>JBBMJM010009831.1:0-17414 GCA_037832705.1 Centriscus cristatus
GCAGGTTGTCGTTCTTCTGGGGCATCGGGATGAATTTCTACATGGAGATCGCCAAGCTGAGGGCAGCTCGGAGGTTGTGGGCCACGCTCATAAAGGAGAACTTCCAGCCCAAGAATGCCAAGTCTCTTCTCCTGCGCACCCACTGCCAGACATCGGGCTGGTCTCTCACCGAACAAGTGAGTTCATGGTGGGGGTGGTGGGGGGCCAGGCAAGTGATGAATCGATAGCACCCTTGCCTCCTTTCCTCAGGACCCTTACAACAACGTGATTCGCACGGTGGTGGAAGCCATGGCCGCCGTGTTCGGGGGCACCCAGTCGCTGCACACCAACTCCTTTGACGAGGCCCTGGGCTTACCCACGGTGAAGAGCGCTCGCATCGCCAGGAACACACAGATCATCATCCAGGAGGAGTCGGGCATCCCCAAGGTTGCCGATCCGTGGGGGGGCTCGCACATGATGGAGTCTCTCACCGACGACATCTACAACACCGCCTCAAAGGTGGGTGACCAACGAGTGGACCTTCACTCCTTCAAAGCCGACGTGTCCAGTCAAATGATGGACGTGTGTCGTTTCTTTGTCCCTCCTCGTCTCCCCTTTTTCTCCCCATAGTTCATAAAAGAAATCGAAGAGATGGGCGGTATGGCCCGAGCCGTGGCAGAGGGCATCCCCAAACTGCGTATAGAGGAATGTGCTGCTCGTAGACAGGCGCGCATTGACTCAGGTACACAGGTACACAGAAAATAAGTGATGTGTGTGTGTGTGTGTGTGAATGGTTCAATCAAATGAAGTTTATTGTTGTTATCATCAGTTAACACAAGCCATCAGATGAAAGAAATGATGTGTCATTATTCGTCATTAAATCTGCTGCCTCTTCAGGTCCCGGTAGCTTGTTACAGCCTTCGTGTGTTTCTCTTTTGTTCTGCGAGCTGTTTACTTGAAGTGTTTATTGCCTGGTATTGAGAAGGACCGACAGCGATTGTTTTGCGCGTCTCCACGGTCCTCAGATGCCTGCGGCTTTATGTTCATTGCTTTAGTTATTATGCCTGGAAGCTGCTCACAGCTTTTACTGGTAATGTACAAAATGGACAATTTATTTATTTGAAAATAAGAATGCATCATTCAACGAATCATTAAACATTTGACTTTTTCCGTCTTTATTTGTATAGAATATAGAGAATGTCTGTCAACGAACTCATATGGTCGCCGGAGGCTGCGTAACGACACATCCACATCAAACGTTTTATCTCTTGTATCCGTATTTCAGGGTCAGAGGTCATCGTCGGAGTAAACAAGTACCGATTGGAAAAGGAAGAGACCGTCGAGGTGCTGGCCATAGATAACACGGTCGTACGGCAGAAACAGATCGAGAAACTGAAGCAGGTCAGTGAACCTTTGACCCTTTGACTCTGCAGACGTCGCTCAGTGTGAATAGATGAACAGAGCTGATGATGATGTAGGTGATTCTGCACCTCACATACTTGTTTCTTCTGTGCAATTTCTATCCTGAATATATTGATTTGAATTTATGTATTTACATTTGAAGAATTAATTAAATTCATTATTTTCTATTTATATATGTACATTGCTTGTATATGTGTGTGTTTGTGTGTGTATGTGTGTGTATGTGTGTGTGTGTGTTTATATATATATATATATATATTCATCATTAAAATAGCAGTCCACACGAGGAGTCCCGTTGTTTACCACCTTTCCTCTGATGTAGGTGAGGGAGGGTCGCGACCCCGACGTGGCCCAGAAGTGCCTGGCTGCCATTGAGGAGTGCGCCCGCACCCGGGAAGGAAACCTCTTGGCCTTGGCCGTGGAAGCGGCTCGAGCCAGGTCGCGACTCTGGAAATACTTTGTAGATTTCTAAAATATAATTACTCTGGCTCTTGATTGTACATCCGGTCGGTTATTTACACGTTCGTCGTCTCCCTGTCGGCTGTAAGAAGAGGAGATGACATGAACATAGGATCAGGCGTTTGAAAATGAAAAATGAAGGAAAATGAAACTATAAGAAGATTTCACGTCATGTGACATTTGGGACGTCTTCAGACATTTATTATCTCACAATGCCAAATAGATAAAAAATCCCGTACAAGAACAAAAGGCGATCTGTTCTGAAAAATGCGGAAAATGACAGCAACCGTATCCATGGTGACGTGTTGTTGTTTTTTTTTAGATGCTCAGTGGGGGAAATAACTGACGCCATGAAGACGGTGTTTGGCGAACACAAGGCCAGCACCAGGATGGTGAGCGGCGCGTACCGCAGTGAGTTTGGCGAACACCAAGAGATCTCGTTGGCCCACAACAGGTACGGAGTGACTCGCGAACACAACACCAACGCTGCCACCGTTTCTTCGTCGCTCACCGGGTTTCCCCAAACTGTCAGAGTTGCCGATTTCAAGAAGCAGGAAGGCAGAAACCCTCGACTGCTGGTGGCAAAGATGGGCCAGGATGGTCACGACCGAGGAGCCAAAGTCATCGCCACCGGGTTCGCCGACCTGGGCTTCGACGTGGACATCGGGCCTCTGTTTCAGGTCGGTGGCGGCAGACGCGTCTCCTTCGGCGGGCTCACGCGTCACGCCGTGTGTTTTCTGCTCCTTCTTTGACAGACTCCTCGTGAGGTCGCCCAGCAGGCCGTCGACGCGGACGTTCACTGCGTCGGCGTCAGCACGCTCGCTGCTGGACATAAGACCCTGGTGCCCGAGCTCATCAAGGAGCTCCGAAAGCTCAACAGACCAGATGTCCTGGTCATCTGCGGAGGGGTCATCCCGCCTCAGGTTGGAGTCCGCTAAGCTACTGTAGGTTCCTGCCGGCAGTCGGCGTCCTCTCGTCGTTTACGTCACCGCTCTCTGTGCAGGACTACGAGTTCTTGTACCACAGTGGTGTGTGTGCCATCTTCGGACCTGGGACGAGGATCCCACAAGCTGCAGTGGAGGTCATCGACAACATTGAGAAGAGCTTGGAAAACATCCGCCAGGCCATGTGAAGCAGTGTGAACTGACCGTAGCCCGAGAAGAAATGAGTTCTCAGTGTGAGTCCGAGGGACGCGTTGATCTTTGAGAGCAACTGTCTGTCTTTGTCTTTTTACACAAAGAGGATCGGAGTGCTGCAGAGTCTGCTGATCAAACGTAGTCCACGATGTCAGATATATGTACGATCCAATTAGACTTTGCTGAAAATGCCTTCACGCGTGTTCATAGAAAGATCCTTGTCCACTGAGTTTTCCGACATTTGATTCATTCAATAAAACATGTGAATGTGCCGCTCATATTAAACCCGTGTATGACCCGTAGCTCTGTCAAAGACTGGGTGAGCTCAGTCACAGGGGGGTTGAATTGTGATATCCGAGTTTGACAGGTGAGTCAACAGATTGTCAGTCAGAGTCTGTGCTGTATGCTGCATTCACTGTCCTCGCTCTAATCCTCGGGATTGGACACTTCACTTCATATTTAAAAAAATACACCAGCAACAACCATGGGTAATGCTGCTAATACGGATAGTAATGCTAATGCTACATGCTAATGTATTAGTAGTCTTCAGTGGACGACTAATGGACGACTGTTCAGTCTGTATTTATTTTCAAGCATGACCGACGGATTGTACACACACACACACACACACACACACACACACACACATACACGCACACACACACACACAGGGTCCAGGTTCATAGCTGTATGTTCACAAATGTTTAAAAAAAAACCCCAAAAGTAGAAATGAAAAATCACGACACTCCCAACAGCTCATCACAACGATTACAGCTGACGTTACATCAATGTCTCCAGGCGACAGGAGAGCGTGAAGTCATGTGACTACTCCAGTGGTGATTATCGACGGCGAGCAGCACAGGTTTCCAAGGATCCGTGTTTCTCAACAAATCCCATGAGACAAATATTGAATTAAGTACTTGACGTTGTCCTCACCTGACAGCTCATCAGTTTGTGCGCTAACGTTCTCAACCCGTCACAGTCCTCCTCATTACCGGACAGGTTTTTTTTCCCCCCCAGTTGCCATGGATATTTGAGCAAATCCAGAACCTCTCTTTCACAATTAAGACGGCACCTCAGTGGTAAACCCAAAGTGATAACGAGGACGGTGTGATTCCAAGGCAATGAACTCGTGCACAAGTAAAAGCATTTGTAAACATTCGGTAGAAACAGAACCGTACTCTGAGCCGTCACGTGTACAGTTACATCAAACACACAGAACAACTGGACTTTTCTTTTTGGTTTTTTTTTTGGATGTTGCTTGCTTGTGATATCACATCATAAATAAAATGAATCCAAAAACGGATAAAAGCTTCTATTCAAATGATAAAATTTGGCCGGCGTCACTGAGGTAGCGGCGTCATGTTTGTAGCAGACGGAAATGTATCGTTGCCTGTAACACTGTTCAGACCTTGTGAACACTTTACAGTTAATTATCAATCATGATTTGTTGTGTTTCCTAAAAAGCGACTTAAGCACTTACTAAGCTGGCAGATAAAACACATTAATACTTCAGTGACTGGAGTGCTACATTTCGCAGGTGTGAGATGTTCGACAGGGCTCGGCGACGTCTCGCCGTCAATGTCTTTGGTCTGAGATGACACGTCCAGACGCGTCTCTTTCAATCCAACGTCACTGGGTTGAAAACTCTGGGATCTTGCGCGCCTTCGCCTGCGGCAGCTGCTTTGGATTTCATGTGAGCGCTGACCAAATAAATGTTGTTGTCAGTGATGCTGTTGCGGGTTTGGCATAGGCTGAAACACGGGCCTTGCATCTGCTTCACCTCCCTCTGGAAGCTCTGGCTGAAGATGTAGTAGATCAGAGGGTTGTACATGGTGGAGCTCTTTGCAAACATGCACGGCAGCAGAGTGACCTCGGGCGGGATGGTGCTGGCGTCTCGGAATATGGACCAAAGGCTCACCATTCCATATGGGGCCCAGCAGCCGATGAAGCCTATGCTGATCAGAATAGCGATCTGCAGGAGTACAAATACAGAGGGAGGTCGATGAGAGCGGCTGACTAGTTTAGTGTTCAGCCTGCGGCACATTGGGAGGGGACACCTACTGTCAAGAGCCTTCGATGGAGCCTGACGATATTGGGGACGTGCTTGCTGTCGTTCACAGTCTTCTTGTAGGTGAGATAGAGCTTGGTGGCGACACCAAAGTAGCTGCAGATGATGATGACCGAAGGGATGGCCAGGTTGAAGCAGAACATGGAAATGACAAACCAGAAGTTATCGTGCTTCATCGATCCCCAGGCCAGAGAACAGGAAATGCCAAAGGGCTCCGCGCCGTAGCGGCCCCAGCCCAGCAGGGGGCACAGAGCCCAGAACAACGCGTAGAGCCACGTCCACAAGCAGAGGATCTTCACCTTCCTCCAGCTGATCCTCTCATCTGCAGACAAATCATATACATGCTTACACACATGCACTGTTTCCTGTTGTGGTTTTATTTTGAAAACTCTTCCACTTCCTGTCTTTGCTTCTTTTTCTAGACTTCACAACTGACTGCCTGTCTCCCACAGGTGTCACCCGTATCTCTGATTGGACAATCATGTCCTGGTTTTCTGACTTTCCATGTGTCCTTCTTTGAACCTCTTTGAACCTCTGAAACGTTTTGCAGCTTCCTCCTAGTGGGTTTTTATCACCCGCTGAGTGGTTTTTCTCACTTTACTTGCCTCCGCCACCCATGACATGTCTGAAAGCCCGAATAATTGGTTTTGTGTCTGACCAAAAAGTCAGCTCCAGATGAGTGTCCATCATTCAGGTAATGTGTCTCAGCATGTGTCCCTCTTTGCCTGTAAAGATTTCTGCGCTGATTTCAGTAATTGCCGTCATTTTCCAGCGTCTGCCGCCCGAGCTGAAAGCCTCGTTGGAACAATCTTGCTCTGTCGATGCATTCGTCTACCATCTATCTATCTAATTAACCGTCTGTCTATCAAAGCATTTGTCTATTGAACAATCTAGCTGTTGAAATATTGATCTATTTATTGAACCATCTGTCTATGGAAGCATCTACCTCTCGAACCATCTCCATCTTGCTCTCTAGAGGATTTCTGCTCTCGCCCCGTGTTCGTGTGTAAGTCATGCTGTCAGTGTGCGTGTACGCTGAGGACGGTGTTTTCTCCTGTCGCTGTTTGCTTGTCTGTCTGAGGAGGGTGTTTCACTTTGACCGTTCACCAACCTGCTGCCAGATGGAGTCAGATGTGTGTGTGTCGGGTGTTGTTGTTGTTTTGAAAGGAATTCTTCATACACTCGTTGTGTGATTGTTGAACTGTACAGACTGATGTGTCTACTCCCCCCTGGTGCACCCAGGGGGAAACTGCATCCGTTCAGCAGAGAACTGACAGTGTCGCCACGTCGGCATCAAGTAGTGATGATGAAAACAACAGCAAATGTGCATTTGTTACCGTGGTAACAGATGGGTCAGATAGGGGTCAAGCTAATGTAAACTCAGACTGCATGGAAGGAATGTCATCTGAGCATGAGGGCCAGTTCACACGTGGTGGAACTACTTGAGCAGACTTAGATACTCACTAGGAGACTGCAGATTGAGGGACACAATGAAGCGCGTGATGGCCATGACGGTCAGGTTCATGATGCTCGCCACACCGAAGAAGAATCCCGCCAAGGCGTAGTAAGTACACGTCGCGTCACCCCCGAGCCAGTGGTGGCTCCAGGCGGACGCCACGGCCAGCGGGTACATGGTGACCGCCGCCCCCAGGTCCGTCACGGCCAGATTCACACTCAGCAGCTCCACGGGCTTTATCCTCGTTGACTTTTTGAAAGCCACGACGAGCACGAGCAGGTTTCCTATGATGGAGAGAACAGCTGAGAGGAAAGAGGGCGACGTTAACAAATGTTTGTGGAAGAACTGAATACATTGACCTCCTACGGCCCTGCAACACATACGTGGACATTTCAGCACCATGATTATTTTGTAAAGGGTTTTGTCAAAGTGCGACACACATTCAATGCATTATTACTATTAATAGGATTAATGAATAATTGATCAATTTCTAGTATTTTTGCTTTTTTGGGAAGCAAGGACGGAAACAAAGCCTTGGACACGTCCTCCGAGGGTTGGTTCCATCCCAGTCAGAGGTGCTGGATCTCTGTCACAACAGAAGACTAAATGACTTTGGAATGCACTGAATGACTGTTGATTAACATAATAGTCGCTCATCAGGGTTAAGACGGACAAATTAACTCTCCACTGGGTTCGAGTTTCAGTGCTCAGCGATGAAGTGGATTTTTTTTGGGGGGTGTGTGTGTGTGGGAGGGGGTGTGTGTGGGTGGAGGTTGTTGTTTGTTTCCCAGACGTCGGATCTCCAGGTGAAATGGTTGGTTATGTGCCAGGGGCATGTGGTTTCCCTGTTGACGATATAAATGTGTTTGTTTGTTGTGTTTGCTTTGACTTTTTTTTTTTTTTTTGATAAGCCCCTCCTTCTTTTATCTATCGCTCCCTCATACACACACACACACACACACACACACACACCTAAATGGTGGGCTGCCATCAGGGCCTTCAGGCCTTCTCTGCTCTCTTGAAGAACACAGACACACGTGTACGCTGACGTCATCCTATTCACACCCTTTGATTGAGCTGCTGCTAATAGCTACTGTTTCTTCATTCAACACATTTATTCTGGCTACATGCGTGTGCATGCAGATGATGGCTTCAAGAGCCATCAAGTCGTTGTTGAGAGCGCGACTAAAGGTCTGGGTGTGAAACGTGCGCCCCGCCACTGCTTTAACAACCACCCAGCACAACGGATTCAGAGGAACAAGGAAGGAAAACAAATCAGAACTCCCAGGTGAAAGTCGCTGTTTCTGAACCGCAGCTGCAACTGATACGAGCTGTTAAACTGTTTAAATATGTTAAATTAGTGCGCAGGTGCTATTGAAAGTGTGTGTTACTGCACATGGCCGATCTTCTCAGTGAATTCATGAGTTGCACGATGCTGCACCCCCACAGACCAACGTGCATTTCGAGCAGCGTGCAGCAGGAACTGATTATTTCTAATCTGCAGGCACGCAGGATCTGACGGACAGGATCACTAGGAACCTTTTAGGAGTGAATCATTAGAGAAAATGTGTATCGGCATCGATGCTCCCTCTCATTCGTTAGTAGCATATCATGTAATATTTACCCACGTGAAAAGTTAAAATGCAGCGAGATACGATAGGATTCAAATTCCTTGAACTTGAATCAATCGTCAGGAACCTCTAACAGCGTCTCTGTCGTGTAAGCGACTATAGAAATATTGATCTCTGGGCGTCACCTCGATGGGGATATAGTGAAAGTATTTCCTTACATACTTCACATAAACTGGCGATAGAAAAGAAATGAAAAGCGACATATTTTGCATTGTTCAGAGGCTTCATGACACCGCCTGCATCTTTTGTGTATTGATGATGGAGTGCACCGCTCGCTGCCAGCAGAACCAAACGTGTCAACATGGCAAAAAGCGACATAAATTCCTGTTGAAATAACAGAAGAAGAGATTTCTAGGCACCGGGGACATCGTCACATAATAGACCACCACACACTTTACCCTAATCCGAAAGCTACTGAGAGAAAATAAGCAGCGATCAATGAGGTCCAGTCAGGGGAACCGTCTGCTCACAGCTGCTCAGTCCATGTGACAGGCGAACACATTATCTCCCAACACGTACAACAATGGAGGTGCAGTAGTTTCTAGCTGCTGAACGATCGTGTCTGGGGTTAAAACAGCATTAATCATGTCTGTCAGCTTGTGAGGAGGAGGAGAAGGAGGAGGGGGAAGAGGGGGAGATGGCACCTTTGATACACACATGCAGCTCCGAGTGCTTGACAATAAAATGAAGAAGAAAAAATTCAAACCGATGAAACGACAGAAATGATTGAAAGACACATTTGTAATTGTTGCATTGAAAACCCTCCGGGGGTTTTTGTTTTGTTTTTATCATCCCAGTCCAAACATGTCGGGTCTGTGTGTGCGCAGTATGGACAGATAAGAAATCCTGTACGAGAGGTTTAACTACAGGGGGGGAGGAGGTGACAGCAGTGTGAGTGCTCATTGATTCCATGAACCAGCCTTGTCCTACCAGACCTTTTATCTACTTCGCCGAGGGAAACCGATCCAGAACTTCACTGCAACCAACATATCTTTACTTCACGTGCAGCATCTGCCTTCAAAAAAAAAAAAAAAAAGGTTTCTGTTCAGTTGGAGGAATCTCCCTCAGGGTTGAGTGGGCTCATGCTGCTTCCTTCCAATTAGGGAAAAAATGCATTTGTCGTTTTGCATAATCCAGCAAAGTACGAAATTAATCTCCCTGCAGGTACAAATCTTGCACTATTATGATACCCTGCATGTAATTCCTTTGACCTTTGGCCCCTGATGCTGCTCCTGTCTAGTAGTTGTTAAAGATTTATGAATAGAAATGAGCAATGGGAAGAAAAAAAAAAACCAAAAACATTTGTAAGAGCTATTTTTAATGCGTTTGCTCGTTTAACAAGCAGAGCTGCATTGTAATTCCACACGTTCATGCTTTGTATAAAGTTTTAAATGAGATCACATCTCGCTGTCATTGAATCTCACTGTGGTCTTCTGATGCTAATGTTACTTTGTGACAGGAGATGTGGTGCATGAGATGCACCAGCCAAATGATCCTTGTGGAGCCTTAGGTTCCATTCCTTGAGCCGCGCGGTCCTCCATTGTTTCTATCAGTCGTCCAAAGCAGCCGACAGGATGCTTTCCTCCTCATAAAGAAAGGATTAGTCCAATCCTGTCGGCTGTGACGATCCCCTGTGCTCTGGAGAGAATAAGAAACCCATTTGTTGTTGTGAGGTCACATACACACACCACCAGCGGCCACCAGACCGTACGTGTCTGCTCGTTTCAAATAACAAATAAATAACAACAAATACAATAACCTCTTGCTACAATGGATTTTTATTCTCTCCAGAATTTATACGCGCAACCTGTGCTGCGTGTCCCCTGTGAATATTATTGGACCACAAGTCCAAGAAGTAATGTAGAGATGGATTTGCTTGAAGAACGAGATGAATGCGACATGGAGACCAGTTGTCGTTCCTCTTCGTTCTTATCGGCTTCGTGCTTTTCATCTTGTGGAGGATTCAGTGGCTGTGTGAGATGAGGTCCTTCCTGCGACCCTTCCAGAGAACCGGCGACCCCAGAGCGTTACTGTTGGATGTCTAATGACCCCTCACACATCCTTCACTCACTTTCTCACTTCTTGAAGACAATGAAGGTGTTTGTGTTCATGTGAAAAAACCCTGAGAGCTCTGACCTCCTCCGCTCGGCTCATCTCGTTTGAACTCCTGGAAACACTGATGTGAATTTTATGTACTTATCGGGTTCAGTGGGTTTGGGTGCCGACGTGTCCGTTGGTTCGTACCTGACAGCTCTGGGTGTGTGTTGGATACGACTGTGGTTGTATGGTGTTGTCTTGTTTTATGTTGGACCCCCTCGAAAACGACATGATGCATCTCAGGCGTCTTTGTTTGAAGACTAATAGTCAAATAATAAAAAGCATTGGCCTCTGATTTCAATAAAACAAAAACAAACCTCCGCCCTTTAGGTTAACAGACATATATCCAATAACCACTGGACCACAGAGACGGTCCACTGCTGCTGTTGTGGAGTTCGAGACACAGATGCTGAAAACGTCCCTATTCCTCCCTAATGAGGAAGAATCCATCAACAGAGTCCTGGATCCAGAATATTCCAGAACATGACCAACATCTGATTCATCATCTCGTCCTGGTCCAATGAGCAGCAGTTACTCAACATTTTGTTAAAAACATGTTCACAACTTTTGGGGTTATTTGACCACCAAACAAATCGACCCCGCACCTTCACGTCAGCAGGTCCCGGTCTGAGAGGACAGATAACCGAGGTAACCGATGCCCACTCGTTCACCCTCTAGATGCTGAAGATCTTCTGCCGTCAACTCACCGACACAGAGCAGGTAACATCCGGCGCCGATGTCCAGCGCCGGCGGCAGAGTGGACGCGTAGATGTCCATGGGAAAGAGCCGATGTGGACAGAAACCAGCGGACGTCCGACCGTTCCCCTGGCGATGCGCGCGGATGTCAGCCCCATCTGTCCACGGACACGGCGCGAGGGAGACTGGAGGGCGGCGCGCACGGCGGCGCAGCGCGCGGAGCTCTGTGACGCGCACGGACCAGGGGAAGGTGCGTTGGCTTGACACACACACACACACACACACACACACACACACACACACACCGTGTTTTGTTTGTTTGTTTTCTTCAGTGGATCCATTCACAAAGTGAAACGTCTTTCTAGGTAGATTCCTCATCATCCTACACTGAATTTAAAGTGTATTTCTTTTCATTCCGATGATATTTCTGAGATTCTGTGTGTTTTTTATGTGTAAGTTGTAAAGTTTTAATTTCTTTTGACAATGTTCCACTTCATTTTGTGCTGTAGTCACTTGTGGATGTGTCACGCTGACGTTGTGTCATCTTTTGTTAATTTAGTCTTCCAGAGACTTGGCGTTAATATGTCTCCGGCCATAATCCTCGGAGCAATTGGCTTCTTGGGATTCAATTCTCAAAGAGAAATGTGTGAAGATAGAGGCCAGGAGCTGGAATGAAGGCTGCCGATGCAGCTGCGTCCACCAGACAATTACACCCATGACATTTCCATTTTATCATCAGTTGAAAATGGAGTGTGATGTAGAAGCAAATCTGACATGATTAAATCTACCAGGAATTCATCCACAGGAGTCTTAATTATATAAAAAGATGTGTGTAATCTTTGACGTGTTTGGTACGAACGTGTCACTACGACTTCTGACCATTCAGAATGAAACAGTGACTTCGGGGTGTTTCTCTCAGTTCTTCCCTTTGCGCTTGTGAAACTCTAAACCTTGATCTGCAGGACACGCTCCTCCTTTATCATCACGTCACACCAAAGGAAAGCACCATAGCAGCTCTATGTGAAATGTGAAATATGAAGGTTTCTTGACATTGACTCCATATTCTGAAATGTTTTGGATTAATATCCATTGTAAATGTATTTGTGGCATATCTGAGTCTTATTTTGAAGGGATGCTTAAACGTCACGAGTCAGAGCGCTCCGAGGCCAACTAACCACGCCGCCACAATTGCTGTCAGGTGACAGTCGGCCTGTGGCAGGAAGGAGCCTGCAGCGTTGGTGATATAAACAAATGCAAGTTTGTGTTTGACGCTTCTCCGCCATTGTGTGCGGTCCTTATCTCCTGCAACAGCCTTTATGGAAGGAGCTGTTCCAGCTCCGCTTCGAGCTGCTCTTTCTGCTGGCCGCAGACACAGTGGAGGTAAAGTCCAGTCAGCAATCTCATATGCAAACGCAGACGGCTTCTGATTCCTCTCCACAGCTGATCTGCAGCTGCACAGATCAGCTGCGCAGTCAGGCAAACACATGACAATTACACAACCAAGAGATTGTTTATTGAATCCTGTAGGGGTCTGGAGGTAAAAACGCCTGAATCTGGTCCCGAAACAACCCCTCAAACGTTCCAGAATTACACACTTGTTGTTCATGTTGACAAACCTGGGTCCCTACTTCACATCAGCAGTAGGATTGTCTGTGCACCAGATGACGTCAGTTCATCTAATTTGCGTTTTCTCCACTGGAGAGCTTCCTCTTCCTCGGTGCTCCAAACACACGCGCTCAAGTGGTTTGTTTTTACAGAGACAGGAATCCAATGAATCACCTTTGGAGTACACGTTTAAATATTCATTCTTTCATTCATTCATTCATCTTCTGGCGTAAATATTTGGATGAAAATACACTTTCCTTTCAATGGTATAACCGAGACATTAGCCAACATTTACATATGATACTAACCCTTTGTTTCCGTATGCACTCATGAGCCTCTTCAGGCTGTTTTGCTGCTGTAATTACTGATGAGGTCTCTGCGACAGCAGGTTTAGTGAAGTTTGTTTAATCCTGAAATGAGGAGAAATGTTTGCGAAATGTCTTCGGGTTCACTGATCGTCTGAAATGAAACTTACGAAACATTTGGTTTGATTTATGCTTATGGTTGAAATAGAACAGAAAACTCAACAGACGAAAAGTTGAAATCTGGTAGGGTGACTTTATGTCACCTAAACTGAAACTGCCTCTAGTTTGATGGTACTTTTTTTCCCCCCGACGTGAAACGTACGTATGAACAGACCCCGGTGACATGTTTCTATGGCGCCGTTGTATTGTTTACAGTCAATAGAACAAAGTGCAAAAAGTGTATTCTTATGTATTATTATTTAGTGTTATCATCATCGCGATACATCAACAGCTACACAATTTGGCCATAAAACTTCCTGTCGGTTGAATTCTGTGGCGGAGTTGTCGCCATCAACGGTTTTCTCTGCCGTTTCTCCCGTCAGTGCTTTAGCATCCTTGTCTCATCCGCTAAAACGACATCCGGTTTGTCGTCTGCCGTCCCCGGCAGCAGACAGGCTGATTGTATCTTAGAATAGCTCATGCAGCACGTCCCACTTCTCTGACACTCGACTGCATGTTCATGCCCTCTGTTAAAAGGTTGCCACCCTGTTTTATTGATCATCAGTCCTTGTCAAGTGGTGGAGATGATGGACAGGATGTGAGTTTACTTCTTTTTTTTTCCCCATTTAAAAAGCTTTTCTGGGAGTGTGTGTGTGTGTGTGTGTGTGTGTGTGTGTGTGTGTGTGTGTGAGACCGACCTTTTGGCCCTCAGCACCGACAACAAACACTAGTCTTTTGATGAAGATGTCAGACCATGACCATGGCTGTAACGATTCCAGATTCTATCTGCGGGAGAAGCGTGAAGAGTTGAGACCAGAGGTTTGGGCTCTATTCAGCACTCGAAAGCGTGCACACAATTCTTCGACCTTGGTACGTCAGCCTCTCACCCACAATAGTCGCTTTTGTATTTTATTAGACAAGTGACAGGGCGCTTTCCAGCCCAACCAATCTGATGTGCTAAACCTTGTCTTCTTCACCGCTTTCCCTCTTTTCTTTTCATTTCTTTGTCAGTGCCTCGTCGAATCCCCTCCCAGTACCTCATCCTGTTTTGGCAACATGCTGTGACCACGTGCTGTAAATCTGATGATTATTTTCCTGATGACTCAATTAGTTGTTCGGTCTATGACTCTCATCACCGCCAGACGTTCAGTAGCAGTAAAGACGCATCGATTGCGAACAGTTCACGTTGTGCGGATGGATTTCTCCGATTGTTCCTCGTCTCATACCTACAGCGGCCCCATTGATGTCTCCATGGATTCTGTGCATTAATGTGCAAACATCAGCGCGGCAGGCATGTCAGTGTGGGCGTACTAATGCAGAGACGATCCGTTTTCCGTCATTGATGCTTTCATGCCTTTCATGATCTGCCTTGGAGCAGCAGTTCAGGTTTGAAGGCAGCTGCCGCCTCCGGTACAGAGTCCTTTGTCGCTTTCCCCCCCCCGACAAACAGTTTGACGCTTACAGAGCGCAGAGCCCAATTACTGTCCCGTGAGTGTCTTCTCTTCGTCTTGGGGACTGTTGGAGGCAGGAACGCTTTCTGCTGATTTGACAGTGGTGTGATTTTGTAAACGCACCACGTGGTGGAACGGTACCCGGCAAATGTGAGTCGGAATATCAGCTCACGTCCATTCCCTGGATCCACATGTGTCACATGACAGTGACAGTGACGGGGCTGGAACGACTGTCCGTGTAAATCTGTCATAGAAATGTATGAATGTGGGGATTGACATGATAATTGCAATATTCAAATGTCCACTTTTATCGAAAAATTCAAGCAGTGTTTTTTCCTGGTTGTATAATTATGGTTTAAATGCAACATACAATGTGACTGACCGATGAAGAGGGGACAGGCAGGAGGAGAAGTACATAGCTTTACATCAGACAATATTAAATGTATATAACCGGCACACGATGCTTATCAAAGCAGATAATCATTTCAAAGGACGGGTTTGTTTGTCCTTGGCTCTATTGCTTTTAGCTGTCTTTCATCCGGCTGGAGAAGAAGCCATCAATCACTTTAATTTCACTCACTGTGAAATAGTAATTTTTCTCGGCATGTTTTAGAGATGAAGGGACAGTGGGGGCGTTTTATATGCAAATGACATTATTACAAGGGCGTTGGTGTCCATTTGGGGCCGTTCATGGGAGTTGTAGCTATGAATCGTGGCTTGTGTTCAGAAGTCGTTGGGCTCAGGGTTCGAATCCTCCAGGATCCGGGTCTTTTCAGTGATGTGTCAACGCGTCCTAATTGTAAAGTGCTTTGAGTTTGAAGCCATTAGAACTTACACATTGAATCATTACATTGTCAGTGCTGCAGACTCTGCTGCTGCAGACTGCTACATGAACTGTATTGTTTGTTGTACACGCAAGTCAATGCTGCAGGACAAAACCCGTGGAAAAAAAAAGTTTCTAATATGAAGACATAAATGATAAATGATGACGTTTTCCCACAAACAGAAGTCAATTGTAAACCTAAAACAAGAACAATGCCATTCAGCAAAGGGTCCCCATGGAAACACCGTAGTCATTCTTTGCCTCGTTCGTGGGGATAAAAAAATTGTTGGGAGGCAGAAAACTAGCATCTGTGTGTGGCGGAGATGCACAAACAGGTGTCAAGCTGTGTGATTGGTGTTCCTCTATTCACATCTGAGATCGAGGTGTAGAGTAGTAACGATAATGAATGATAAGTGCAACTGACACCGCGCTCGGTGTCATTCCTCTGTGAATCAATTCATCAAAGGATCACACCAGCATGACCCCTGCTTCAAGAAACAATTCGCTGATTGGGAAGCGTTTGTCTTGTTTTTTTTATCATTTCATTTCTTGTTATCTATGTGTTAGTTGTAGTTAGCCAATAAATTTGTATCTTTAAACTCATTGTCAACTCGTTTCTGTGCGCAGAGACACGATCCATTGAATTGAAACAATAATTGACAATAGCCAACTCAACAATATTAATAGGAATATGTCAGAAAAAGGTTAAAGCAGTA
Source organism: Centriscus cristatus (assembly GCA_037832705.1). Lineage (NCBI taxonomy): Eukaryota > Metazoa > Chordata > Actinopteri > Syngnathiformes > Centriscidae > Centriscus > Centriscus cristatus. The sequence continues at coordinate 16,007 of JBBMJM010009831.1, forward strand.
TGAAGCATAAACTTACTTAAATCTAAATTCATAGAATAAATAAAAATATACATAAACCATTTACGGCACCTGAAGTCTTTCTTCCTTCCTACACCTTGTACTGGTTTTTAAACTGGTTCATGCTGTGTATGCGTACGGGCTTAAATCTGGTGAAGGTCACAGAGTTGAGTTATGGAACTTTCTTTAACGTGAGCATCGGACTCCTTTTTGCCTTTCTGGGAAGCAAATACAAACTTACGATTCCAGAGCTTGTTCACTGTCTCTTCATCCAGACATGTTTGAAATGACCTTCAAAACAGCTCAATAATCTTTCACTAAATCCAGAAGATGAAACCAGAATGAAAATGAAGTGTCTCTAATTCTCATTCATCTCAACTGAGCATCACTATGCTACACATAACATCACGAGTTATATATGTAACATAGTTCAAGACAATTAAAAACTCAACTAAACTCAACTTGCATCAATATACTATACTTAAATTTTATTTCCCTAAGGCTGTTATTTTTTTCTTTTTTTTTTTTTAAAGTAAAACATCGCGGACAGACTTTCATCTTCGTGACTGCTGATTTCAGCACCAATTCCTGAAAATACATAAATATTTGATTGTAATGTGCTCTGCCCTTCACAGGGCTGTCTGATCTCTGTTACGTCACTTTGTGTCATTATACTCCATTACAGTCCAGGACAATATCCGTCACATTATCAATGGACAATCGATCCCCTTGACCACAGATGAATGGACATCAGTGAACGTGGAGAATATTTTTAATTAAAAAAAACAAAAAACAAAAAAACATGACATCTGGCTTTGTGGCAAGATTGACAGCCTTACAGTTCACACATATCAGTGTGCATTACCTACTGTGTATTACTAAGGAATTTCATACACTTCAAGGACAAATGTAAGTTCATAAATAATCAAAGAGAGATTTGGATCTATGCTTTTCATATTTGATCTTACACACGCAAGACAGAACTCAGAACATGAGGAGCGATCCCTGATATGGAGGGAACACGATCAATGATTCATGCTTGTTCTATTTAAAGCATCATTTATGAGCGGAGGTCAAAGGTCGGTTCAGACTTACTTGAAAACAACGTGGATGAAGGTGGGTAGCCACTACGCTGCTACAGTCAAAACCTGAAGCCGTAATTTGATACTAGCTAAGGAATGTTGTCGCTGAACACTCACATTTTTAACTTTCCTTTTAGCATCTCGGAGGGAGCGATCACTATGGTGCTTTGGCGCCACCTGTTGGCCACTGAGAGGTCTGTGGGTTTGACATCAAAACGCACGTGGAGATGGCGACTTTTCGCCTCGATCCGTAAGAAGCTAACCCACTAGCTAACTTAGCTAACGTCACATGCTGGCCAAATCACCCCTGTGGTGAGTGTCAATATGTT
>JBBMJM010009938.1:8291-19383 GCA_037832705.1 Centriscus cristatus
TAAACCCGAAAATGTGCATGTTCACTAGCTAGCAAGCTAATGTTAGCCTCGGTAGGTGATAGCCCCCGTGGTGTCACCGGCCCCCATGGTGTCACTCCGCTGCGGTCTCTAAAAGTGAAAGGTAACGCCCATTTTCACCTGCTCATTTAGTGTAAACACCCTGATGGACTTAAAACGCGTTTAAGGTTTAAGTACACGATTTGAGACACAGACAAAATATCCTTGTAGTTCTCGTTGTCGTGACTTTTACTTCCTCTCCTCCCCGCAGGCTGGAAGCTGAATCCCGTGGTCGGAGCCGTCTACGGCCCTGAGCTGTACGCCGGTAAGAAGCGACGGCCTCCGCGGTTTTCGGCTTCACAGGCCGTTTGTCTCTCCCAGTCTCACAGACGCTGCCCGAACATGAAATTCCTGTGGAATCAAAGCGAATCTGCGAGCGGCGCAGATAAGAGGTGGATGATCCAAACCCCTCTGAGTGGCTGAGGGAGCCTGACCCATTGTTTGCGTGTTGTGCGACTGTAAGCTAGAGAAAAAAAAATGATTTCAAGAGCACGCACCCCTGCAACTGTTATCAGATTGTGGAGGCTGCTGCTAGGGATGGATTTGCCAAGTGCGCCAGATTGACTTTTACAGAGCTAACCGAATAAGGGAGATTGAGTGAGCGATATTGTTGGCACCCACCCCGTGGAAGGCCGCCGCTCCTTCTGCTCTCAGCAACGGAAGAATGAGACGGGCTCAGCGGGGTTTTCCCTATCTCCCTCCGCTCCCACATGCCAGCTTTATTGCTGTATGTTATATGAACCCTTTGCATTTTAATGAGGGGGAAATGGTACTATTTCATTTGGAAGAAGTGCTGAGCACATCGCGCCACTTTAACGGCTTTCCTTTCTGCTCATTAGACTAAAATCTGTTCATTCCCCGGACAGCTTTACGGTGAACCTCTAAATAACTGTCCATGACAGAAAGCAGCCATCTATCATTTTTATTTCATCCCCAACCCCTCGCCCCCTTCGTGCCTCCTTCCCCCGCCTCCCGTGCACCCCCACCTCCCCCTCCCCGCACGCTCGCTCCGTTCCAACATCTCCCCTTGATAATTAAACGCACAAACACGCGTCCCGCCGTGGTGTGCACGCAAACACACACGTCAGCGTGAGCAGCCGGAATGGGGGGACACGTTCCAGCAGCGCTGCAGACACCACGGCCCGGCCCCCGTCTCTCATCCGTACTTTCTCCTTTTCACACTCTCACACACACTTCCCAAATCATCTCATAAATCAGAGGGAGTGTGGTCCACCACTCCAGGCACGGGAAGCGGGAGGGGCCGGGTGATTTATTGGCTGATAATTTTTCAAGTCATCTTGACATGGCGCTGGAGTTTGCCAAGCCTAAACGACAACATATGCTTGCCAGCTGGGTAGATGGGAGACATAAATAAGAAGTACGGTTTTGAAACAAAAGTGCACAAATGAGCTGCAGAGGGCTGCTTGTTTCGGGGGGGGGGGGGGTCACACGCTGAGGTGACCCTCCGGTTCACAGGACGTAGTTCAGAATCATCATAGCTACAGTTAATATACTTTTGATGGGAGTAAAAACGGGATATAAAGGCAATTAATCACTGTTTATCAGTCCTCATTTCTGTGCAGGAGATCAGTGAAATTGGGAGCCATAAATCCCGGCGCAGTGACAGCGCACTTCGTCTCCATTCGTCCTGGCGCTACAGGTTTATTGTCCTCAAAACCCATTCAGGAGAATGACGGATGAGAGCCTCACGCCGGCTCCCCACTCTTAACCTCTCGCAGGGCCGATTGGCTCCTCCCACCGATGGCAGAGGAGGGTGGAGGGTGGAGGGTCGGGGCGCCGGCTTCATGTCGGCAGAGCAGTCGAACCTCCCTCACATACCCTGTTTAAAGGCGGGGGGGGTTCCAGGAGCGAGGAGCAGAGATGATGGGGTTTCGCAATAAAACATGGCAGCCGTACAAATCATGGAGCGCCGCAGCTCGTCGGCATCGGGTACCTGTGCTCCTTTTTCCTCTGCGGATATAATCTGGTTTTGAAACTTTCCTACAAGAACGACCTGCCTCATCCATATAAATTTTGGTTTCTATATTATCATAATAACCATCTGGCTGCATCTGTCTCGGTCACAGATGTAAATGTGAGTCTGTGCGGTTTATAATCATGTGACGACTAAGTAGCAGCTTGAGCTGACACACATTTGTCAGGTGCATGTGTGCAATCATGCACTCCGTCTTCTGTTTGCAGTCTATTCATGATTATTGTTTTTTTTTTCTCCTTTCTTTTTCCACCATGACACCTCTGCACAAATGACTTTGACTTCGATACAATCACATCACACTGTATCGTTCGTTCTAGAATAAACTGTGTGTTGCTGCAGTCAGGATATCATCATCTGCTGGTGACGGAAGTAAACCAGCATAAGAAATACTTCATTAATCCTTGGGGGGTGGGGGGTGGGGTGCTTCGTCACACCAGCTCCTGTCAAGAACAGAAACAATAAACAGAGCTGTTACAAAATGAAATAAAATAGGCTATAAAGGTGTACTTAACAGGTAAAAGTCCAATTACAGTAGAGAGACGTGTACAGTCGCACAATTAAAAAAACATAAAACAGGTAAAAAAACTACGGTGTCACATCCTGATGGACGTGTCGTTCATTTAGTGTCGGGCCGCCATCTTGGATACTGGGATTGCCGCGTGTTGGAAGTTTTCTAAAAGACAAACAAACATCTGTGTAAATGACAGAAAAGAAAGTCTTAATTGCCGACGTAATATATGTCGACAGATCCTCTCATTGTTGGAGAGTACGTTCGGGGGGTAATTAAGCCACCGACTCTTGATTAGATTAAGCTGTTTTCGGTCCCCGGTGCGTGGATTAAATGCTCATCTCCCGATGTATTTGAGCAGGAAGCATTAGTGAGCCCAACCTTGTGGAAAATCAGATCTTTCTTTATGGGAGCTGGTTATGACCCCATCATTGGCACAGAGCTGGATTACCGCAGGTCCAACTGGCTGTGCAGGTATTGAGCTTCTCCAGCGTTGACATATATGACATATGAGGTGCAGTGTGACCCCGCTACCCTCCACCACATAACTCATATTTTCTCCACCCCCCCCCAACTCCTCTTTCCCTCCTGTAAAAGGTGTTTGACTTTGGTGGCTAGACCAGGTTTGTGCTCTCATACGCCGCGGCTGTTGTTGCTTACCAAGGTGTGACAGCGCTTTTGATTTATGGGTTATTATCGAAGCAGTGTAGCCTATCGCCAACTCATTATGAGTTTACATTCACATACATCACGCATGCATATTGCATACAAATTTAAGATAAATAAAAGGGCTTTCTAGGGCCCGCAGGTAGCAGAGGAGGGGGTAAGAAAACAATAAAAGCGGATTGTTTTTGCCCTTTAGCAACGGCGTTCACATGTCCAGCGCACCCAAAAAAAGGGACTAATTTAAATGTCAAGGTCAGCATTATAAATCACTGGAAGGGGAAAGGGGGCACCCGGTGAGTCGAGGCCGTCGACTGGTACGCTGGCAGCAGACAAAGTACCCGGCACGTCGGCGGGAGGCTGGAGGGGGAGCTGTGTGGGCGTTACCTGGCCAAATGAGACGCTGAGTTTGAATATGAGTGCGGACCCACTAATGGAGCGTGATGTTAATGGCGGAGGACATTAAACCTGCTTCTCTGTGTTTTTAAAAGTACCTCCAATCCGTCTCCCTGTCAGCTTTATTGAAGCAGCGAGGCCGGGGTGTGCACCGTTCATTAGGGTGCTCAGTGGTCTCGTCCACCTGCGGGGTTATCGCTGCTCGGTCACGCCTGGCCATCGCCCTCCAGGCAGAAGCCTCCGGGCCGTTGGGTATGCGCACGATACCGTGGATCTTCATCCCTGGGCTAGTTCATCTTCGGCTGTGAGGGACTGTCTGCTGTCGTGTTCGCAGCCCAGAGTTCATCTGAAACACATTGGATACATGTTATTAACCCCCTCCCCCCTCACCCTCCAACTGAGCGAACTCCCAACCAGAGCAGACAAGAACCATCACAGGGGGAAGTGAGCCTGAAGTGGCCAGTAGTGAATTCACCCAGAACGTGTCAGGGGTAAGAATAAATACAAGGAGCAAAGGAGGAGGGGTGATAAGAGGGCGTTACCGGGGATGAAAAATAATGGCAACGACTGTGTTGTGATGGACTGGGTGTTGGGGGAGGTGACGACGATAGTGAGAGAATTTCAATCACCGGGAGAGAAGAGGCCGACTCAATCGTGTCTGAAGATCAGTGTGTTTGTATGCACCTGCACCGTTTGTAATCAGACGGCCACCGGACTGATTGCAGGTTAAGTAGAGAGCTGAGGACCGCGGCTCCTCTAATCTGTGACCGCAGACGTTTCCTTGCACCAACCTTATCTTCTCGCCCCGAAGCCTTTTCACCCGACAACCGACACTTCCTGAGTGGCTCGCCGCCATCAGCAGAGGACAGCCGCGGCTCGTGTGATTGGCTGAAGATGGTCCCAGATGGGTTTGGAGATGGGGGTCATGCCGAGGTTTATCCAGCCCATCTGCTTCATTTCCCCTTGGGGAAAGTTCTGAACATCTAGTAGGGTTGTTCCACAACCTTCACCCTCCCCACCCCACCCCCCTATTTCCACCCTTTTTCCACCTAACGTCGAGAAACGCCCTTTACCTCTCCTCCATCCACCCTCCGACTGTTCTACCGACCGCCGGCCCATTGTGTCTAAACTACGCAAACGCCGTGGTGCGAAACTAGTGGTATTGCATCCATTACCTGCCCGTGCTTCAAGGCTGCCCCTCGCCAGGCGTCAGGAGAGGATGCGTACAGCAAATGTGGATCCTTGCTGAGTACGGCACAAAGCAGCGAGCTGGGAAAGCGGAGAGTGCTCGATGAGGCGCACCTAGAAAAGATTAAATCTATTGTTTCCTTGTCTTGCCTATAATGCATTCTGTCATGGGGAGAGCGGTGCCAAACGTCTCCCCCTAATGTATTCTGTCATAAGGTAAGCAACGCCAAATGGAGGATGCGCTCTGAAAGACGTGTTCTCTTTCTCGTGTGTCTCCTTAGTAACAGGGTTTCCATACCCTGCCACAGGCGCCACCGTGGCCTACCGGGGTGCCCACTTGCGAGGTCGGGGCCGGGCTGTGTACAACACATTCCGCACAGCTCCGCCACCACCGCCGATTCCAGCTTACGGAGCGTGAGTATCTAATGCCGGCCTTCAGAATTTTTGGATTTATTTTGTCAACAGACAAACAAACAAATATAAAAGGACACAAAACTAGAACAGTAATAAATAATAATAATTTTGCTGGACACTCAAAGACTTTTTACAGACTTTATTCACACCAACGGCCCCTCCGACCACCACCACCAAACATTCAGGGCAATGTGGGGTCCAACAGGGGTCTGTTCCAGGTTTTGCGAAAACTCCTATCTTCTTTTTCTTCTGAAGTCAGCTTCTGCTGATGCCGACCACATCCCTTTTTTCTCTTTTTTGAAACTATGACTTAGGCCATTGAATCAGGGACATTATTTTGGGTGACAATTTGTTTGAATTCAGTTTATCGGTACTCCCCCACCACCCGGAGATCCTGCAGAATCGTCCTCATTTTGGGATTAATAGATTCTGCTTTGTGGAACTGGGCCCCGGGGCCTCGATGTCCAATGACACGTTTTCCTCCCTACAGGGGATTTTCGACAGTAAATCTTTGTTTGTATCTGGGTATGTACGTGCCTTAACGCTCGGCCCACCTTTTTTCGCTCTCCTGTTGACAAAGGGGAAACAACAAAGCCGCTGCCGAGGGCGGATATAGCGTATTACCGCGCAGACGGCACTGGACTGTAACGGCGGCCCGTGCCGATCTCCTGGCTTTGTGCTGCGCAGCTTCACGCTCTTATCAGCAGTGGTCTGTGTGGTCGTGGGAGAGGTCTGTCGGGGGGCCGGCGGGGGGGCCTCGTATAACTGTCTATCTGTGATTAGATCAGGATTCGTCTTACTGCAGAGACACTCAGCACTGAGGCCGAGCCTACAAATCACACACACACACACCCTAACCCCCGTCTCCCTTCCCTCCCACTCTCGGGCCCGTTGCTACCAATGGCAGGTGGTTGATTTATATGGCAAAGTCATGTGATAGAGCTCCTTCTATTGTTCCCCCCGCCCTCACCCCCCTAACCAGCCCTCATAGCAACACCGCAGCTACCGGGAAGACAAACACTTTTACCGGAGCAGAAAATTGCTGATGTTTCATGTTCATGTGAATGTGAGTGTGAATGGTCGTCTGTCCTTCATGTGGCCCTGTGATGAATGAATGAATGAATGAATGAACAAACACATGAGAACACCAACTGACCCCCCCTGCTCCTCCTCCTCACAGGGTGGTGTACCAAGATGGCTTCTACGGTGCAGAGATCTATGTAAGTACAGTCGTCTTCCCTTCTCGCCTACTCAGATGCAACCGGAGTAAAGCAGTCAAAAATCGAGACCCCCGGGGACCAAAACGTGATCTGCTCAGCCCCCGGCGCTCCCCCAGCCTCAGTGCCAAGACGGCGTCGATTAGGCCTCTGCCTGCTTTGCCAAGAGAGCTGAAAACAAAATTTAAAACCCCCTCAGCTCCTCCTCCCTCTCTCCTCTTATGAGCTCAGACTTTGGCGAAGAAACACTTTTGCTCTCAGCGTCCCATGTCAGGTTCGGCCACCCCCCCCCCACACACACACACACACACCACCACCACCACCTCCACCTCCAAACACACCGCACCTCTTTCCTCCTGTTTGAGGAGGCTCTGAGGGGCTGGCGGGGGATATCCCTGCCTGCCCTGGGGGGGTCATGAGTGGAGCTCCTGCCATCACCGCGGCAGAGATAAGAGGAGCAGCTGCAGATAAAGGGATTAGCCGTCCCTCCGGAGCTGTCCGTGCAGGCGGGGTCACATCAGGAGCTGGCCCCGCTTCACGCCGCCCTTGACGGGAGAAAAGCATGGAGGCTGTGGAGATAATGCTGAAATTACCACGCTGCCCCACGTCGACATCAGCCAAACGTTGGCGGGGGGGACATGTAATTTGTCCCTTTGATTCGGCTGCCGTTTCCCACCCTGCAGCCGTCTGCTGAGATAGCCAGATGACAGCGGGCACGCCGGCGATGACAGTTGCCTCTCACTCCTCCCTCCCCTCCGACAGGGTCTGGGGATCCAACGCCGGACCCCGGTGATATATGACTTACACACCGGCCCACATAATAGGAGTGTATTTCACGGGCTTTTATTGTGGTGACTCACAGGCTGAGTGATTCTGTTTGTCTCTCACACTTGTTCGGCCACTTCCAGCTCAGTCAAGCACCCCGGCGCCCCCCTGACCGAGGCCCGGGCAGGTCGGCCCATCACTCATCCTTGAGGCCGGCCCCCTGGTGCTTTAGTGTCATTAGTTCTGCCGCTGACCTGACCGCGGCGCCGCCGCAGACGGGCTGAGTGTGCACATACGAGGCCGCTCCCTTCGCTCTCCGTGTCAGCCGCGATCGTTCTTGCTGCAGCAGCTGGCTGTTGTGAAGAAGCTCTCCTTTGTAAATAGGTGACCTGCTAACAAATTAGCGGCTGTAGACGAGCGCAGGCATACATATGCATGCGTGCGTCTCGGTGCAGAAACACACGTGTTGGCGCGACACAATAACAAATGTGCTGCGCTGTTGTGTGCAGGGTTTGACAACGTGGGAGAGTGATTTATTAGTGGGTTTGTTCAGGCTGTTGCTGTAATCAGCACACTCCCCAGGCACGGCTGTCCCACAGGAAGTCATCTGCCTCAAGCGCTGTGACTTCCTGTCCCCGTGGAAAACCTTGAAGGGAATTAGGGGGATCCAATCGCCGCGGCCCCTGACCTGATTTCGTGTCGCAGCCGCCGCAAACGCACCACCGCCTCCCTCCGCAACCCTTCCATCGGAGTTTAAAAATAAATGAAAACATGCATTATTAAAAGCCACCTATCCACCGTATGGACGCAGATGGGCACACACTCCACTGGCACTAATAGAAAAACAGTGGGCGAACAGCTTCATTTTTCAAAGAGAGTTATAGCGGCACTCCACAACGAGCTCCTTAATTCCTTCCCCACTCTAGCAAATGAAGACCGCCAGTCCCGGCTCCCCAGCGGTCCCACCGTCGTCTTGCTTCTTGCTTCAACTGTGAGCCAGGCAGGTCGTGTAGACAGGACGGAGCGCGGGGGGGTGGGGGGGGGAATCTTCGATAATGTCGCAGCGGAGCCTCCTCAATCTAAAAATGGGCTGAATCTGCGGGGTTGGCTCCGGCGACCGCCTTCACTTCTTCTAATAACAGGACTTCTGTCGGTGCCTCTCCCTTCCTCCAACTCGCCACCGCTCACAGCGTCCTTTCTTCTGCTGCTCTGTGTATCAAACACCTCCCTCTGCTGCCCGACGGGGAACCTGCATTCTGGGCAGTGACATTTACCTGTGAAGAAATGTTGACGCTCCGTATCTTTATCATGTTTTTGTTCTGTTTGTTTTTTTCTGCACCGTTTGCTTAATTTAGCTTTCTGCTTCATCACGCTGTTTTTTTTTTGCTTGTCTGTCTTTTATTGCAGGGTGGATATGCAGCGTACAGATTCGCCCAGCCCACCACCACCGCTGCTTACAGTGACAGGTAAGTAGTCGCAGCCAGAAACAGAACATGAATCATCGCCGGAGGGAAAACGCCAACGTTTCATCAAACATAAATAACCTGATGCTTCTCTGTAATGTAATTTCATGGAGCAGAAAATATTTCAACTCGTGTTTTTGTGCAAAGCTCCCTCTTTGTGTTTCTGTGCATTGAAATCAACGCGCTCGCCCTGCTGCTTGTCAAAGAAACAGAAAAAAAAAAGAACACAGATGTGAGTAGAGATCACCTCTACGTCCATATTCAGTTCAGCGCAGAGCGGTGAAATGTGGCGTGACTCGTCTTGGGTGGGGGGTGTATCAGCGGCCTCAGGGCCGCGGAGAGAGACGCCGGCACAGACGAGTCCTTCACTTGTGAGCGGTGCCGATCGGGTTCAGGTGCGCTCCCTTTGAGGCAGACGCCGCTGATTCATTTCGGCCCCTGAAAGCCGTTGTCAGATGGGATGCGGGCAGGTTTGGGGATCTAATCTGGGAGGGATTGAGCGTGTCACTCGTGATAACGTACACCCTGCCCGAGAGCCTGAAGATCATATCGATAATGTAAGATTTATCAGGCCTTCGCCACGGCTCGAATTATGAGCAGCCGTGCTTGGCGAGAGCAGAAATTGGACAGCGGCAGGGTTTTTTTTTTTCTTCTTCTTCTCTGGGTGATTTCGCTCCCGTTGCCCATACTCTTCCCTGAGATTTAATGTCATTCACTGCCAAGTTGTTTGTTTTGCTCTGTCTGTTTGTTTCCTGTTGAATAAGCGTCCGTGTCCGTCGGATCAATAGGGGGTTTGTGTGCTTTGTCTCTGCAATACCTTATCAGACTTAACCGTGGAGCGGGGGGCCAATCATACAAAGAGGTCAAAAGGATTGTGGGAAGCGTGTGAAACCCTCGTAAAATATGAAACATTTATTATCTGAGCGGCCGACAAAAGCCCCTTTGAGTTCCTCGACAGCGGTCGGATGTATCAAAGCGAGGAGCCCCGTGCGTTGTGGGGGGGTCCGTCCAGCCTCCGGTCGGCCCTGTTGAGGTCGTGTGACATTGCGCGGGGTGGTTTGACTCGCTGCTCGTCAGCAGTGCCACTCTGGCGAGAGTCATTTGGTAGATATATTAGCCTTAGAAGGCCTTTGGGGTTCAGTGCTCGCCAAAGATAAGAGGACCGGGGAGACTTCCCTTGACCATCTCATAGCATCGGCCTTCTCCCCAAGGAGCCGAGACAGCCTTTCTGATTTCACGTCCTGCTCACTGACCTTGGGTGCTGCTGGACTTAAATGGGCCGAGCCATTTTTAGATCTTGTATAATTCAATGTAGCTCGCACGCGGGGGCATGAACGCTTTATGTCTTGTCGTCTCCTTTAGGAGAATTTCCTGCACTTTTTTTTCCCTTTTTATTCCTGGTTGATTTGGTGCCCTCAGTCCTTGGCTGGGTGTGCCTTATCTCCCCAGCGCAGACCCTCATTTGCAAGAAGGAATGGTGTGGGTGTGTGTGTGTGTTGGGTGTGGGGGGGTAAAAAGAGGAATATGTGAAGTCGGGTAAATAAATAAATAAGGCAGACACATCTTGTCCTGTCTCAGAGGGAAATTGGAAGGATTAGTTCCAAACCAGCAACAATGAAAAGACAGGGGCGTGAGCCCAGTGTGCAGCCTGAGTAAACAAGAACAGGGTGAGAGACCAAACCCTCCAGCGGCTTCCTGCTTCTTTTCTTCCTCTCTCTCGTGCTCATTACCTATTCCGCTCACCTAATCGAGATGACAATGAAGACAAGTCTAATTCACCAACCTTTGAACTCCCCTTTCTCAACCACCTTGTATAATGTGGGAGAGCCCCGGAGGTTGAGGAGGGGTAAAAATTGATTGCGTTCCAGACTTGAAAGAGTTGACTGAAGGGCCTGAGCGTTAAACAAGCGTGCATAAATGTTCTGCTCTCCTCGTTGCTGATGGATCAATGACCGTGTTCTCTGTGCCTCCCGTTGTGCAGCTACGGCAGAGTCTATGCAACAGCCGACCCCTACCACCACACGATTGGCCCTGCCGCCACATACAGTGTGGGGACTATGGTAAGTCCGTGACACGTCCACCTGGTTCTGTCTTTGTCCGCCATGGGCTGTATAGAAGAGGACGTAGCTAGCATGACGCCGCCTCGTCCAACCCCTTCCCGAACAGTCGGGGTTGTACGAGTGACTCATGAGCATCCAATCAAGCTAGTGTCTGTTTTTTAATGGGTGAGTGGAATCAGTGAGGTCATTCTTGGGCTGTCACATCGCCCCCTTCTGGCCATCAGAGTGAATTTTCCCGTCCTTTCTTTTATACAGTTCATGGTCTCACAACAATAAAGACCAGTGACGTCAGCGGACGTCACTGGTTTTTATTACCCAACTGATGTACTTTTTGCTGTTTGTCACACACATGCGCACACACACAC
>JBBMJM010010156.1:0-19357 GCA_037832705.1 Centriscus cristatus
CACACACACACACACACACACACACACACACACACACACACACACACACACACACACACACACACACAGGTTGAAGGTACACACTGACCAGAGACAGACTGATATCCGCTTTCAACCATCTATAGACAGACAGCGACGCTACCTCATCTTCCCTCAATCCACGACCCAAACCAGGATCTTGGCTGGGCCGATATGTGGGGTGCTAAGAAAACAGCTTCCCTGACTTCCATGACTTCAGAGGGGGAGGTAAATCAGGGGGATTGATGGGAGAGACGCGAGCACGCAGCCAGCGACGCGTTTGGAAGAATGATGTCTTGCCTTTGAAAAACATATTACTTAATTTGAAAATACATTAATGCAGGCTTAACTGAGGCTAAGAAGATTTGTGTAGATCCAGGCCTAAACCTCCACATAACTCAACTCCCTGGGACAAAACCCACCTCCCACTTGACCGGTTGAGTGGGAGGTGGGATTTGTCCCAGGGGATACAGCTCATAGAAGGCAATGTCGCCTTTTCACACTAAACTCTTCCACACAATGACTAGATCTGATCTAGCTGGAGTATTTACTACTAAACAGAGACCTATGAGGGAAGATTTTAACCTTCATTACGCCTGTCAGTTCCGCGATGATCTGGTGCTACGACAGCCACATTAAAGTAGCTACTGACGTCGCAGGGACAAGATAATTGTGCCTGGAGACTGAACAGAAGTTGTCAGTCCACCGCGGCTGACTGCTGAAGAGGTTTTTTGAGCCTTGAAAACAAAAGACAAGATCCAAACTGGCTTCGCAAATGGCTTTGTTGGCTTCTTTCCCGCCTCCCAACTGTACCTCCTCCCATTCACCTAATTTTCCCCTCGGCTAGGCTGAAACACACCTATAATCACGGCACAAAGTGTTCTTGTTCTGTCTCTCGTTTTTCCCTCTTTCATCTGTTTTCTCGTGCAGAGCAGAGGAATTCAGCCATGTTCAGTCACTGGCAGCTAGTAAAACTGCATTTTAATGACAGTTTTTACTGTCGCATGTCAGATACAGGTTGCATCACTACCCGTAGAACTTATGTATTACAACAGTTTACAACTCCATTTTCAGGAGTTAGTCACATCAGGATATCAACCTGGGCTGCTGCGTGTGCCGTTCATTTTATTCAATTAAAAAAAGAAAAAAAAATCATACCAGCTTTGTCCCCTGGCACATTGTACCTATCTGACTTGTACTTTTGCAATTTTTCCTCTTTTTTTACTATTTATTTTGCGTATTTGTACACTGTACTGAGTCAATGCAACACAATTAATCTGGGGCCAAATGCAACATGACTTAGTGAGGCACAAAGCGTTTCTATGTAAATTATCACTGATGCTTTCAGAAGCTCACCTCCAGGTCATTGAAGAAGAGTCTTGAATCTGCCAGATTGAAGATCATTTCCTCCATCCACAAACCCAGAGACACAGCCTTTGAGGAATCCTGGTGTAGACACACACAAACACAAAATAATGAATAATTGATCATAACAGTTTTACACAGTGAACCACAAGTACCAGAAATACTGATACAGTTCCTATCCCGATAATCAACGTGTGAACGTGTTTGACCTGAAGCGTCTTCACTGTGCTGTCAGGACCAATTAACCCTGAACTCTCGGGTGCGCATACACTTCAACAAATGAAATTGTACAAAAGTGCAATTTGCAGTTTGACATAGTTAATAAAAATGTCAGCGCGTAGTCCTCTATCACGTCTGTGACAGAACCTATGTTTAATTATTTTATAAATAACGAACACATGAGCTCTAAGTGAGATTGATGACCCAAAAGTCCCGGCTTTGGGAGACTATTCACCGAAATTTGATTAATGACCATTATTAATATGTCTGCTTGTCATTGCAGCTGCTTGCATCTCTGCACAGCTTTCACACCCTCGGTAGACGTACCAAATGAAGACACACAGGAGGAATTCAACAAGTCTGAACCCACTCATCAAATACTGCAGATTCCCAAAAAACTGCTGATTCTGTTACAATGGTCGAGTCTGTCATGGTTCCTCACTATCAAGTCTGTCATATCCTGTTTTATTTTCAAAGTCACTGTTCCAGCCACCTTGCCCTTCCTTTCTCTGATTTCTTGATTTGTTTCACCTGCCCCCTCTCACCCCTATTTAAGCCTGCCAGGTCTTTTGTTTAGTTACCAGATTGTTGTCTTTGACTCAAGAAAGCATCCCTGTACCATATTCTGTCTAGTCTTGTCCTTCAGTGAGTATCTGAGCTGTTTTTGTTAACATTTCATAGCCTTGTAGTGCTCTCCATCCAGTCCTTAGCTTTAGCATTGCGCTTTATGTTTAGATTCTCCAAATTGCCCTTTTCCCCCCTTCTGGGAGATTTCAATTCAAGTCTTTCAGTTCTTAGTGTTGCCCTTGTTTGCTGCTTTTCAATTCTTAGAGTCGTGTTAATACCTAGATTGTGTTTTCCAAAAATAAAAGCGATTACGTTTTAGTCTGCGTCTGGCTCCAGTATTTCCTCGTGCCATTGCGACAGTTCAGCAGTCTCATTTGTTTTGTGTATTAGAAATCTGAGTTATTGTTACGGTTGACGGGATGACAAAAAGCGACAGTCACAGCTGGATACAGATGTTGCACCATGCTTTGAAACTTAAGCAGCCAACACGTAATTTCTAGGACCTGGATGGACTTTATTTTCTAGACCCATGTTATTAATTAAAGTATTTTCTTAGGGATCACAAAATCCCAATCCCTTGGAAAAGCATATCTGATCTAGGATTATTTCCCAGTGCGTGAATGAATAAGTGATTGGGAGGCAAAATCAAACAGATTGCATGAGTGTGAGACCAGATGCAGAATGTTTCGGTACATTCACTCATTCATGTGTCCTGGAACAATGTTAGAAGAAGAGCCACCTGATGAGAGTTAAGGCTTGGAGAACACATCGGGTACAAATGGGCTGATAAGAGGTTCCTGAAAACCATTAATGCACAACTGCGTGTTGATTAACCCTTACATAGACATTTTTCATGGTGGGAAATTCATGTTAGTCTGTTTGATCTGCAGTGTGGTCAAAGTAGTCTTTCTATTGTAAGTTGTTGATGTGGCCTTACTCTGCTGAGGAGTGCATTTGGCTCCTTTTTCTCCAGAAACGACAACAACCCAAAAACTAGAAGCTCAGGTGTTGCATTGTACTGTTAGAATTTGTTTCTTAATGAAAAAATGGTAAATCGTCACCTGCAGAAGCACATTAATCAGTCAGCCGGTGTACATGTGTGGTGTACTGTTTTGATGGAAGCGTGTGTTTGGCAGCCAGACAGCAGGTGGGTGTCAGCCAAGGGTGAGCGTGAGATTAGTGTATCAGAAATGACAAGCAGAGCCGTCTCCTGGCAGGGAAGGGTAGAACTGGGCGTGACGACACAAACTGGGTAAACGATGACTACAAAGTACCCTCCAGGAAAAAAAAAAAAAAAAGCAAAGACAAAGAGGAAGCAAAAGGTGTGTGTTTGGGGTTCAATAGGAGGTAGGACGACAAAAGAAAAATGATGAGGGGGAGGACTGAGAATCAGAAGAGAATAGACAGTTGAATGGAACGGGGAGTTAAAGGCTTAAGGAACGTCTTGTCCAGATAGTAAATAATCGTCTGTAATCACCTTCCGCTGAAGACAATGGCTGTGTTAATGCAGAGACAAATTAAAGCCTGTTCTGAATACTCCCGTGCAAGAATGGAAGTTCCCACTTCAACACAGAGAATGCGGGGAGGAAAATTCACATGGCACAGCGAGCGCAGTGCTGTATGATAAATGCGATAATGGAGGCGGGAATCAGGTCGTCCTGTGGATCTCTGCTCAACTCCGGCTCAGCAAGGTGGTGAAAACAAATGTCTTTCAACACAGCCATTAGGCTCTCTGGCACGATGGGCCCACATGTGCTTCTTACATATAGATCCAAGCATTTGTTTCTTATCGGAGTCTAATATGTTGACTTACATGAAGAGGTGGAAAAATATCTTTCAGGGTTTTTACACTGAGAGGTGTTGGGGGGAAAAAAAAGGATGACTGCTGCAAGCTCGTAAGACGTCTTGGCACATTGGATTGTTAATCTGTTTTTCTGACACTCACTCAACTCTGCTGCCGCAGGAGTTTTGATGTCGGTGTCTATTGAACTAATCTATTTTTCAGTTTTTGGGGAGGTGGGAGGAATTTTTGGCACAACATCAGCAAACTTTTGTTCTACAGCCTTTTCTTCCCCCTTCACTTATTCTCTGTAGCAGAAAGGAAGAAAAAGAAATAACCTCTTGGTACAGTGTTTTTTGTGTGGGTGGTTTGGAGGTGGTGGTTGTAAAGGGGCTCTTCTCAAACTCCCCTCGGCCTTGTGTCAACCCGCAGGGGGACCGTGAGAATTCAAAACATCGATCTTTGGCCAAAAACAAGTAACGCACCACTGTCGAGCCCTTGTCAGCCTCCTGTCTGTTATGAAAGGTCCTGCTGGCTGTCAGTCATGCTGCAGGGAGCCGGGGTAGCTAAACAACCACGGTGCATTGTGAAAAGAAACATGAGGGCAGAAAGGCAAAACAGCCAGCGTGTGAAAATGCTCCGAGATGAGAACTAAAGGTCGTGGACTGAACCCAAATCTTTGACTGGAAGTCAAACAAGCTCTGAAACACAGAGAGCTCGACTGACTCCACCGGAGCGGGATTCTGTTTATTGTCAGGAGAGTTTCAAGTCCAACAGAGCCAAACTGTGGTATAATTAATACCTGGCAAAGCATGAGAATATCTCTGCCTTGTAACTGACGGTAAACGACACGGGGAGGGGTCGGATCACTGTACCTTGCCAAATCGTGAGGAGAACGTTCCCGTGAGGAGCGAATGGAAAATGATGATTGTTTCATCCAGGTCCCAGATAAACACTCGCTGCAGTGAAATAACAGATATGTAACGTTAACCTCATGAAAGTCGGCGTGTTTGTGTGACTATGTGTTCAAAGTCCTTTTAAATAAGCTGAAAATTAAAAAAAAAGTGGAGAAATACAGATCACTTTCAAGACTGTGAGCGTGTGTGTGTCTACCTCAATATCAGAGTCCAGAGGTGGAGCAGGGTCATTGACTCTTTTCCTCCCCCGCAACTTTCCATCTGATCCCCTCCGTGCCGGGACGCCCCCTCGCTCAGCCTCGTCTTTACCTGGTGTGGGGGGGCTGGGCGGCGGGTGGTATTCACCTTTGACACAGAAAAAAATCTGACATGACTGGACTATTTCAAAAAGATGAACCCAGACGATGGACAATATACGTCTGACAACCACTTTACTGAGAACATGTCCGCTTTTGTGTCTTCCAGCAGCGCTGCAGTGAGGTTCAGCACCACAAGACAGAGACGACTCTCGTCACTTGACTGCGGGGGCGAAAGACTGTGTCTTTATTTGTGCTGGCTTGCGTCTCTCTCTCTCTAATGCTGCTCGTCTCTGAACAGGACGTGTCCGTGACATCGATGAAGGTAAGAATCACTCACTTCTACAGCCACATTTTTCAAAGTATTACTACTGCTTTGCACCTTCATGCAATGTCTCCTTCACCTCCTGTCTCTCTCTCTCTCTCTGTCTCCCTCTTTGTCTCAGCCGCCCACCCGCAGTCTGGTTCTGCTTGAGGTTTCTTCCAGCCAGAGTGCTGCTTATAGGATAATGTTGGGTTTCTATGAATACGGCTTTAAAGACTATAGTCGTGACTTGCTGTGGATGTAAAGAACCCTAAGATAACTCACTGGGACTGGACTTCAAAAAATATGATGTTGTTTTCCCATCATGTACATCAGGGGTCGGACGTTGCGTGCTGATATATATATGGGATATATTTATAGAAATGAATAAGAAATAAGACAGAAATGGTTGTGTACATGGTGTGTACCACTGTGCCAGATGTGGCGAGATGCTGTGATTTCCTTGAAAAGTTCAGTGTGGGTACACACACGCACACACACACACACACACACACACACACACACACACACCCTCCCTCCTTACCTGTGTGGGACTCTGGGCTGTGACTGGGCAGCATGATCGGCTGCTCCGGGTGCTGATAGGCCAGCGGAGCAGTGATGGCAGTGGGGCTGATGTTACTGCTGGTGAGATAGGGGCTGTTGTAGTGATGTGAATTATAGTATGGCGAGTACTGACTCTGACTGTAGCTGGAGTACGTTGAAAACTCCTGTGGAAATGAGCGATTTGATCAGTAGTGTAAAAACATTCATGTATGAACTGTGTCTTTTCTTTTCAAATGTTTTTCACCTTTCACCACTTACCTGTTGAGTCGGGTTGAATGTGGGAGAGCTGGAGATGGCGTGCGTGCCCTGAAAGATTCCAGATGAAAGGCCACCACCTGACAAACAAAGTCAGGTCAAAGGTTAAATGTTTAGATCATAATTAATCATGTAAAACAAAACTGTAAATTAAACGGAATTCTCGCAAGATCTGATCTACTCTGGGAAGGTCTGTGACAGCTGCAGCTGAGAGTGGGGAAAGTGCCGTGCTGCTTCTCAACTAGGTCTAGAGTCTAATCAAGCCGAGGCAGGAACGACTCCCCCCGAACAAAAAGTGCTGTCTCATCCATTTTCCTATGAACTCAAAATTGTGGGTAAGACATTGAGTAAATGCAGACGTTGGATTCAAAGAAAAGGACAAAAAAAAAAAAAGAACAATTGTATGTAAGCAGAAGCTCATGTAGCTAAAATATATTCCTACAAAGTCTCATCACATTTAGAATTCAACCATGTGATGGGAGCTGGCGCTGCTTCTCTGCTCAGACCACATCCAGACTTACTGGTCTGGTTCAGACCACCATCCGTCCTGTCCACCACCAGTTCGCCCAGTGGCCGTCCTCTGAACGTTTCAGAGTGATTTATTAGTTTGTTCTGCTACAAGCTAAACACATTTTCTTCAATTCTTCCATCCATCTTTGAATCAGGGTGAATCAACTCAACTCAATTAGTTCCTTTCCACATCAGAGTGTGTATGACAAACGGGAGAATAATGACTGAAAGGAACCAAACCCTTCTTGGACATTACAACACTCATCAAAGTGACCAAAGAAAAAAAAAAAAAAAGTAGGTTTGTTGAGTAAACATGACCTAAACAAGTCTGCAGTTGGTTTCAGTTGTACACACAGTGTACAGTGTGTGTTTTGTGGTGTGTTTGTGTGTAAAGGATGACACAGAAACATTCTGAAATTGAACAAACATTTGGTTGTTGTGAAGTTTGCAGCTGATGATTTATGCGTGACAATACTCAAACAAATGTATTTTGTTTGGGAACAGTGTGATTCAAAGTGTGCTTGAACAGACCATCGTCAGCGGAGACTTGAAGGCTGGTTTCATCATACGTGTATTTACTAGATTTAGTTTCCATTCCTGCATAATGTCAAACATCTGCATTTTATTTTAAAGTAGAACGATGATATAGAAAGCAAGAAGTGATCGTGAGAGGCTGAGACAGATCGAGTGGGACACCAAACACCGTCCAGGGAACGCTGAATCGTTTGAAAGACGTGATGTCATGACCAGTTGACCAGATCTTGAAGCCTCTGAACTTTAGCGAAAAGTCAGTTAGAGTATGAGTAGTAAGAACTGAAAGCTGAAGTAAATTTATAAAACTTTATAGTCAGTAATATGTACATGTGGTTATTTGCTAGTTAAAGGTACAATCTGTAAATGTGTCGATAATCTCAGCTAATGACAGTTTCATGTTTCACACACTCCAAAAGCCCAGAGCTTCAGACTAGAGAGTAATCAGATTACATGTGAAGTGCGTGCAGACACACACACACACACACACACACACACACACACACACACAACCTTCGTGAAATGCACCTTAACCTTTCTCCTGTCACACACAAGGTCAATTTCATGCTGATTTCAAAGCCATAAAGTCGCACTGACCAAGTCATGTTTTGGGCGCCGGATGACTGAGGAATGTACAACAGCAATGACACACACACACACACACACACACACACACACACACACACACACACACACACACACACACACACACCACTTCTTGAGCGTTTGTTTTTCAGTAAGACCATCTGCCCATCTCCTTTTCCCTCTATTATATTATTGCCTCTCTCTTGAATTCTCTCAGCCCCCCCACCCCCCATGCATGTTTTCTCACTCTCTCTTTTACCTTCATTCTGCTCAGACACAAGCACATGCATGCTGTGTTGTTGGTCTGAGTGGAGAAAGGGGGCCTGACCCTGAGAAAAGAGGAGGGGTGGGGAGACTTTTGACGCCAAGAGTCCAGACCGCAGCTAATGGGGAACAGGTGTGGCAGGGAAAAGGGCAGGAAAAGAGAGCGAGAGGAGAGAAAGATGAGAGGAGAGGTAAAGGAAAAGAGGAGGAGAGGTGAGAAAATAAAGGAGGCAAACACGATGGCAGCACAGGGATGGATGATCATTGAGGGATATCAAAGCTGGTGTGTGTGTGTGCGCCTGTGTGACTGAGTGTGTGTCCGCACTTTGCATGCAGGTTTCAAACCCACCATGTGTGTGTGAGTAGCTGTAGAGACTTTGACTGGGAGGAGCGCTGCTGAAGTTTGAGTAGCCCAGGAGTCCCGTCTGTCCCGGGGAGTGGCTCAGACCATCCTCTGTTTTAATGTCTGGACACACAGCAGACAATTACAATTAATTTATTGAACGCTTATTTGAAAGGGACAGCACATGTTAACAGATGAACAAACTACAGTACAAATAAAGGTTTACCTTATCTTATCTTATCTTTACATCTCCAGTCCTTAATGACACATCATACAATATGTGAACTGGATTTAATATCTGATATATCATAACAGGACATGCACTCATTCTGGCAGGCAGAATAAAAACATGTAAACATAAAAACATACCTACATGCACTTGTTAACAAAAATAAATCTTTGGGATGATAATGTAAATGGATCGTCTCAGAAGCATGTGTACTTACTGTAGGACGGCATGCTGTAGCCTTGTGTGTGATGTGTGTACGGTGTGTAAGGTCCTGTAGGCTGAAGGGTGGGGCTGTACTGAGTCTGTCCGTACGCCGCCATTACTCCTTTCCTTTCCCTCCTTTCCCGATCTTCATACGAGGACGCACATAGGAGGAAATTGCGTGTTAAAAGAACCTTTCTTCTGGTCAGTACAAAAGTACAGAAACACAAACACAAAAACATCCTTTCTTGCTGATGTAAAACACATTCACACAGAATGTGTTCAATTTCTTTGACAAACACATGTCACACATCAAGAATGAAGAAGTGCTATTGACATTTTTAATTTCAGGAAGGGAACCAGAACCCACCTGCAGTAGTTTTCAGGGGGTTGGAAACAAGCAATAAAAAGCCCTGGAAAAGAGAAGAGAGAGAATGGACAGGAAGACCCGTTCAGATATTAACGCAATCATTTTGACACAGTTTACTTTTTATCTTATTCTTTCCTGATTATCTGATCTGATGTCACTAATATTTTAAACATATTATCTTTTGAATAAGGCCGTTTTTTTTTCATGAATCATCTTCCAGACTGAACTCTTTCCTGTCGTCTCACCTGCCAGTGACGAGCTGGATCGTCCTTTGTTTTGTCACACTGCTGTTAGTCAGGTCTCCTGCGGGAACAATAGCAAGAACAAACCATCAGTGTGCAGGTATGAGGTATGACTGACACATGGTGACGGGCTTCAGGCCCCGTGGCAGCACAGAGATGAAGACAGAGTGCGTCATAGGTTTTGGGTACAGAGGAAAGTGAGAGTCACACCGTGAGTAACAAACAGTTAACACCGTCTCTGAGAGAATGCCTGTTAACGCTGACTCACTGAGCTGCTGTACAGAATACGTGGGAGGCACATGGAGGAAGTAAACAAGAAAACAACAGGAACTGTGAAGTTCAATAGATGTGAGGAGGTCCCAGCTCAGGAAGCCGGGGGTCAAAGGTCAATGTTACACAAATGCGTTTGAGGTTTCAATTCACACATGGCATGTTGTGAAGTCATTGTTGTTGAAACGGGAACGTGTTTACAAAGATACACCACAGAAATCGTACAGCAACAAGTGGCTGTGGTCACAATGGCTGTCTCAGGGCCGCCGCCGTTCCAACCCTGAGGTCAGACAAGAGCGGAGTAAAATCAACCCACTGAAACAACTGTCCAACATTTTATTCAGACGGATTTAGAAATTAATTCCATAATGAATATGGAATATGAATATAGAATAACGTTTATTGTGGAGAGACATGAAGGACCACGAAGTACTGGCAAAATGCATCCACCATGATTTCCGTGCACGTTCACAATCACACTGCGATGTTTCTGAGAGAAAACAACACAAACGCTTTACCTGCCTATGATTCCGTCCACTATAACAATCACTGAAGACAGTCCACAACAGCCGAGAACATTCAATTTCTCTCTCGCTCCCTCGCTTCTTTGTCCCTTTCTCATTTTGCCTCTGGGCCATTCCAGTCTAGCAAAGCTGCCCGACCCTTGACCTCGCTGACAACTCAACGACAGAGACAGATGACAGTCATGAATTATCGGGGCAAAAGGGTTTTACAGCAGCAGAGACATGAAGGCAGGTGGGGACAAAGATATCTGAAAAGACCTGCCGTCACCGGTAGCATCGTAGTATCAGAACCGCCGTCCTGTGTCAACAACATATCAACACAGTGGTGTTGTTGGCAGGTCAAGTGTCCATACTACAGCTATACACGCATCTGTGACATATACACGATGATCTAATACATATGACACAGAGGAGGTTTTTTTCTAATTAAAAATGCCAAATCAGATTATACCTAGAGTCACGTTTTATACATCAGACCCATAATTATAGTCCACTGTTGGCTTTGTTGGGAGGTTTAAATGTCTTTTTATCCATCAGAGACCCTTGTCTGACCTTTATCAGAGACATGACCCTTGAGATCCGATCCTGTAGCAAAGAGAAAATTGAAGGACTGCGGTTTGCATTAACTTCCTCCGGATGAAAAGTCAAAAAGACACGCCTGATCACAGTCCTCTAGACTTCAGCTGCATCCTCACCATCGCCCTGACGCATACACATGCACATGCACGAACATAGAAAGGATAGCGAAGGAGCTTCCTGGTTCAGGGTGAGGCCTGGGAGGAGGGCGCACAAGGCCATGGGAACCGCAGGACACCGGAGGGAAGATGAGTGGAGCTCAGCAGTGATGTGGACGGCGGCGGGGTGAAACTGAAGCTAAAACAAATCCAGCTCAGCCACAGGGGGCCGCAGGGGCACGGGGCCGGGCCTACCAGCTTCTACCTGGGTCGCAGGGTCCTGCTAGACCACTGCTTCTTTCACGGATATCAAGTTCTAGCCTTTGTGCTGATGGATGAACTCACAGGATTGTGCTTTAAGTTGAGACGATATCTGATATAGTCAGAGGAATACTGAAGGTTTATGCAAATCTGCCTGTTGTTCAGCTGAAACGCCGACAGAGGAAAACGTGACAGACTCCGAGCAGACGCATGTCTGCCAGTTTCACGCCACAACATTCAAGCTGACGAGCTCAAGAATCAAAACGACAGCGGGATAAAACCTCCATCATTTATACCTTTAAGAGGTGAATGGAATGGAATCGACATTATTCAAGGTGACCACATTCGGTATAATGAACCCTGAAGTGGACGGCGACAAAATGAAAGACTTTACTGTCAATTCTTGGCCTAAAACCGCCTGCCCGGTTTCACCAAACACAGCATATGTTGAGAAAACACTCATCATTTTTGCAGTTAAATAAACTTTTTATAAAGGTGTGCGCTCCAATCGTGGGTCGGTCGATGACTGTTGAAAAGAACAAAGGTCAATCTTAAGATTCATTTAAGATTCACGGTACAGTCGTTGAGCTTCGTGGTTTGTTGAAAGGGGAGATCTGCTGGTGTTGTGATATAAAAACAACTGATAAATCAGAAGATATGTTTTTATCTTCTCTGGTGCCAGTTTGACTGAAACGCCTTTTGTATTGGAAATCGAGTTTTACTGAACTGGGAGATGTTGTACTCTTGGCAGATGGAATGAGTGAGGTTAGACAAGGTTTTAGAGAAATTATCTAAATGCACATAATGTCATGGCGACATATTCTAAAACAACATTACATTGTGAACTCATCGTTTTTGAGAAATACTCCTCAATGAAGGAGTGTTCTTTTATATCTGGTCTGGATATGTGTTAGCGTGTTCCTCTGTAATGGTGTGATGGCTCCTGTTACACATCGTGATGACCCTCAGATAGTTTGACCTCTTATTGAGGCATTGTGCTTCTCAATCAGCAGCTCGACAAGGTGACAAGCTGGTCTGTGATTGTGCCATATGGAACCCCCACCTGGAGCCCTCAATTTGGACCGTCTTTAAGTGCCTTGGGGGGGAGTTGGGGGTTGATTCACTGCTGTGCACAAACCCTCTCAGTGGATGATAAAAGACACAGAACAAGGGCCCAGTTATTTGTGCATTCAGATCTTCCTCGTGGAGATCGGCGGCACCTGCCAGTCTGCGCCTTCCTAAAGTACTTTTGCCTCCCAGCTGACAGTTCAACTGTGACTAAAGGAAGTTGTCCTCAAATAATGAGCCGCCCTCCCTGAAAATAAACAAAATGACAATAAAAAGAAACTTCATTACCACTGTACCAACTCTTGCATATCTGCTACGTCCGATTTACTCAAGCGTGGAGGTATTCACAATGTTCAATGCACAATGGCGCCTTGTTTTCTTCTCTTGACCGTCTTAAGCCCACATACTCAGTAACAAGCACAAAACAGAGAAGTAAAACTTCTGCCATGTGGACATTTTAAAAGTCAAGGCATACTTGACATTTTCACAGCATCTTTTGGAGGCACGAGGTCTGCACACACAAACACGTATTTGATATATAACATCAGGCTTCCATCATCATTTTTGCCCTGAAAACAAAATGAGCATACATTTTGCTTTAGATACATTTTTGATTATATTAGATAATTATTCTGTAATTATGACAGTTTTCATAATTTAAAACGTGTGCCTGCAGTACTACCAGTATCTCTAGGGGAATTATTCACATTTCAGAAACCTTAACTTCATTGACACAATACAGTAACTTCACATTGGAATAAAATTGCAGACAAACCAATATTAACTAATGTAACTTAAGTCTCTGCCTCCTTAAAAGTTGAGATAAAGACTGATTCTGTGTCAGCAGAATGCATTGTCTGTTTACACTTGATACACATCAACCGTGCGGTGTCATGGCAAAATCAGCTGTTTACCCACACACCGATACTCAATAGCTGGATCAGTGTGTTATTTTTGACGGAACAACAACCTCAACAGCTGCTTGTACATTTTCTGCTTACACATCCCGAGACATGTGCTGAGACAGTAAAACTAAAAACACAGGCGTCAGATGTTCCCACGTTTTTTCCTGATTTTTATCAGGCTGAAGCCTCTGCAGCAGGTTTCCCACAGTCACAGTGATCAAAAATGAATTTGCAGCGATTGTAAACTATTCATTATTATTTATCAAAGCTCACACATTCATTTCCTCACATAAACAAAACACATGTCAGTTTCATGCTTCTCAAGGCTCCTTCAACAGCAAAAGAGAACAAACACTGAAGTCCCACAATGCCAGATGCTGAGCGTCTTTAAATGAAACAGAAGTCGAACTCTGAAAGGATTCAATTAATCTCTGGCAGCGGTGAACCTGCTGCAGATTTTGTCTGCTCTCTGTAACTTTACCTCTCAGACTTGGTGGCCTCCCTTTTCCACTTGACTAACTCCCTGCAAAAAGACGTATTTAATGCCAGAAGCTACCCCCTTCTGTCCCTCAGTAATCAAAACCACTTTATTCAACAATGCCAGTGTCTTTATCTCTGTTTCTCCAGCTCATACTCTCAACTCCTTTACACATTTCTCCTCAGACGCTTCATCTTCCTTCACTTGCCATGCGACGCTCTGACAGAGTGCTGGCTCTAGCCCAAATGATTTCAACTAATAATACTGCCAAACCCCAGAAGGACCACCTACCCCAAGGCACAGACTCTGTCGCCCCCAGAACCAGTGCCCCGGGACGAGGGTCAGAGCAGGGGACAGCTGGCAGACCTCCCAGCAGCCTGGAGGAGCTGGTGTGGGGTTGGAGGACTGGAGTGACCCCAGTCAGATGGTGGTCTGGCTCCCAGGTTAAAAACATCTGGTCCAGTGATATGGAGGGTGGTCGCACGCGTACTTGCATACTCCAAACTGACACACGCCTAGCTGCACGAGTGCCCATACCTCCCCTACGCACACACACACACACTCAGACTTGCTGCTTTATTAGTCATTAGGACAAAGACGTTTGCCCCCCTATCCGTCTCCTCAGCAGACCATGTGAGCGGTCGCCCTGGTTGCTAACAGCTGGCCGGCTCTCTCGTAGCTGAAGCTCACAGTGGTTACAGATGGACTGAGGTCCAATTACTTCTTCATAAGATTAACTATGTGTGTGCGAGAAAGGAAGAGAGTTCCGAGTGAGATTTTATCATACAGTTGGCATCCATGGAGGGAAAATGGAGGAAAAACACCACATTAAGGAAAAGAACAGTAATGCTGAAGAAAAATTCTGACACCTAAGAAAATATTCCTCAAGCCACAGAAAATTATTAAATTCTGTCTTCACTGGAAAGTGCCAGTTATTTGGAATGGAGAAATTAAATATGGTTATTGTAGGCTACATGGCGATGTGTGTGGCTTCACCATTCTTGAGATGAGATCAGGTGAAGGAAGAGAAGCACAAAGTCTCTGGAGCTTAAAGGAATTAAAAAGGAGCGAGGGGAGCGATTTGGGGGGAGCTGTGATAAGTTTACAGCCATGAAAAATTCAAGAAGCATATCTATGAAGATGCAAAACAGTAATTTCTTGCTGTTAAATATTCAGATACAGTTGTCATTGATCACTAAAGTGCAATTTGTAATTGTATCATAATTTATTTTACATTGATACTAAGTTTTTCTTTGTTTCACCTTTGCTCTGACATAAATTTCATATACCAAGAAATAACAAATACAGAAGAAAGTTACACTAATCACCCAGAAATGTTGAAAATAAGTACATTTGTAGTTATTTGTACTTAGTTTAAATTTACTAGGACAGTAAAATATTATATAATATTATTATTATTATTAAGGGGTTGAGGAGGATGACGATATGTATTTGCAAGAAAGCTGTTCAAGATAAGATTGTGTCTGCTTGTGTTTTGTTTTCTGTCCCGTATGAGAAATGATGAGAAATGTTCATACAAAACACATACACGGAAGTGGTCTACTGCTGGTACCACAGCAGGTACACATAGTCGCATAAAGTATCCACTCTGTGTCAGTCACAAACTGTTTCTGAGAAATCATTTGAGCATAGAACACAGCCCATGGAGGAAAAACAACAGCAGCAGCTGACTGAGTCAAACTAAATACTGCTTCAGTGCAGCAACTGACTTCGGGCTTGACGCTTCCGATCTCAGACTGCTCACACTCCTCGAGTCAACATGTCATTCCTGGTGTGACGTTCATGCTTTTTGCCTCCCAGCGAGACGCAGATAGCGGAAGGAACACGTATGGAGAGAAGATGCACAGAAGCTCATCGACAGCTTCAATCAAGTCAGGAAAAAGTGCTGCAGATAACGTCAGGAAGAAGATATTATCATTCTTCCATTCTTCATAAATATTTATCATTCCACAAGCATTTGGCTACAGAAGGGCTTGGAATTAATTTGTGTTTTCTTAGGAGGGGGTGCCCTGTACGCTACAGGATGGGAATTCTCCAGCCCGGGACTTTTTGTGCTGCTGCTTATTCACAATTTATTAGAGAGAGTAATAACAGCCTACGAAGGCTGTGGAGGGGTAGAGAGGGTGCTGGAGCTGCCGTTGGAGAGGGCGTCCAGAAATGAGGCCTTATGCTATCAGGGCACAAAGAAGAGTGTTAAGTCGAACATACACCTTTGCTATGAGGCCTGCACACCCCAGGGTGTCTTTGGTGGTGTTAATATACAGTCCTAGAAGGATCTAATAAAGAAATTTCATCTGGCTTCAGATTTCAGTTGACTGACACATTTTATAAAAATAATTTTTATTTTAAAGCTACTTTTCTGCAGCAACCACTCAATGTATGATCTCGGTTTATATTCAGACCTCATTTACATGGGGAGACCATTGACGTTTGTGTTCTCTTTTTTTTCTCTCTCGCTCTAACTTATCAGCATTAAAAGAAGATGCAGTTGCAGATTTATTTTGCTTTAAATATATTTTGCTTTTTAAAATCGGGCCCCATTAATCATTGCTCCTCTGACTGTGCAGCTGAGAGAAAGTGGATTTAAATGGTTGGAAAAACACAGTGAGTGAGCTCGTCTGGAGCCATGAAGGGGGTCCTTGAAAAATATGAATACGGGCCTTTGAAAAATGCTTAGCAAGGCTCCCCTAATTTAGTTAATGAGGGTGCTGCATGGCTGCTGAGGGGTGTCAGTGATTGGAGAGTAATCTTCTGTACTTGAGTCAGGCAGAAAAGTGCTGCAAGGAGTCGAGCAGCACCAAGAAAAACAAAGGAGGTCAATCTCAGACGAGGTGCCCCACATATCAGACACACAGAACGCATTGGTTGATGAGGGATATTGTGAGTTCCTGCACTAATAATCCTGGCTGAGAAAGACAACGTCAAACAAATAACGCGACAGGCAGCGGATTACACACGTATCACACCGACTGAGACGGTCTTCATAAAATAAATTATATTTCAGTACAGTTTGCTTAATTGCCTGATTTGTTTTTTTAATTATTGACAGAAAAATTATGCATAAATGTCAAGTGTTCTCAAACTCATATATTTTTCCCTGTAAAAATATACTTATTGCAAAAATCATGCAGTTGGATCAGTTGGCTATAACACAAGTTAATTCTGATTTATTTCACTATAAACATGTTTTGAAACAAATGGATGACGTAAATAAATGCTCGCGTTGTTACAATATAATTGCACTAATTGTGTAAATGTAGAGAAATTAGCCTATAAAGGGTTTGGAGGTTACATCAACGCAGCTCCAACGCGAACACATACCTCCCCAACAAAAACACCAAACACTCTGAGTGGGTTAAAGTGATAAAACAGGATGTTTCCGTCTTACCATTATTCAGACAGAGACCGCTGCAGACAGAAAAATCCGATTGTCATGCACAACAGTTGTGTCCATGCCCAGAAGAGACTCCGAGGACTTCTGTTTCCCCTCCCGGAGAATCAGCTGCTCCTGCGGCCTCGCAGACCCGTGAACAGACGCACACGTTCGGCTCAGCGTCGCGCTCACACTTCACTCGCGCTCTGCTGCTGCGGGAGCCTGTTTGCTTTCCCGGGCGGCGTGGAAGTGTTGTAAAGTAAATGACCGCTGGATATCTGGTTCCTCCTCCCCCTCCTCCTCCTCCTCCTCCTCCTCCGCCTCCTCCTGCTCCTCCTCACCGCGCGCGCTGCTCGGACGCGTGCGTGGGCGCGCGTCTGGCTGAAGCGCGCGCCGTCTCCTCTGCCACCTTCCCCTGTCTGTTCTCTATCTGCTGATCTTTGTTTGGTCAAGAGCTAATCTCCCACTGTGTTTACACAAGCACCCCGAACTATTCAGCCTCTGGATCCACTTCAGATATGAGGATTTGTTAGTTTGTGGTAAATAACTCGAGGCATTTGACAGTTTTATCAAGATTGTTTGTTGTCTTTGGTGCGTACGTGCGTGCGTGTGTCGGGGGGAGGCGGGGAAGGAGGCTGTGCTCGTATGGCAGGTGTCATTTCTACTTTCAGACAGCCCCACTTTAACAAATTATATTTTGCAGTACATTTCGTTTGTACACACAGCACGAGCAGGTCACACAATACCACTTCAATAAAAGACAAAACTGAAAATAATGATAAATAATCTTATTTCACCAAACATAATGCATGTGGTTTATTCTCTATGAACGTTTTAATAGTGATATGCAGTGTGTACACAGACATTTCCTGGTTGTATGAGCTAGCTGTATTGAATGAGGAATGGCTCTCAATGCAATATAATTTGCAAAATGTGTGGTATTTTATATTCTGTATGTAAAACATATGAACAGAAGAGATGCTTTTTAGAAATTAAAAAAGTTAACATACAACTAAAATATCACTCCACAATACAATGAACAAACAATGAACTGCCATTATTTCCCACCAATAACTCTTTACACATACAATTGAAATAAAGTAATATGTTGGCACAGTGAAAAGTGCTAAAGACAACAAAACGTGAAACAAATTAATTGCGAGCTGCTGTGGTGTACTGACGCTGGAGTTTGTTGGGTGGTTTGTTTTTTTTCATCCAGCAAAAAAAAATTAGCTGGCAATTAACCATTTTTTTTCTATTTAACAGAAGCGGCTTTTCAATTCAAAGGGCCCAGAGCATATCACCTGCTCCTGGTTGTGTGTATGGGTAATGTCAAAGATCTGTCAGGGTTACCAAAACAGGTCATGTGGACACGTAGTCTCAAAAACATCTGCTGACAAGAAACATTTCACAGGTTTGTCTACCGTCGGACAACTGTCAAAATTTCCCCTGAAACCGAGAAGGGACTCTGCAGGTGTCTCCAGTCTGCCCGCCTGTTTGTTTAATATAATGAGTTAATGTGGCTGATTGTCCTGGCGTTATGTGCACCCAACGTGTCTGCCATTGTCTTCATGTGTGTTCTGTAACATGAGAAATAGTGTGTTGGAGCTGCAGTGCTGGCTCAGAAGGAAACAGGTTCCCCTCAGTTGGGACAACAGGATGCCGGCATTAACACCATCTTCACACCAGCTGACATGGATACGTGAGGACACCTGTGAAAGAATCATGATACTTCCCTCTAATGGCTTTGGCATCACTGACCTTTCTGAACTTAGCAATTTTTCTGATTTTCAAATAGTTATTGAAAGCAAAACAGAAATCACAACATTCACATATCCAGTTGTCAGATTTTGTGTGTTTGTGTTACTTGGACTGTCATTACTAGTTTGCAGTATTAAAATACACTGGTCCTATAAATACAGGTCCATGTGTAATGTTTTGTATGGGTATTACAGAAACCCTTTTTACTGCTGTAGATGGGTGTTCATACAGTGTGAAGAATAAATGTCATTTGAAAGTGACAAAAGTTTTTTTTGTTTTTTTTCCAGAATCAAGGCAAGCTTCTGGATTACATCACCATAATCTGAAACAGACAAGAAGATGGCCTCAAGTATTTGCTGCTTACTAAGCAAAGGAAAATTGGTGTGTTCCAGGACAAATACCCAATTTGTCACAGCTTAATCTCAAATGATGATGTTATACACATAGAAAACATTACACATG
>JBBMJM010010371.1:5522-19352 GCA_037832705.1 Centriscus cristatus
TTTCTGAGCTGAGTGTTTCTGAGGCTGGCAGCGAGCTGGTTGCTGACTGTGTTTTTTGTGACGTTGTCTTTGCTGGCCGTTGACTGTGGTTCTTTGGTGATTGGCTAGTGGGAGGCGACCTGGCTGGTGACCTGGCTGGCGACCTGGCTGGCGACCTGGCTGGCGACCTGGCTGGCGACCTGGCTGGCGACCTGGCTGGCGTCCTGGCTGGCGACCTGGCTGGCGACCTGGCTGGCGTTTGATTGAGTGTCTCAGAGCTGGTTAATTGGCCGGCTGCTGCTTTGGTCAGTGGAGATTGGCTGGGCTGTTTCCTGCCGTCTGACGATGGGTAGGCAGAGGCTGAGGGGGTCGACGGCTGTGTAGATGGTGTGCCATCCTGCGACTGACTCAAAGGGGAGGTGGTGGTCGATGATTGGGATAGAGATGGTTGGGTTTGTGTTTTCGTAGTTAGGGATTGTCCGGTGCTGACCAATAACTGGCTGAGAGATGCTGTGCTGGTTGATGATTGGCTGGATGTACTGCCTGGTTTTCTTGTTCTTGATGGTTCGGTACTAGATGGCACTATGGTGGAAGGTTGGCCTGAGTTGGACGTCCTGTTGAATGTCATATTAGACGTCAAATTGGACACGGTGCTCCAGCTGACCAGGGACTGGCTGGAGGATGATGCGTTGGTGCCTTTCCAAGCAGCTGCTGACTCAGGGTCCTTGAGGGAAAGAAACTGACACTGTAGAATGTACCAACTGTACAACCAAATCCTGATACCACGTGATATTGGATGAATTATCTCCTATTTTGTCTTAGTTCTTTTCTTTTTCTTTTTTAAAATCTTTTTTGAGATCTCCTTTGAGATGTATTTGAATATTTTTTTACTTATAAAGTTGCTGAGGGATTCTCCAAAATGATGTAGTTTAGCAACAAAACCCTATCTGTAAGTCCTCTAGTTTTAAATGTTAACGGTACAAAGTAGATAGCAGCAGCTGTGGTGGAACAATACGGGTCACGTCATATGTGGTCTCCACACTTTGAGCCTTCATGGACACCTGAGCTCTCAGACCAAGACTTTCATCTCAAAGCGCAGGAACAAAGCAGATGGCAGGGGTGAAGAGAAGAGGGTACAGGGGAGTGGGAGGGCTGGGGGGGGCTGGATACCTTTGAATTATTAATCACTGATCAGAATCCGAGATACAGAGCGATCAAACACATAAAGGCCAGAACTGACCCAGATGACAAAGACGACCCATGAGTAACGTCTCAGAGATGCGTCATTGGCTGTGAGATCTCACATGAGATAGATCTGCTCTCCATACAGGTCACCTGTGACCTGTGCTACTAATTGCTTTGTTCATTTACAAACTTCTATGGTTTGGACCAGATTCTCACGCCTCACTGAATCGAAAGGAAGCCAAACAAAAGGAGCAACCACATTCAGGCTGATAGAGGCTCCGATAGAGGAAGAGCGAGACAACAGAGCGGCTACTGTATATTCCTGCAGGGACTGCCTGACGTCTGTTTCTGAGGAACATATACCACTGCAGAGTCATTGTACCTTAACTAAAACTAGTCCAAGCGCTCGTCAGCGCTCTTGCTGCAGTTGAAACATACATTTCCTGAGGGAATTCCCGAGGGACCTATGAAGTTCTAATGTAACGAATAAATATCATGTGTCATCTTCTCCATATGTGAGAGAGGCAGTCAAAGTCTTACAGTATCTCGTAGGCATTGTTTGTTCACAATGTTATATGGGTCAAGTTGTGAAATAAAATATCATTTGTTAAATATAAAACAATAACAATAATACAATCATATCCTCTTAATATCACCAGGCCACAAAAAATTGCAGAAAATGTCAGTTATCGTAAAACAATGTATGATCAGAAATCATTGACTATTTTCTTGTATGTGTGTTTATACTTAAATTAAATATTATACATGGCCCCGTACCAATTCCTATATGTATATACTGTATATATCTGGAAAAAAAAGACATGAAATCATGTAATAAACATGGCATAAAATACGGAACATAGTCAGGTAAGCGCTGGTTCTTGAGGTTTGATGTGAGCAGTCCAGATTTGGTTGGTGATGTCTGACTGCACGTTTGCTCCATCATGGAAGAGCAATGCAGCTGCCTACCTGCCCTCCCTGGGAAGCGGTGTCCCATTTCTGCTGCTTTATCCTGCTGCCCCCACTGCTGGGACAGAGAGAACAAGGAATGGTTTGTTTCTGCTGCTGCTTTGCCCCTGACACCACAAACCCACCAAAAACCAAACAACCAAGGAGCCAAACTGTCACCCAGACAAACAACCCGTCTGCTCCTTAAAACACCGCTGACTAAATGCCAGCGACAGCAGAGTTACAACAAGGACTGCACCTGGCAATATTTCACTCCTGATTATTCCTTTTTTTTTTCATTAAAAACATCATTGTTTGGTAAAAATATGGGAAAATGCCACTGATAATTCTCCACTTAACTTCAGTTAATCGAGTAATGATTCTAAAATAAAGCACACAATACAGCAAAGGAATGCACTGTGTGTAACGTATATGCAAACATGTAGCATCACAACACAATAACATACACACAATATATATTTACATGTGCAGCATACAAAGTTGTGTATTTGACGTTTAAAATGAACTCACTCCTTATCCCACTTTGAACGGTTCACTCTCTCAACACCCCAGGAAAGTTGTGCTGAAAATAAAGACAAACATACTCTAAGAGATGGCGACTTGGACTGGTACTGGAAAGTAAAGAAGAGAACCGCAGGCAGGGGACTGAGCTGCCCCATACATATGAATATGTCCCGTGGACCTCTCAGGAACCATGTCTCACAGGTGACTCACCTTGATAAATTAGGATAAAGTACAAAAATAAAAGGTGAAAAGGCCGTGTCCAGGTAAGTCTTAAACAGGGATCCATTCGTGTTTGTGGGATCAGACAGCATCACCTGATGAACATCCTCCCGCTGGACTCCCGCTGCTGCTGCCTGCGCTGCTCCATCCGGCTCGTGCGAGCTGCCGCCGCGCGCCTCAAGAGCCGCTGCACCTGCTCATTAACATAAAATATGCACCGGTGGGCGGGGCGTGCATAGACACAGGTGTCTATTGTGAAAGGGGATCATCTGAATAAATTGAGGTTAAAACCGAAACTAGCTGCATGCAGAAAGTGTCAAATTGTACTTACCACACATTGTCATTTTGATTGAAAAAGTGGAATTATCGAACAGTCACACTAGAATATGCACTAAATTAATCCTTTTGGAAGAGGATTAGGGTCAGATAAAAATATGTTTAATTATTATTGGACTCTGAGAGTCTAAATTCTAAAGTCTAAATTCTGACATTTGTCTCAGAACTCAAAGATTTTTTTTAAGTAAGTGATCTCGCTCCATTGTTTCCAATTCCAAATCAGAATTCAGATTTTTTTTTTCCCCGAAAAAATGTATAAATGTTGTTCTGATTACATTACGTTTTTCTTATTGACATGTCTGACTTAAGTTAAGACTGCCTCAGTCTGATGCTCTGACATGACTTCCTAGTCTCTATTGGTTGCAAATTTTAGATGACAAAGGTGCAAATGGGCCAAAAAAAAGGCCACAACATGAAAAAACACAGCCCCCCCCCAAAAAAAAAAATAATACAATAGCCTCCCCTCCTGTGGCATCCCATTTAGATCTCTTCTCTCGACTATGACCTCTAAGAGAGTCATAGTCTTCAAGTACCTGACAATAAACACAAACCTCGAGGGTAAACCTGTAACTATCACTGAGGTGACCTCTGTGTCAGCGGCTGCAGGCCCCGACTGGTATTAACATGTGAAAGTCTGTTTCTTGGCAGAGGAATCACTTCCTGTGTCTGCCTGTCTGCCTGTCTGCTGACCTGGTAAAAGGCCTTTGACTGAGCGGAGCCCTCAGAGACCCCAGCAGCCTTTGTGTCCCACGGCCACAAGGTGTCTGCTTTCATAAATGGAAATAGACACCTGTGATGGGAAACCAGCAAAATTAAGTCAAGCTTTTGGACCTAAAGCAGAACGATGAAAGTAGTATAATTCTCTTCACATCAGCCTCGGCCCTTATCTTTCTACATACAGAATATACTACAAAATAACACAAGTCTACAAGTTTCCCCTCACACACTGGAAACATGGAGCCTTTGTACCCTGCAGATACTTTATTAACGTGAATTATCAGATTTTTCCAATGTAGATTATTATCCCTTAGCTGTTAAGAGATAATTTACATTGCCATGTGCATTTAACACTGGAAAAAGTGCAAACATGTCCGGAGAATGTTGTGTGTTTAATACTAAATAATCTTGTAAAATGGTATGTATTGAAATATAGGTGAAGATATTCACGTATTTGAGTTTGTTCTACCATCATTGATTGGAATAATTGCAGCTACTGTTAACATGTACTGCATAACAAATTACTCTCACATAAAGCAATACTTTTTTAATAATAATAATAGTAAGATTACATTAGTTTCAGAAATGCACATTCAATGTAGGTTTTCCCCCCTTGGACTAGTTTGGTTTGGTTAGGTTTGAATGAAACATGATTTTTCCAGATGTCCTTCGTGTCACTTAATTTCTTGTCAAAATGTTCATCCTGTGATTGTAGAAGACAAAAATACAGCTTCGTGGATTTAAAAAGACTGATCACATTATTTTATTTTCTGAACAATACGTTTACATGTGTTCACATAAATAATTTGTCATCGATCCTAAAATTAAAATGAGGAGACGCATGGGGCCAATGTGGAAAGTCTGTTGTGCAATGTGCATGGAGGATGTGGTGGAATAAACCCAGCAGCACTGCAAACAGTTGGGAGGCGGGGGGATTTTTGTCTTTATG
Organism: Centriscus cristatus; assembly: GCA_037832705.1. Taxonomy (NCBI): domain Eukaryota; kingdom Metazoa; phylum Chordata; class Actinopteri; order Syngnathiformes; family Centriscidae; genus Centriscus; species Centriscus cristatus. Next base: position 10,381 of record JBBMJM010010371.1, read on the forward strand.
TTACATGTTTCACAGAATCGATCATGATTGTGTCTCTGATCATCAGATATCAGGACAGCCTCGAGGATCTGGCAGTTCCTTTCAAATAGAATGTCAACACCAAAACAACACGCTGAAATCAACCACAAAAAAAACACCTTTACCGCATCACGTGAGCCGGTTGAACCCGCTACATGTGCATGTGTGCGCGCTGACATTCAATTTTAACTGGTGTGAATGGTGAATTAGATCACGTCTGAAGCACCCATGAAGCCAGAAAGGTAAGGAAGGGTTACAACTCACAGCTCCAACATCCGACAGCCCATCTTCACGGAACTCAGCAGACTGTGAAACAAACCGTTCATTAAAGCAGCCGCAAACAAAAAAAGGTGCGTTGCTCGGAATTCTTGAAATAGTTGTTCACAGGTTGGTTTCTGTGCTCGTCCACAAGCAAAAATAAAAAGTCCAAAAGGCAACAAAGAAACATTCAAAGACAGCGTCGTCACTCCCACCAGTTCGCGTTCTTCTTAATCAATGAGACTCTGTTACATTCAGATAAGGAAATGTTCATCTTGTAACTCAGAGCATTTAACATTTGTCATCCTCAAATCTCACACACACACACACACACACACACGCGCGCACACACCTCTACACGGAGGCGCCTCACAGGGAGGTGATGACCAGCAGCTGCAGAGCTCTTCTGTTCCACTCCTTTACCTGTGATCCACGCTGCGTACACTCCCCGTTTGGAATTTGTTAAACGGCAAATGAGTTTCCTTTCAAATCACTTATTGTCTTCAGTGCAGACACACGACGTCAATGCGGTGCCACAATCAGTTCTGTTCGTTTGGAGTCAAAGCAGGACTAAGGATCACGTCTTTGAAAAAGGATTCTAGATGAATTATCGACACCGTACAAACGCACAAATATTTATACAAAGAGTTTTCGTTCGACTGCAGGTTAGAAATCCACCCTTTGAAACATTTGACACATCGCAAAGGAGGAAAAAAAAAACATGTTCACTAACTAAGGATGTCTGCAGGTTCAGCCAGCTTCCAGATGAGCGAAAACGCAAATAAACTAATCTTCACACTCGAATCGTGAATCAATCCAAACAAAAGAATGTCCCGTCCTTGTTTGAGGAAATATTCACTTATTTTACCTTTTCTTTTTGGGTTTGCAATGATTTGTGATGGTGTTTAAATACAAAATCGTCGGATGAACAAAGAGTTAACGCTGCCTCAGTCTGAGCGTGTGGACTCGCTGGTCTTTGGGTGGAGGCTCCTCCATGCTGCCGGGCCCTGCTGCGTTATCTGGGTCTGTGGTTTGCTAGGAGGAAATCTTTGTCTTTGCAGGTGAGGCAGAGTTTGAGGTTCCGGAGGGAGCCGCCGGCAGAGTAGAACGCCCAGATTCCCATCAGGAACAAGATGACGTATGTTGGAACCAGGCTGGCGACATATTCTGGGTTCTGGAAGGTCTGTACGGCCAGACAAGAAACGGAGATCAACACCACACAAAAACAACTCAAACGTCTGCGCCCCCCCCCCATCACTCACCAGACAGGAAACAACAAGATGGCTGATGACGACAGCAGCCACTGCCCACCAGCGCTGCTTCTCACAGGCGTCAAAGAAGACCACACCCCAGAACATGTGGAGGAGGATGATGGCCATGGTCATGAAAGCTGAAAGAGAATAAACAGGGCTCAAATGTCGCGCTGCATTTCCCATGATCTGTCCCTGAATGAATGACTGACATCGTGCATTTCCCAGGAGGTCTTCAGACAAAAAGGGTCTGGGAGTGGCATCCTGTCATTCTGGACTACACAGATTATAAATAGGTGTTTGTGCTTTCATCCTCATCACATGGACATGGATGCAATGATCCATGCAGGGTAAACGGTTGGTTTCCATGGGACTTGGTACCTGATGACAGGAAGTAGTGCTGAGAGTCTCCGTGGATCCCAACTGTCCCTGGTCCCACCGAGTCAGCCAGGATGTTGACCACAGAGAACGCTCCGCTCATGAAGCCGAAGCCCAGTCCAGACACTGAGAAACAGGGACACGTCAATTTACAGGAACATTTACAGACAGTTGTTCCTGCTTGAATTTATCCAGCGATAAAATCGAAGCGATAGATTGTTGCTGAATGAAGGGGCAGACTACCGTAGGCCAGCTGGCGTATGGAGATGGGCATGGTCTCCTCCTGGCTGAGAGTGAGAAGGCCTTCATTTGCCTTCCTGTAGGAAAACAAAACACACGTCAATGCACATCATCATCTGAGGGCCCAGATTCACGCTGACCCTGCAAAAAGGAACATTAATTACTTTTAGGAGCAGGGCTATGTGGAGGTGTGGCTGGGTGTGAGCATCACAGGGGCAGTGATTGCTTGATTGACCACCTGCACCTACCTGGGGATCACTTTTGTTTGTTCCAGAAGGAGGGTGAGGCATGGCGCCATGCAATTCTATCATACCCGGATATATAGTAAGGTCGAAAGCTTGATTTTACTAAAAGGGTACATTGAAGACCCTTGAACTGCAGCAATGGTGTGTTTTCCTTGGACTGAGTTTGTCAGACAGATCCCTGCCTTCTCCCTCTCACTGACTTAAAGTGATTAAAAGTTGGTTGTCACAACACAGTAGCAACTGCTCAGCTGATGGACAACTGCAACACTGACCAAAATAGGAATGATACCACACGAATGTAAAGAATGATTTTCCCTTCATAAACCTAAGAGATGGTCAACACCTTTTTAACATAGATACTTTCATAAATTGATTGAAATTCACATTCACAAGGTTGCTGTGACTTGAGGGACTGAAATGATGATGCACGCAGATGATAAATCCATGTTTTCTGGCTGTCTAAGTGTAATAAACAAAATGAATGCAGATATGTTGTTGTTGCGGCAGCAGCGTAAACAGGGCAGGTGTATCGGGTCATTGGCTATGCCTGACAGCAACTTACTTCAGCAGCTTGTAGTATCCAAAGCGGAAGGTCTCCTGCAGCAGGACCGACAGCACCACACCAAAGATGAGGAGGCCTTTCTGCTGCGCGGCACTGTCCTTGTTACTGATCTGAACTGAGATGAACCAGACCAGGGAGGAGAGCAGGAGAGACACCAACCAGAAGAATGCCCTAAGAGATAAAGAAAACACATCAATCTAACACTTAACTCCGTGCAAATGTTCATTGACTGACGAATATCTCGATGTTGAGTATCTGTTGAATCTAGCAAGAGAAAATGTTTCTTCACATACTGGACATTCACTTTTTAATTGGTAGTTCTTTGCCATCTTGAGGAGAAAGCAGTCTTCAAACCCATGTGATGTTTGTTGGCTCACTTATAACTGATAACTTAAAATGCAAATTCGTGTTAAGTTAAAGAAATTGAAAATGCGCACCGATGACAACTTAGTACCAGTAGTATTTACAAAGACTCGTCAAATTGTCAAGAAGTGAAGCTAACACTCGTACAGCGCTAGCTAAACAAGTAGTATGTCAGCTAGCATGCTAACTGTAGATTTACTGGAATTATCGATTCACACACACCAGTGGGAAAAGTTATCGTCCCACCACGGTAGGAATGAGTATCTTTGTTGGGATGGTGATACATTAAATCTCACCCGGCAATAAGGAAAATGACCCTCAGCGGCTCCCGGGCGATGGTAAACAGGAACAGAGCGATGGCGGGGCCGAATGCGATGAAGGTGCAGCCGAAAAAAACCGACGCCGTCATTTTGGGGATTCACGCAGGAAACAGCGTCCGGCAGCGCGACAAAGGGCGCTTTGTCGTGTTCGTAACAAACGAAAACAGTTTAAAGTTGCTTTTCTTTAATCAACAATCGTGGCCTGCTTTTGATGATGGTGCCACTTCATCCACCAGTGTCCCTCCAGGGGTGTCTCATGTGGTCACATGACCGAGGGGGAAGAAAAAAAAAAACTTTATTGAAACAGGAAGTAGCCTCGTAAATTCTTTGTTCGTGTCATTTGTGGTAGTTGTGAGTCTTTATTCATTCATTCATTCATTTTCTCCCACTTACGGGTATTTCTGTGATTTATTGAGTTTATTTTTTTCACATACAACACACATAAACACCATAGACCCCTTCCCTTTCAATGATTGATACAGATCGCCACTGAGGACACAAATATCACAATAAAATGATGATGCCACTGGAGCTTAGGATTCTGTCTCAAACATCTTCTTCCTGCCGTCCATCCCGGCCTTGTCTTCAATGTTCTTCCTCCAGTCACCTGTCTGCTTCTCCTGAAATACACAAACAATACACAAAGAATAGTAGTGAGTTCTGAGCAGAAATGGCTCACCTGGAGACTGAACTCAAATGTTCTTCAGTGTCTCATGAAAAACATATTTTGCATTGCAGAGATGAAAACACAGGTGAAAAATAGATGGAGATAGACATTCAAAGTTTGAATCTCAATGTGAACGACCCACCTCTTCCTTCACCTCCTTCTTGACCTGCTTCAGGTTTGCTCTCAGATCCATCGACACCTTGTGTTTGGAACCGAGGAGGGCAGCCAGCATAGCATCCGCCGACATTCGCACCTTCTTCAAGGCGGGTTTCTTATACTTCCTGTTCAGTTCCTCGACCATTATCTTCAAGTCACCAATCTACCAGAAAGGAAATCTTTGCCCCGGTCCAGTAAACAATAAGGAGTTGTGAGGAAGTCATTCCTGTCAGTCAGTTGTGATTTACCTCCTTGTCAGACTTCAGCGTTTTAATCTCCATGTCGTATCGTTCTTCATCCACCAGATCAATCTGCTTATGGAGTTTGCGACACAGCTCCTTTATATTTTGTAAAAGACGGGGAAAGAGATGAGGTTGAGACAGGTAGATGACAAAAATTTCAAAAAAACCATTCAAAGCCACTAGGTGTCTCTTACCAACAAAAAGTTCCATAATAAGTTAATGTTAATGATACCCATCGTGTGTTCAGATGGAATGTGAGTCATTGCATGGGAAGCCTCAGTGACACTACTGGATGATATATGGAATTTGACTTCAGGGTCAATGTTACCTGAAGCTCCTGTGTGCACCCTGGGATGGAGAGGCCAGGACAACTCTCCTCCATGTGCATCATCTTCTTTTTCTCCGTCTCCTGCGCCTCCTCCTCCAGCATCGCCTCACCAATCTGCAGCAGCAAGCTCTGAGGAGAAGACAGTTCATAAAATTACTTTCCATTGTGTGCCCTCACCTTTTAACACTCTCACTCGTTTGACCAGTTACAGACCAATGTCTAGTCCTCTACTATGTTCATTCCAGTACTATAGGGAAGTGCTGTCCCTAATCGATTCACTCACTACTTAACCAACAACATCCCCGTTATTATGGACATGTAATTGAATATCACAGTGTTTTTATGTACTTATCGATTATAGTTTACTTGTGTGCATTTTCATGTGAATTCTTAAAAGCGGACAGAAGCACTGACACTTTCTAGTGAACAGCTCAATAGAAAGAGGTGATAAAATACAGCAGTTAGAAGAGTTTCATCTTTTTACCCTGAGGACATTTCACTCTATCACCAAATGTAGCAGCATGTCACTTCTGACATGCTGCTACATAAAGGTGAGTCACCTAAAATCTGAACTTGAGACACCTTGATGTGTGTATGTATTTGACCATGTTTCCATTTGAATTTGATATTTCTGAAATGCTGATGACCATTGAAGACAGAAGAGCAACAGAAGCAAAACCTCATACTTTACCTTCAGCTGATTCCTACGGCTAAACGACATCTTTTTCCTTTATGGACAAAGATTGAAGAGGAAATAAAATGATTTGTTGAGCTCTGGAGATTGAAAATAATTTGTAGTATGTAGATATCCGGGACTTACTGTGCCATCCTGACTGCAGCTGACTGACCTGTGAAAGAGAAGAATGTAAATGCTTCTGTTTCTCGGTCTCTTATAGATGTTGGTTGTGTGTGTGTGTGTGTGTGTGTGTGTGTGTGTGTGTGTGTGTGTGTGTGTGTGTGTGTGTGTGTGTGTGTGTACCAGTTGTCTGGTTAAATACCAGACTAAAGGGTCAGCAGCAGCAGCTGAGCCTCAAACAAATGCTCCAGGAATGTTCTTCTGGAGGGACCTCAAGCAATGATCGACATGAAAGTGTCTTTACATCATTTTACTTTATGTATGCAGAGTAGTTGAATTATTAATGGAAAAACTTACTAACACTTTCCTGTACTTGATGCCTGGTTTATCTTCTCCATCTTGGTCATGGAGCTGAAACCAAACCAAACCACTTATGATGAAGTCGTCCAGCGGGTACCCCGCTGTTTGCCCATAGGCAGCTGGCATTGTCTGCAATATTAACCATTTTTAGAGCAAGGAGCAAAGATGACTAATAAACTTCTGTCTCCACAAGATTTAACTATAGTTGAATTTAAGTACATGCAGTACCTTTATAGCTTGTTTTTTTGAATACCCAATATTATACTGACATATCTAATTTCCCCTGAAAACGTAGTATAACTCCATAAAAAAGCAGACAATATTCAGTATCATGATGTTGCCATACCATTATAGAAATTGCTTTAGAATGAGCAGAACGGATGCGTGAAATGCGGGAGAACCAGTAAAAGCCTCCCCGCAGCTGTCAGCTCTAAACTGGGAGGATTTATTGCACTTTCTGGATCCCACTGTATTCAGCTGCTCAGGTGATGTGAGATGTGCACACAACAATGTACAAATGGTCTTCCAGTGTGAAATAAATGCTATAAGCATCATGTTTTCTGTCTGATTGTCACATTTCTGATACTCAAACCGGTTTAAAACTGTAGGCAACTGTGACTTGGTAGCTAGTTTGCTTGGAGATGTATCACCACCTCTGTAGAAACTTTTTCCACATCTAAACTGAACTTAAATTAAGTTAACTTATTTATTAAGTTATTTAAGGGGAAGCCTCTCCAGCAAGTCCAGTTGCTGATGATTTAACCCAACAAGTATCTTTGATTGCAGACCAGAAAATCTACAGCCCAGACCAGGATGTTAATCTGGACGCTTTAGTGCTAAATTGTATTGAAGTGTTCAGTGCTGGTGTTATTACACTTTGTCATAACCAATGTCCCAATGTCATACACAGGCAAAGTACATTACACATTACCCGATTTCACAGAAATTCTAAAGTGATTAGCGAATATCACAATGTTCTATTATACATAGTAAATCTGCACATATATAAGTGTAGGTCACATGAGGTCACAGGTCTGATCTGTTTTCAGCAAATACAGCACAATACATACAATGCAGATCTGATTTAAAGAAAAAGAAAATGATTATATAAAAAGAATAAAGCAGGTGAGTTTATGTCAGATAGTGGAAACTTGTCCTACTATACTATTCCATCTTGTGATAGGGACTGTCATTAGAGAATTGACCACACGAGGGCGTGCTGAGTCATCGTCACGTTGACGTTTGTACTTCTGCAAGCCTGCGGCTGAAAACAGAAAAATATCAATCCAGCAATTCAACTGCCTGGTGTATATGTTATCAGTGTGAACAGAGTTACTCTCTACTAAACCTCTAAGCTAAGCAAGGTATGTCTCTTAGTTTTAATAAGAACACCAACTAATACAAAATTATTATTATTATTATTATTATATTAATTATTATTGCATTATTATACTTGGATGATTAGTCCACTTGAAGACTATATGTTACAGTGTAACAGAGAGGGGAAATGTCCCTCCAATATCATCAACGTCATCGTCCGGCCTTTATTTTAACAACCGGAAGTGTCATTGTGTCGCTCATTAAGTCATTTGCTGCGAAATTATGACCGGAAGTGCCTCTTGTGTTGCTAAAGCCAATCGTCAGCTTCATAGTGGCGAGAAGATGGCGGCTTACAGTCGCGCTCTGCTACAGCTGTTGTTATCGTCCGTGTGTCTCTGCGGTTTCGGCTCCGTGTCCGGTTTGAAGGCTGCCAGCGGCCCGGCCGAGCCGCCCAACGCGGGCGCACACAGAGCCGCTGAGCCGCAGCTCAAGGATGCACCTGCCGCCGCAGCTGGTCCTGGTGCTGGGGCCTCACAGGCTCGAAGGGCGACTGGTTGGAAACTGTCGGAGGAGGAGGCCTGCCGGGAGGACCTGACCCGGCTCTGCCCCAAACACACCTGGACCAACAACCTGGCCGTGTTGGAGTGCCTACAGGACCGCAGAGAGGTGAGCAGAGCGGGGGGGCACCTCCTGGGTGTGTCGAACCGGTGCTTCGGTTCTCCATCAGCTGACCGGCGGTGGAGGAGGAGGAGGAGGAGGACACACACGCACACAAACACACACAGACACACACCAGTGTCCTGGGGCCCGTTCCAGAAAGCGAGTTTCAATTCTACCTTCACGTAAACTGACCAAAATCCAAACAAATGTCTTTAAAGTTTCACATGTTTCAATTCACTTAAATACTTAAATAGATGAAAGACAGAACAGTACAGAGTTTCTCTCATTTCAGGATGAACAAACTCAGCATTTTAGCTAAACCTGTTTGGAACGGCCCCTGATTCCACACGTGTTTGAGCTGAAAGGAATATTTTTTCACAGGAATCAAATATTGTCTGACATGCAACTACATCCCCGACAAAAGCAGTGACAGGACAGTTCATGTTGTGACCTAATATGTCTAAATCACAGTCTTTTATTTGTGACACAATACAAAGATTGTATTTCAGTCCTGCTATTTCTTTTTTTTTTTCCATGTGAGTTTAAGCAGAAAATAAACAAATGAAATGGGGAAATAACATTCACGTTCTCATTTTACAATCGATGCAGACACACACAGACACACACACACACACACACACACACACACACACACACACACACACACACACACACTTTGGACACTGACTTCAAAGGTTAGTTCTGTGTGCGTTCACCAGAATGTTTGTTGTGAATGTTCTGTGAACGGTTGCTGACACTTGCAGGAGAGGCTGGGCTGGAATCTCACACACACACACACACACACACAC
>JBBMJM010010585.1:0-19337 GCA_037832705.1 Centriscus cristatus
GGGGGTTTTACCAAACCAGACATTTGTAATTTGTCAGATAAAAGCAGCTCGGTCGAACCACTACTCCGAATATTTTGTCCTCTCCTGCTGTACGTTTTGCTGGTGTCGTCATTATGACGTCACACAAACAGAACGTGAGGGCACCGACCAGCGAGAAGCCGGCCCAAACAGCTGTCTGCTGCCCTCCTTCTTCTTCTTCCTCCTCATTAGTTTGTCCCTGGGGGAGCTCCCTGACATGAACCCCCGCAGACGCCCCCCCCCCCAACACACACACACACACACCCTGCTGCCGCCAACGGAGTCAAGACCTGCAACATCAAGCTGACCATTTTAATTAGAGGAGCCGCGTGAGATGTAATCATCCCTCCAATTATTACTCAGACCGAGAAACCAAACTGTAATAAACAAACCGCTTGTGACGACTGTGCAGCCGTGAATATTAACCAACATGAGTTGGACCTCCCAGTTGACAGTTTGCTGATGGGGATGCTAATTACTGCAAACTGCTATGTTGTTATGCGAGATACAAAACATCGACGCAAACCTCCCTAGGACATTATTATTATTATTATTATTATTATTATTATTATTATTATTATTATTAGGCAGGTGACTACGTGTTTGATAAACGTCCTCTTCCTCCTGATTGCAAAAACAAGCAGGCAACAGCCAGAGAACGCTCATCCACAGCTTACGATTTCATAAGTCAGGCTGTAAATGACCTGATTTCTGCAGCCATAAACACTTGTAAGGCTGCAGCACTCGAGACAGAAACTAGCTCAGGTCATGTCAACTTTAACTCAGAGAGTTGACTTGATGGTTTCTAGATTCCGTGTCTGACACGTGACGTAGGTGTGTAGTCATAAGACGTTGTGTAACTTACAAACAACCGTTCCGTGGAACGCGACAGAGACGAGTGAGACTAGAAATCAAATTTTCCACTGTACCTGATTCAATTTTGACTCATCGAACATACGAAAACCCCCAGCATGCATTCCACAGGGCGCTTAAATGAAGGGGGCGGGGCCATGGCGCAACTGATACTGTGACACAGACGAATCACCCGTTGCTTCACTTCCTCCAGCACAAAACGATGCAGGAGGTTGAGCGGGGAGCAGAGACCGGGAGGTCTGGTGTCTGTCTCTGCGTGTGTGCATGTGTGTGTGCACGTGATGGCATGTGAGACGAAGCTGTACCAACCATTAGCTGGATTTTGCCGTGCAGATGAGTTTAACAAAACCCTCGATAAACCAGATCATTAGTCATCTAAGCTCGCTGCCCTTTGGATGTTTACTGGGGGACTAGTGTAGGAAGTCAAGAGTGTGTGGGCAGACGTTGGTCTCTGGGGGCTACAGGATCTGTGTGTCAAAAGAAAACCTGCTGCATGAGATAATGAGTCCAAAGGAATCCTTCTTCAAAGAGAAAACTCAATGTCTTTCCAACAAATGGAAACTGTGGCAGAAGTCTGTGTTTAACAGTGTGACAGTCGTTCTCCTGTCCCCTACAGACAAAATGAGATTCGCTCGAAGAAACTAAACTGGCATCTGCATCATAATCCAGCATTAATCCAGCTGTTTCCTGTCTGTGTCAGCCTCTTACTCATAAAGGATCCTTACAGGGAACATCCCTCGGACCTCCTCAAGGGATGTTAGCAGGTCGCAGGAAGACACCGGTCTCCAGCCGGGACACGGTGCGGCACGGAATTGGAACAGAGTCACAGTGGTCACCTTCGGCTTATGGAAAAGATAAAACAACTGACAGGACAATGATTTCGTGCCTCATTGTGCTGCACATGGACTAACGGACAAGAAATCCCAAGTATTTTCCCGACCACCACTGCGCACAACAGAGACAGAAGACGTGACACGTTAACAAAAGGCTCAATCATTGTGCAGACATTTGGTGTGATGCTGATACTCAGTGACAATCTGAGCTGATCAGTGGTGAACAGCAGCGCGACAGGCGGACGAGTTTATACCTAAACCATCCTGCTCAAGACTGGACCAATCCAGTCCAAGCAATGTACTGCATATACAGCACTGAAGGCAATATCCCTATTTAAATGTGACGTTTTAAAGTAGATTACAGTTACATTGAGTCCAAGGTGCAACCATGTCTCAGATCCTCTTCCTATTTATTTTGTGAGCAGTTTTGGCATCAGCTGATATACTGAGAACCAGATCTGACATAAAAACTAGGGGGTGGAATCAAAGCAGAACATACAAATCAACAACAGATACCTGAGATATCTGAATCACTCAACAGGGAAATAACTCTGTCATGAGTTCACATTGTCTCATTTACATGTTTGGAAGAACCACCGTATTGTTCTGGGCCCACAAAAGCAAAATAAAGCCTTCCTGGAACAAAGACTTCTCCATTAAATGGTCTCTTTTATCACATGTTGAAATCATCGGACGCGAACAGCTCTGCTGCCTCCTCTTCCTCTCATTCACCTGCAAGTCGATTACGCTGGAGCACAGAGTCTGATAATCAGATGATCTGAAAACCATCACGTGACTCACGGACAATAACACGACTTCTCTCTCAAGTCAACAGAGTTACATCAGGGTGACTTACGCAACTCAGTCCTCCTCTGATAACAAATCAATGCTAAGGTTAACTCCCTGATCTGGGCGGGTATTATGATGATTAACCCTGTGCTGTTTCTCCCCAGATGTATGTGAGAAGGATGTTGATAAGGAAGAGGAAATACACACGGTGTTGTTACTGGCGTCAGTTTAAAGTCGGGGCTGACTCCAAGACTCAGACCTTGAGTTTTTCAGGAGAGTCCACATCTGCCAAAAGCCCACGATCCTTTCAGCTCATTCCTCCTCCTCTGGAATGACCGAGATTTACGAGGAGACGAGGGGTCGATGTCATATATGTAAGTGGTTATTAATACACTTGTCTCCTACGAAGGGAAATGCAATCTCCCTTTGTGTGGGAGATGCTCTGATTCCTTAGAGAAAACATCCTGGGGGCTCTGGGAAGGAAAAAAAAGGGGCCAGTAAGGACAAGAGGATGTCCCACCCCCCAAAAGCCCACCAACCCCCACCTCCCCCCACCTCCCCTATCCCTAGTAAAAGCAATACAAGCTCCTGTGACATGTCAGGAAGTTGTTCTTTGCACTGGGTCAGCACCAGGCGGCTACACTGTGATGATGAACCACATGGCACATGTGTGTGGGGGTAGGGGGTTGGGGTGGGTGTTGGGGGGGGGAACTTCTGAAAGCACGATTGGATGAAGAAACACATCATCGCTTCCTTAAGTTCAAGACGGGGGAATGAAACGTGACTAAGGGGTGGTTTGTGGCTCAGCTGACAGGGATGTGAATGTGAGACGCTGTGTTTGGGAGGTGGGGGGGGGGTCAAACGGCATCGACAGGGGCGTAAATCCTGACACATAACCTCTTCCCAAAAGGCTGACAGAGAGGAAGAAACATTGTCCAGCTGTAGGACTCCCCACAGAATACATAATCCACTGGATTGTTCCAACGCAGTCACCCAGTGTGAAGTTTCAAACTCTACAAAGTGACTCTACAAATGAAGAGCGAAAGGGTCCGTGTTTACTCTGTGAGCTCACGAGGAGCCAGGGAGACACTCCAGATACCTGCGGCTGAGCTCAGCATGTTTACTCTGCACCTCAGCGTGAGGAAACTGTGGCTTTAGGTTCCACACAAACACCGGAATTCAATTTGTACACTCACATTTCTACACGACGTTTGGCTCATAAATGGTCAATCGGCGGTTCCCTGGAAAATGGCAAAAAACAACACTGTGACATTCCAGAGGTCCAGAACACAAAAATACTTTCTCGTGGAAACTTGATTCAAAGACCTAATTGTCTATGTGATGGAGGACGTTTCTCAACCCGTGGCCCATGGACCCCAACAGGGCCACTGCACAAAGAATGCAGGACCACTATCTATTACTGCTACGACCTATGACCCCCATCCCCATCAACTACTATATATATCTATGCGTTTGGGGGATTCTGTAGAGGGTAGATGGTTTCTCTACCTGTGGTCTGTGGACCGGGGCAGGTCCAGCAGCAGACCCACGTTAAAATAGCTCAACGAGGGATTTTCTGGTTCCATTTCCACCCTGTTGTGGATATCATACCATGGTTTAAAGGTATTTTGTTTTGAGCCAAGCGACAAACCCCAACCTTGTATTTTTAGCATCTTCCTGCTTACACTTTTAGTTTGACTGTTTAGTTTGAGCCGCAGCTGCAGCGTGCAGTTGTTTTCAGGGGAGAAGAAGAGATGCTGTGCGTTACCTGCACAGCATCAAACAGACAAAAATAGCAACATGTGACGCACTGAGGAGCTCAAGAGACGTATCTTCTTCAGGAGGTGCAGGAGGCTAGAACTGATCTAATGGGGGAGAGAGGATATTACATTTATTAGATTTACTGAGTCACAAGTCCAAATAAATGCTAATGTCAGACAAATCCCGTTTGCAAACATCTGTTTGTTGCTATCAACAGGAAATACGCTCAAAAGGAGGAAAAGGCTTCGTTTGGAATTTGGAGGAAGCACCCTTGTAATTTAGAAGGTTATTTGAGTTATTTATTTCACAGTCCTCATCATCTTCACACTGCGATTTATCATCCGACTGCACATTTGTCTGAATATTCAATAATGGATTCATGACTCAACGGCAGGAAGATAAACACGCCCAACAAGACAGGGAGATGCAATGCAGAGGAATACATTCACCGGAATTAGATGTACACAGCTGCTCACCTGCAGCTTTGGCCAGATAATCAAGTCGTATGTATCATCAGACAAATTGTTCTCTCCCCCTGCAGCCCGTTAGGCCACGGAACAATCCCACGTCTGTTTCCCAAAACTCACACAACCTCCCGTTGCCCCAGCACCATCTACATTCTGATAATGCACCCGCTGCCCTCCTGAAAGGGTCCAACATTCAACCCACTTCCTCTTTTACATCCAGACATTCACAACGTTGAAGTCCAGCCTGGCCAAGACAAGCACCCCCCCCCCACACACACACACACACACACACACACCACCCCTCTTTCTTCTCCCTTTCTCCTTCCCTGTTAAAACTATACTCCTCTTCAATCCCACAGGAAGTAGAAGAGGAAGACGGGAGAGGGAGTGGGCGGCACTGCACTGCTGCAGCTAACTCACTGCAAGCCCCCCCCCCACCACCACCACCACCTCGCTTTCCCCAACAACCGTCAATGAACCATGCCTGGAAAAAGCAGAACAGAAGAAAGAGAGAGAGAGTGAGTGAGAGAAAGAAAAACAACGGCCACAAGTGAAGAGACCCACACGTTTCACACATCGTTCCAGCAGGAGAAAGCGGCTGTGATTCGGGAATCCCCTGTTGATTCAAGCATTCCCAGCACCGAGCAGCAGGCCCAGGTTAGAGCACATCCACACACACACACACACAACGGACAACTCTCACTTCGTGTGAGCAGAGATAGACGCTCCTCGCCGCAGACCTCCTGCTCAAGGGTTTCTTATTTTTAGAGCGACTGCTGACGGGCTGACAACACAGCGACGGCCTGAGTCACGTCTCTAACGACTCGTCCTGACTGGAGTCGTCGCAGAGTGAGAACACTATAAAAGGAATAGTCCAGCAAAGCTCTGGGGTTTGCGCACGTAAGCTGCACTCGGTTGCTCAGCCCTTACTCACTATTCAAACCTCTGCTTTGCACATCAGCAAGCTGTTAAATCCATCGATGAGTCGTTTCTTCCTCATCCACACTGGCAGAGGGCAAGAGCCAGGGACAAACGGAGCCCTGGGAGTTGGTTTGTACAGCCAAGGAGCTCTCTGAGGGGTGTTTCCTTACATTTTGCATTGTACTCACCGACAGCGTGACCAATTTAATCTGCGCAAAAACACACGAGACGTCTGTTAAGCAACGTCGTCCTGATGACACATCAAACTGAAATGTTTAAAATGCACTGACGTGCCACAGCCGACCACTCGGGGCCCTGGACTTCTCTGTCAGGATCTTTTCCAAACGATTCCACCACGACAGAAAATGGCCAATAAACCTGACCAAGAAACAACAATGGTTAACGTGTGTGTGTGTGTTATCCTGTCTCTCACACACACACAATAAAAATAAAGAAACACATCACAAGGGTCCTAAACAATGCTTGTTTAAGATGACCGTGACTTGGGGGGTGGGGGGGTGTTGTTTCAAGGCCGCCCCCTCACTACAGGAACACTCGCTGCAGCCTGGCTGCTTTGTGTCAGTCATCAAACGCATCAGACGCAGCAGACTGGACCTTTTTTTCTTGTTATCAGTTATAGAGCTGCACACAAGGACCCTGGCGAGGATCCACGACGACTGAAACAAACTCGATAAGAGCGCTCACGGAGGAGTGGCTGGAGCGGACGCACAAATAACCGCCGTATCGTAAACCCATGCAACAATAAAAGACCTTTCAGGAAAAAGGGATGGTTGTGTTGTGTTTTCTGAGTCGACATATTTCTCTCTTTTTCAAAAACTCATTTGTCTGGACGTCTTTTTATGGTACAGATTTCTTCCCTACCGGCAATGATTTAGTTGATGTCCATGTCGTAGGATATGTTCAGAATTACCAAAGCAGGTTTAAGAGGGTTCAGTTTAGAATCCATAAGAATAGCTGTGTTTTTTTATGACTTTGCTGTCCTTTTGTCCCCCATTAGATGCTCTATTACGTTCCACAAACAGCAGCTAAGCCTGTTTGTTTGCCGTCGGGTGGTGAGCAGGTGTCCGGCAGGTCGGACTATTGAATGAGGAGCGGAAACTGGATACTGTGTGATGATGACGGGAGCTGCAGGCGCTGCTCATATTACAGAGAACAGTAGGGTACATTGAATGAGATTTTAGGTGTTTTTAATGGTCAAACAGGTGAGAAGCATTTTAATATTGGACAGTTCAGACATCAGCGTACGAAGAATTCAAACACAAGCAGTGACGTATTAGTACAATTAGTTGTTTGTGTGTCCTTTGACCCAAAAAAACAAACTAGTATTTGAAGTTTCTAGAAATCGTCTGGGTGCCTGATTACGAAGACAAAAACCTAACAAGTGGATTCATATTAAAATTCTCCAGCTGCCTTGTAATCGGCTCAGGAAGAGGTTGTTGATGTAGTGGATATACGGCAGGTCCTGAGGGCTAATCCTTCCTGCCTGGCACCCGCCCAGCTGTGCACTCCGGGGTATTTCTACCACATTCTGCACCTATCTGCCGGAGCTACACATGAAGTGGTTTGCTATTCAAATGAAAGGAAACCAACACAGATATCGAGCGTTTATCACCGACGCTTTAAATGTCACTGAGGTTGTCATAAGACCGTGCAACGGGATGTCATCTAAGTATTCGGCCTACGCCAGTGGATGCATGTGCAAACGTGCAATGAGGGCGTCAGTTCCATGGTGGGAATCACTGCAAGTGAGGCAGGCATTCTTTCTTTTTTTTAAAGGTATCTGGATTCAATCAGGAAAAATATGTGGGAATGGAGAAGTTGCCTGGAAATTAATTTGAAGCTAAACGGAGCATTGGTGTTGTGAAGACGTACTAGATGATTAGAAAACGTGGGTGTGATGTGCTTATTCCACTTTAGTGCTCCGGGAGTTAACAAATCACAGCTCGGTACTGCACCCGGGTCGGGCCACCGCCACAACTGTTATGAGCAGCACGTCGTCAGCTCATCTATAAATGTCTGCGATGAGAAGTAGTTTATGATGCTGATGATGTTGGCCTGTAAACGGCAGGAATCATGGTGAGAAGGCCTGACATTTTCCGTCGGTAACACACCCTGTCACAGTATGCTGCCAGCGGCGGCGCAATTCCGTTTTCCCATGAATTTCATGAATTGAGGGAAATCTCTCCAGAAGACTGGAAAGGCGGATTGTTGACAAGATCAAGGAATACATTTGAATCCCAGGGGATCGTTCTGCTGCAACACATGTTCCGCTTCAGGTACAAGACAGCTGAAGGTGCGTGGGCTTAGGGTACATCCTGGACGAGTCGCCACCTCATCACGGGGCTAACATGCAAAGACAAACAACCACTGACACCTATGGGTAGTTTAGAAGAACCTATTAACCTGACATGCTTTTGGAAGGCGGGAGTACCCGGAGAGAACCTTTACAGACACGGGAACTTGGAACTTCCAATGCTCTCGATCGATCAGTTGCAGATTAAAGTGTGTGTGCTGACGCATTAAATAGCACACTTGAGGCGATGTCACATGATCGTTTTGGCATTGTTCTAAAGACTACAGACTCAGGTGCATTCTTCATACCACTGCAAGACATAAAAGGATAATACAATTGCTCCTGACATAAAGGCCCCAAACTGCAGAAATGCCTTTCCTATAGTCGTCTTTCCACGTCTTCAGGGATGCCTTTCTCCTCTCTGTTGACACAGGGTTGTAAAGTCGTGTCTACATGGCAAGTTAAGGTCAAAGAAGACAGATAAGCCTGTGTCAAAGAAGACAACGTCTCACACAAAGAGCCTTTTGTCCTTGTCTTGGGGTTTCTTGGGACGACACACACTGGTCTGCACATGGGGGCTGAATGTCAATGCATTTATCTCACGCACTTTCCTTCTGTTTTGTGTGCATCTCACTCATGCATGCCTTCTAATTATCTCAGTTCAAGTCACCTACCCGGTAACAATGGCTTTATTTTCAGGCCGTACGAGTTTCCTGCAGTAGAGTTAAGATGCACGGGGGCGCCGGCCGCTACAGGAAAACTGTAACTGGAGATTTCTGAAGACTTTACATTCTGCAGACCGTCCATAACAGAGCTGTACAAACATGACAGGGTTCCAGACTGAGAGAAACCTGAAGGCGGAGCAGGTATCAGTCAACCACTGCATGTCAGTATGATTACTCTGCTGCGGAAGTAAGTTCTCTGTTTTGTCCGTGCATGTACACATAAACCCATCAAGGTGCCACACATTTGCAATGGCAAAACTGAATGAAAACGCATGTCAAAAGTTGTGTATCTTCTTGGAAAAGCTACAGACTATAATCAAGGGTCAAGGGACGTAATCTTGTAGAGATTGTTGAGCCAATTGAAGCATTTCCATTGTTGATTCAAGGCAAAGTAAATTAACTATGAACACCAACCATGGCTGAACGTCACCTGGTTCAATCTGGCAAGTTTTTACTTGCAACACTATTCAAACACACGGAGAAGTAGCTTGAAGTCACTTGACTGACAGCCTGCCACGCCCTTGAAGTGAAGCATGTAAAGCCTTAATAACAGAACGTAAAAGAAAAGTATTGAGTGGTAGTCAAGCAATGAAAAGGAAAAGACAAGTCTGATACTTGCACTACTTAGGAAGCCAGGACTTAATGTGTGTTCTCCAAATTAGGCGTTCACATTTTCTGATGTTCATGGTGAAAAGCCAGCTTCAGAATTTCATTTCATTTCTTTTTTTTTTTACATGTGTAACTATGGAAAAAGTGCAAAACTTAACAAAAAAAAAAAAAGAAACAGTTTTAGGGAGCAGACCAGAGGAACCTGCTGGAAAGTACCCCGATGCTGAACAGCTCCAACATCCTTCTGATCAGGATGTGCAAGAGGAAGCCAGCCCCCCCTCCCTGTAGACAGCGAGGGAATACAAATTCAACATCCTGGAACTCTGTCCCGGGGTACAAATGGAAGTCATTAAAGAAAGGGATAAATTAAGATCCAAACTCTGTAACAATGAGTCAGAACCAAACATTTTATGAGGCCAATAAGCCGAAGAGGCTGGAAGCTTCAGCTGCAAGTTTCAGAAATCAGTCACGACTTTTTGGAGCTGATGCGTTCTTGTGAAAACTTTAGAAACGGGGATTTGTTTGTGGAGCTATTGTTCTCCTACCTATGGGGGATTCCTCTCCAGGACAAGTGGTCTCTGACGCGCTGACCCTCACGCGGACCTTTCATTGTGTCTTTAGGACAGTGGCTGAAAACTCTCCTTGACAATTTCCACTTTGAAGCAGGAGATATGAAGAACTGACACCCCCCCACCCCCCCCAACCCCTCGCCCCCCATCCTTATATTTGTTTGTCTCCTTGACTTTGCAGTTGTCACTCCCTGTTGTGATCCAGCTTTTGTTGCACTGACACATCAGAGATCGGCCCAGAATATCAATACACCAACGGATTTGCCTCTTCAAGTTAGCAGCAGTCTTCTCTTCAGTCGGGTTTGCAGTGTGTTTTTCTCCAGGATGGAAACACCTTCAGTGGCCACTTTCCATCTTTTTGGCCCCTTTCACACAACCTGCAGGAAAGACACTGAGCTGTCGGCGAAGGCGGTCAAAGAACGTCGGTGTAAAAAACACGTCAGACTCCTAAAATCACACGCTCGTGTGAAGTTATGCTGCCTTTGTTGAGCTCACGGTGAAAGAGCACAGAGGCACAATGGTCACTTTTTTTTCAAGGTGTTCTGGAATGTCAGGACACATTCACAAAGCGTTGCATCACACAACAGGAAAACTCAAAGTCAGCAGCTGTCCATGACAAAAATGGAAAGAGAACACAAACGTACAAACACAGTAGTAACACACATACACACATCCGGACTAATGTCATCAGCAATATTTATATAACCAGCACTGTATTCTAGGATTAGCTGCTAGACGTGTCAGTTTTGTATTTTCTCATGTGTTTTTAATTGTCTTTTGGAGATAAATATCTCCATAATCTCAAGTTGTGTTCTGTTGAGGTCATGAAATACCTTTGTCCAGCCATCAGTCCACACCCCAAACATTAACACTTGTAGTTCATCACAGAAATCTGTGTTTCTATCACGTTAGAATTCTTTTTCATCGTGCTGCGTATTTATCGCATGAAGTGACTGACAGTCGGAATGTTCTGCAGGACCGATAATGACGTGGTGAGACCTACGTGAAAGAGTCTATCTAAAACAACAAGTAGTTCAGCATTGCTCCAAAGATGGAAAATAATGAAATTATCCAAAATGTGTGACCATGAACCGTCCCTGAAGGTGTCCTAAAAAAGAAGGACCTACTTACAGAGGCTTCATAACTCAATGGGAGCTGTGGCCTTATTTTCTTTCCTTTGAACACGATACTGCACCAGAAGAGATGGGACGATAACAGAAGGGCCTTTTTTCCAACCTGAATTCCTTGGTGCCTTTCCACTGGAGCCGCCATGCACAGCCGGTGGATCATGGAAAGGCCATAAAGGCAGCGGATGACTTTGTTAGCGTGTACAAACAAAAAAGGCGCAAATCAGTTCAATGAGTAACCACATTGACGGACTTATTCCGTGCTGGGTTCTCAGTGGATGTATACAAACCAAAGAATTCTCTAGGGTCGACGACTTTCCATGACAGCTCTTTTCTATATGGTCTATTTCTGTGTGTGTGGTTTGTTTAGTCTGAGTGCAACTACACATCAAGTCAACCAGCAAAGAAGTGCAATATCATTTGGACTCAACAATACATTTACTGTGATGTGCCTTTCTGATCCAAAGTCAAGAAAAAAGAACAAATGCAGCGTCTCGTCTCGATGATGTAAATGTCTCGTGTCGGGTGCGTCTGTTTTGCAAAAAGTATCAGTGCTGCTCCGTATTCTTCCATCTACAGAGGCACTATTGTCCCTGAGTGGAGGTGAAATCCTGCACCTCACCAGAAGCCGTCTAAGATCTGTAACATTTGGACAGCGTGCACTTTATCAAAACTGGGGAGGGAGGGAGGGAGGGAGGGAGGGTGCTGAGAAATTTTTCTGCAGCTCCCACGGCTGAAAGCGAAAAGTCATATTTCCAACCATGTCTGCAGGAGATGGAAGTCTGGGAAGGTCGTCAGAACTGACAGGCACGCTACAGATTCTTGGATTGCACAGGATAATAACCTATTTTTCACTACCGACGGAGCTCTCGTCCCAGAGAGGGTCCTTTAATGATAAGAAAAGGATTCCAGTCATGACAAAACCCACAATAGTGACTGATGAGGGGAATTGGTTTATTGGACCTGAACACTATTCAGACGGAAAAGTGCTTGGGATTGTGAAACGTACCGCAGGAGGGGATATTTGTCATGATTCAGCTCGACCTCTGCAGGTTCGAGAAAACATTTAAATTCAAAAATTACGACCTTCGCCTTGATATTTCTTCTTGAAAACCCATTCTGGCCGACCATGCATAATCTATTAACTCTGCAAAAAAAAACATGAATCTAAGCTGGTTAGTGTCAGGGAGAAATGCTTTTGGGATTAAAGATTTAGCCGGCGACACGGCCCTGAGATTACTGTCATCTGTCAGGAGTGATCACAGGAAGTGGAGACAGGTTATATCTCATACCTGCATCGGGGTACGAAACAGTGACATCCTACAACGAGAAACGTTTAAGCAGACTCGCTTTAGCATTTGATCTGGGGAGTAAATTCCCACTGTTATTACTTCTGATTGGCAGCTGGCTGAAGCTGTGGGCATTATTTACACCCTCCCCAGAGATGATGACACTTAATAACTTAGCACGCCAGCCATGCCGAACGAGAACCTCTGATTATTCATCACGTCCGGTCTGACTGACTGAGAGTGTAACTCACGCTGTCACAACGCTGCTGAGCAGAGGACAGGTGTTTCATGCAGGAGCGACATTAAGAAGTCCTTCAGTTCACCGATGACGCTCGTGTCCGTCCCTCGACTGGAGTATACAGGACAGTCGACCCAGGTGCAGCACCAGGCCGGTGAATATGTTTAAATTGTGAGCAGATTGTCAGTATAAACTACTAGACTGAATCATAGACTGTGTATTGTATCCGGACTGAAGTAGTCCCCAGGAAACGGTCCTTACAACCATCCTCTTCAAACAACCAACCAGCTAGCAGCAGAGAACATCTGAATTAAAAAAAAGCAGAATCCCATGTATGTCCCAGTTCGGTGACCGTCAGAGGATTACATGGAAGTAAACCGTTTCTAATACATTCATCTTAAAACAAGACTGATTATCCTTCTGTATTATCATCTTTGTTTTTCCACTTGAAAACTGTGCCAGGAAAATAACCAATTTTCAAAATAAAAGCTTCCAGCTGTCTTTTACGCTCATCTTCTGGGACCATGACACAGTGACATCATCCAACAGAGACACTGGATTTTCTTTCTTTCTCACGTAATCAGTTTTTCAGTTTGGAGCTTTGTTGCCACTGTGACAAAGTTTTGACATCTTGTTCAAATCAGGTTTAAGTACTATGGACGGTGTGTGCACGGAAAACATGGATGTATCACTGGAACATCTGCCTCTGCCTCCGGGCCAAAAAACCCAGCAAAAACAACCAGGAAAACAACTAGACCGTATGGTGAGAATAACATCTCCTCTGAACTGGATGAGACTAGGTAGAAAGAAAAGAACTAAAATCATCCGTTGTGTATCACCACCGCCATCACAGAGGATCATCTCTGATGTTTCTGGTGTCCTCGTTCACCAGAGAGAACCTGCTGCTGCGCCAAATGTCAAATGTCTGCTGTCTAGTCTGTTTACAAGTGCGGAAATATTTAGGATTTCCGTCTTTCTGGTCATCAAACACTTTTGATTTGTTATGGTTCTCTGAAAAACGTGTCACTGGCCGTTGAAGCCAGAGGAAAAGCTGCAACTTGCACGTGCGCTTCTGGCAACAAACACGCTGCTCACGTCTGCTTACAGAGAGGAACAACAGCACGGTGCAGATGATGTGATTCATCCAACCTATTGTGCATCACCATCTTTACCACGGGGGGAGACGCTCAGAACATACATCAACAAACAAATGGGACCAGGAACCCAGAGAAAGGGTCATTAGTCGTGGATCATTCAGCATGGAAAAAGGCCCAGTGAGCGTCAAACATCATTTTCATACATAGAGATCACTGACACCAGGTCCATGCAGGCTGAGTTCACTTTTATCATCCCAAACAGCTCAAAACCTCATATTTCTAATGTTTAGCCAGTCATGTGTAAGCCAGAGGCGCTGCTCGAGGATGTTTCATATGCTATAGACTGTATATAATGTCTGGAATGAGCCTCGACTTCCTGCCTCTGGGAACACCAACCATCATTGGGAACACCTGTCTCGATCGCAAGCGATCACGTCCAAACATATTACACATGTTTTATATTTAGCAGCTGACGATCGTGATTCCACACCTCCCCTATGTCGCATCAAGTAACTTATTAAAAAAAGAAATTCATGTTATTGTAGACTTTAACCAGCCAAATGTCTATTTCTTGTGTACTTTGAGTTATCACATCTTCAGTCCTAATTTGATGATGTCAGAAGCAGGAGGACTTTATCAATCCCACAGGTTCCAACAGCTCCATGTCCAATGAGAAAAGACAAAGTAAAAAGACTAAACAATCCTGTTTGTACGTGATCCCAGCTTGGTTATCTGCAGGTGTGTGTAAAATCTGTGTGTATTAGTTGTTCATGAATGTAATTTACGTTTATATTAAGTTTTAGATGATGGCATTCACGCTTCCTGTCAAAGATTAGAGACTATATCTGAGCTCATCTTATCAAAAAGTTGTATATTGGGTGATTTTTAGTGTAAAATTGGCAGTATTGATCATCGTTATCAATCTGCTCGCATTTAAATCTTGAAAAAAATGCATTTGTTAAATATATTTTTTAAAACTTATCTTTCAAAGCACCAGAACATTAGAATGTGCATCCTGTCTGCAGTAGCATCCATCGTGAAATTTACGTATCGAGGTCAACTTCTTCACGCCACAACGGATTTGGCAAAGAAGCGTATTTACGCACTACTTGGCTGATGACTCTGGACGTTTTCGTGGCGCACAGCTGGATCGGGACAAACCAACAGCCATCGTGCTGTGAGACTCAACTTCCCAGAAGTGGCGCAGCCAGTGGTTTTCAGCAGGTCTGAGCACACAGACGAACTTTTCTCCCACGCCGGTTCGAGTTTCTCTGTGAATCTCTGGGATTTCTGGGATTCGAACGACGCCTCGGGTTTGTCGGTGCAGCCGCTGCGGGACTTACCTTTCTTTTCCGCCAGGACGCAGGAGCCCAGACACAGCAGAGAGGTGACACAGATCCACGCCACCGAACCACTCGCCATCGTGTTTTCTTCAAAGTCCCCGGTGAGAAGGTGTCATTCCATTCCGACAACCCGCGGTATTCCGCTTCTCCCGAAGCTCAGAAACTCTGTTTTCTCCTCCCGGTGAAGTAAAGACTGCTTCGTCTCTGAGAGACTCAAACTTTGACAGCTCCTCCTCCTCACATTTCTTCAGCAGTGCGAACGCAGGCTGCGCCTGGCGGCGGTGACGTCATCAGGAGGGAGGATAGATGGATCGACCCGCGCAGGTACAAGTGGAGCAGCAGTCCTCCAGTTTGTACATTGGGGGGGGGGGGTGCAGGCTGCAGATTTATTACAGATCAGTACAAAAATATTCTACTTTTCCTAGTCAGAGGGAAGATGTTTCAAACATTCACAACTTCATTCTTCCTACAAATCACATTACTTTCCCTCATAACGAACCAAGCCAAAACTAAAATACGTAATTTCACGAATTGTATTATTATGTAGAATTAGAAAACTTGGAGAAAGAAAAGTTTAAAGAAAGTTTAAGTTTTTAGTTCCACATAAACTTGTTTTATTGCCTCATATATGTGTTTTAGAGATGAATTGGCTGTAAAACTGAGTTATAATTCTTTAAAAATACAAAATGTACATTCATTGTGAGAAGCAGGAAGTCTTAGATCCAGAAGAAAGTAGAGAAACACTGGTGTCTTTGCTTTATGTAACAAAAATCATTTCCCACCAGGGATCAATGCTGATCTCTTTATGTCACTTGAGTGGAATGTGAATATCGCCAACGAAATGATCAACAATCCACAATTCCAGTTAAAGATCATTTCAACTCCCCTTATATGTGCATATAGATATCTATTATCTTTACTGGATATGAATTATTAGTTCAAGCTAATCAAACCGACCTGAGGGTGAAACGTCTACCTGTCAAACTAACGTTCGTAGAATGGGACTGTGGGTAACATTTAGTTGCATAAATCTCATACTGATGTATGGATTTATTCACTGAATGTCGATTTCTCCAGTGTCCAGTCAGACGTCGAGCTGCCTCAGTGTGTTTGTTGTTGTGTGTCGCTCCGACTCTATCGTGACAGGAGTGATCCAAATCATTTCTTATTCAGTATTTTGATTTCATTATTGCAGCCTAATGGCTCAGTAAATCGGTGGTTTGACTGCTGAAGGAAGAGGTTATTGTGTTAGATGAAATTATGACCTTTCTCCAGCCAGAGAAACGACCTAATGGGAGGCTCAAGTTTCACATGAGATGGCACAAGAAGATGGGTCTCAAGCAAACGGACAGTTTGACTCTTCTGCTCCCTCTCCGTGTAGAAACCACTGGGAATTAGGCATCAACTCATTCTGACAACGTTTCACATCTCAAAATGTCTACAGACGTCTTTGCTATGATACCTGAGATGAGTGTTTTGTTAAAAAATACAGTATTTGTTTGCTTTGTTTGAAGTCTGGTTTCCAACAGATCTGACATCTGCAACTTACAATATTAATATTAACTTATAATATTACAATGACCTTCAGTCAAAGATTCCAGCTCTGAAAGTCACTGTTGTTGTTACTTGTATTTAATTGAATCTTCCCCCGTAGGTTAAGTTATTCCAATACATTGCTGTGTTGACAAACAAGTAAATAAAAACAGGTAGTGTATATTTTTTTACACTAGTTTGTTTAATGTTTATGTTGTTTTTGTACCATTTTCTTTCTTGCTTTCACTTCAGGTTTAATTGGGTTGGAAATATGCTACGTATGAATTATAAACTGTGGATCAGGTTTAAGGTCGCAGGATATTTCAGTTTTACCTGAAGCATGACTCAGCATGAGATTTTGAGAGATGTTTTGAAACGACAGACAAACCACAACTGAGGTCAATTTCCAAAACAAAGAAGAACAAGAAACCACCTGGGTTTTTCACCAGCAGCAGATTTCAACACCGCTGTCTCACTTATGAAATGTTCCAAAGCGCGGCAGAATGAAGTCCTAGTTCTTACACTCGTTGACACTGTTTTCTCACAGCCTGGTGCAGTTTGAGGTGAAGTGAACACTTGTCTCGGCCCGTTTTCTAGAGTTCAGGAAGCAGAGGGTCCCGGTGTTCAGTCCTCACAGGCACAATGGAGATTAGCACTCAGTTTTTAATTATGCAGAACTATTTTAGGCTAAAAACATTTGAAGCGCGGGGATGTAACCGTGTTAGACACTGTACCCAACAACACTGAATATTAAGGACCCTCATTAAGTCACTCAGCGGGGCGGAAAGGTTGTGTGGGGGGAGACGACTTATCCCAAATGCCTGAAGTCTGTTCTGTGTGACAGGGCCCAGATGGAACCGCTACATCTACATATATTTTGCAAGACATGCATCGAAATAGCCTCCCGCATCACTCTTCATCTCTCTGCACACTGTGCATGATGTGGAGATGAGACGAGAACAACAAAAGATCTGAGCTCATGTTGGGTTCAGTGTACGCTGCATCCAGCCGGCTTACAGAGTGAAAACCCCACACCGACGACGGGATCCAGCATGGAGAAGGAGCGTCGCCTCGCTTGAAGAACAGTCGTGATTTATTGCCCAGCTGCACAAAAGATAAAGGATACAGATGTTACAAATGATAAATTCTCCAGAGTTTACTCTTAAAAAAAACTCCTGAAGTAATTCCTTAGTTTCAGGTCACAGAGGTCAGCTGATTTCCTACTTCATGGTTTTGATTTGATCCCACACTGAATCCAAAATAAGGCTTGAAAATAAAATCTAGTTTTCTGTATTTTGGATGAAATATACATATACATGAGTATTTTGGCCTCAGGTGTTTGGAACAAACTGTCTAATACCAGTTAACGAGGTTTAATTAGAGGAGCCAGTGAGAGTGCCTTGTGGCTCGCCATCTGTCCCTGGAGGAAATGACCCTTCTGCTAAGTTGCACCGTCAAAATATTTAAAGGAGCTGTTGTGTTTTTCCTAGTGAGTCCACACGTGTCTGCTTCTGAGAAAACCTACACCGTGTACACGTCTCATTACACTTGTTTTCTTTTCAACATTTCCTGCAAAGCCTTTGGTCTTCGTCTCCAAGCTGTGGTCACCTGCCTCGGCTTGTCGTTTCCATGGCAGCCTATTGGATTACGAAGTAAACATCTCAAAGTAAATGAATGAACCTGTGTTAATCCAATAGCAATCCTTCCTCTGACTTCTCAACCAGTCACATCCTGTTTCAAAACAGAACTCCTCGTACACTGTTGAGTCATTTCGTGAATATCGTGGGTTGTGGTTGAGTGGAAGTTTACGACATGTCCTTCCAGAGTGAGAATTACAACATTTATTACAACATTTATTAAAGACAATATGAACATACAAGACCTTTCCTCGACGGTTCAATCGCCTGGGATCAAATCAAGACATGTTCTGATTACTGGATGCACTTTTATTTTGAAATCTATGTAGATAAATGTGCTTATATTCCAGACAAATACAGCTCGTCCTTTTTTTGAATACATCATCGGGGCAGTAAACTATAAAGAAAGTGTGTGCAGTGTCTTCTGTTCCAGAAGACGCCAGCTTCAAGGTCAAGGCTTTGACCAGCTCAGTCAACGAGGACAAGATCCGTTTCCAAACGTAGGAAACACAGGCACCTCCAAGTCTTCATTGAATGAGGATGGAAAAGATCAAATGATCGACTGGAAACGATGTCAGGTGAAATTTGTTCTCGTATCAGTCTCGAAAAAAGCTGCCAAACCACAAATCTGTGGCAGATAATATTCGCTTTACCCCTCTCTAGGATCGGAGGTGATTGATAGAATGGGTTTACGAATGCATCCAGGCTAAATATAGATTCTTCTGCAGGTTGAGGGAAAGTTCAGTGGTTCATGGTTTGGTTTTTTTTATTCCTTCTCAACCTACACAAATGAATCGCTGGGTAAACACAAACCGTGACACATGTTGTATTTGCTCACATGCCTCCTGGTTTACACCGATATGTACGTACACACAAAGCAGATGCAAACCAACCACACACACCTCTACTGCCTGTGAGGACATGAGCATCCTTGAGTGAAACATAGATGCTACGCTGAACTTCTCCCTGCGACCGAATCGCCGTCTCATCGGTTTCATGTCTCTTGAGATCAAGTCGGTCGTCGGTAATTGCAAAAGTCATATTTTGGCCAGGTTGTGATATCTGCTTTTCACACTCAGAATCACACTTAATCGGTCACAGAGTGGTGAAATGTTGACAGCCAGCACACACACACACACACACACACACACACACACACACACACACACACACACACACACACACACACACACA
>JBBMJM010010694.1:23477-34685 GCA_037832705.1 Centriscus cristatus
TACTCAGTCCAGCGGAGAGGACTTTTCCTTGTCTTTCCTTCAGGAAGTCGCTGCTCCGGCCAAACAAAGATCCCTCACATGTCCCATCTCCGTTGCAGGGGTCGGCTTCGACAGAGATGCTAGTGTGCGCTGCTCGCTGGTTCACTCGCAGTCTGTGCTTCAGAGGAGGAGGAAGCTGAGGAGACGGAGGACTGTCGCCGGCCTTCCCAGACAGGTGCAACACGACTTAGGTATGTGCCCCCGGTCACGTGTCCACTTTTTGTCAGGCTGCTGCCGCGGAGGTTCCGTTACGTCAGTATCAGTGGTCACAGTGGTCGGGTGTTTCTTTCATGGTGGAGACGGCGGTTCACGTCACGCCTTTATGTGTGAAACCACACAGAGCCAAAGCAGCACACGGTAGAAGATACAGAGCGTCAACACGGGTGTGACGGACAGACAGTGGTCCTTTGAAGGTGTCTCCAGCTGGCAGGAGATGGTTTGATTGTCAGGAAGACTCTGAGGTCAAGGAGAGGATCTGCACAGTGAAAGATGTTCTCTGACGTGTCTGGGTCTCGTATCTTCTTTCAGACTCAGATGGCTCCCCGAGCTCCAGAGAGCGGATGGTGATCGTTCATGCCAGCTTAGACATCACTCCCTCCAACGAGGAGCTGGCGAACCATCTCAGCACCAGAGACTCCGGTTGTCAGACTGAAGACTTTTTGATCTCAGGAGCGCCATCGCGGAGGAGGATCAGGGCCCAGCGAGGCCAGGGAGCCCCCATCTTCCTCTCCCAATCCGCAGGCAACATCGTCTCCCTGCAGGACGCCGCTGACATCATGTTCACCACATCGGCGGGGTCTCAGCTGCGCTCCCGCAGTCTCCCCCGAGACGGGAGACGGGTGCTCGACAGCGACCGCAACGATAGCTACGACGAAGAGGAGCTTTCCCCGTTTGACGCCGAGGATTTCCTGCCAGGAGGCGGCGAGCTGAAGGATGAGGAGGAGGGGGCTAATGAGCAGGCTGACCGCCAGCTGGGGTACCAGCAGCTGTCAGAGGCGCCGGAGCACAGCTGGATGGAGAGGAGCAGATCGCAGCTGCCCAGGAAGGCCGACATGGGCAGCTGTGACATCTCTTCCAGTTCGGACACGTTCAGCAGCCCCGTGCACTCCGTCTCGGCCGCGGGCGTCCTGGGCGTCCAGATGGACCACAAGGACGACCACCAGTCGTCCAGCGGGAACTGGAGCGGGAGCAGCTCCACCTGCCCCTCCCAGACCTCAGAGACGATGCCCCCGGCAGCCTCCCCGCCGCTCACCGGCTCCTCACACTGTGACTCGGAGCTGTCACTGAACGCTGCCACTCACAACCACGACGACCCCAACGGATTCCTGCTGGACCACTACCCGGGCGTCAGGACGCAGCGCACGGGCTCCTTCTCCTCCACCGCTATGGACATTTTAGAGGAAGTCGGGGTAGGCACTCCTACGGAGGGGGAGTGGAGTTACCCCCACTCAGATCCTCCTCACCCGCAGGACTTCAGCCCTGAGCCGAGCCGGGAGGCCGAGAGCAGCCTGGGCTGCCCCAGCTTCACCAGCATGGCCACCTGCGAGAGCAGCTACTCTGACAAGCCCCCGTCAGAGAAAGCCGACACCGTGTCCCACTACTCTGTCGACACCGAAGGCTACTACACCTCCATGCACTTTGACTGCGGCCTTAAAGGCAGTAGAAGCTTCACGTGTCACCACGCGGCTGCCGGCTCCGATGGCGGTCTGTCTGACTTCGGTCATCACATGACCCTGGGCAGACGCTGCCTCTCTTTGAGGAAAGCGAAGGTGAAGCCGTCTCCACCTAAACGGAGCTCGTCCTTAAGGAAAATATGCAGTGAGGGAAACATCCCTGTCAAGAAAGAACCAAAGACCACCTGTGGGCAGCAGCTCCCGCCGCCCCCCAAGGAGAGGAACCTGCAGCTGACCCTGTCCAGCCCCCAGGGTCACGTAGAAAGCTCTACTCTTGTCAGAGAACCCCTGAAGGTGTGGGGGGTCGACGGGTCAGCTGATCTACCAGACCTGGGAGTGTTCAGCTCCACAGATGCTCATTCGTTCAAAGACGAGGGCGTCGTACAGTCCGACTACGCCGATCTGTGGCTCCTGAATGATTTCAAGTCAAGTGACCCCTATCGATCGTTGTCCAACTCCAGCACGGCGACGGGCACGACTGTCATCGAATGCATCAAATCGCAAGAGAGCTCCGAGTCCCAGACGTCTCAGTCGGGCTCCGGGGCCACCACCCCCTCGCTTCCCTCTGTGGAGGGAGAGTTCAAGCTCTCCTCCCCCGAGAAGCTCGCAGGCCTGGCCAGCCCGTCCAGTGGCTATTCCAGTCAGTCAGAGACCCCCACCTCTTCATTCCCCTCTGCCTTCTTTCCCGGCCCGCTGTCGCCATCTAGTGGTAAGAGGAAGCCCAAAGTCCCAGAGAGGAAGTCCTCCTTGTCGTCCCTGTCAAGCAGAGAGTCGGAGCTGCCGATCGTCGACCTAAGTGCCAACAAAACTGCATCGGATCGGACCCCGACGGAAATATTCCCCCGACATGAACAGGAAGATGAAATGCCAGCGATCTTCAGTGCTCCTGTGCTGACCATCACGCCCACAGTGCTGCACTCGGTTCAGCTCCGATCCATCAGTAAGGAGCGTGACGGCCCCTCCAGGCTCCACTGTCCCCCTGTGACCTCCACGAGTTCTCTCTCCCCCAGTAAATCCTCACATCCCGACGTGCACGACTCAAAGGACTCGTGTGAAGCGGTGTGTCCTTCAAACGAAGCGTGTGCACACAGACATTGTCAGAGCGACACTCCGCCGCCGCCTGCGGGGGGGGACACAGCACTCGGGCTGCAGCGGGAGCCGCCGTCAAACATCGATGAGGCGACTGGTTCTGAGGCAGAGGAAGAACCCGGCTGCCGCGATGGCTGCCCATCCCCCGACCCAACAAGACCCAAGTCACCCGAACAAGAAGTCGGTGCTGTGAAATCAAGTTTTCTCGCTGCTCTGAGCAGTTCACCGAGAAGAACCAACTGTCTGGATCATGTTCCCGCTCCTGACGGCCAGTCGCAGGTGGTACAAGCAGAGGAGGAGGAGGAGGAGGAGGAAGAGGAGGAGGAGGAGGAGGAGTCAGGTGTTTCAGCTGGAAGTACTTCTCAGGACAGCAGGGAAGAGACGTCAGGAGAGGATTCCATAAGTAAAGGTATTTTTTCTTTTAGTTTTTGTTGACACCTCACAGACGTAGAATTCATTTTGTCCCTTTCATCACTTCAAGAAGTGAACGATAAACAGGTTTGTGTCTTTTCACAGACTGACGTCATGTTTCATGACTATGTCAAGTCCACATGAAGAGCGGTCTATAAATAGAATTCTGTTTTTTTTATTGAAATCTAAAAAATCATCATCATCATCATCATCATCGATGTTCTGTGGAGAAGTTCTAAGTTGTCGGTGCGTCCACAGACTCCCCGCCCAGTGACATCACCGCGTCCCCGCTGAGTGACGAGTCCAGGTCAGAGGACGACAGTGTGTTTCTGTCACCCACCAAGTCTCGGACCACCGAGGATCTGTTTGCTATGATTCACAGGTGTGTTGAGCGTGCTGCGTGTGCTCTCTGTTTGGACGGAGACGTGTTCATGCACGCTTCTGTCTTCTCAGGTCAAAAAGGAAAGTTTTGGGCCGGAGGGATTCCAGTGAGTTGGGTGTGAGGAACCGGCTCGGTGCCGCCTCAGGGAACACGCCGCCCGGCAGCGCCGCGAGCTCCCCAAGTCTGCAGGGGTCTCCGTGTCCCGTGGTGACCCCACCAGGTCTGCACAAAGTCCCCGGGCCCATCTACAGGAACGCTAAGAAGTCCAGCACGTCCAACGAGGAGTTCAAACTGCTGCTGCTCAAAAAGGGCAGCCGCTCCGAATCCAGCTACCGGATGTCTGCTACAGAGATCCTCAGGAGTCCCATCACACCTAAATCCCCCGCAGACTCCCACCTGGAGACCCGACAGTCCGAGGAGTTTGGCTCAACCCCGCAGAAGCAGCAGCAACAGCAATCCGATGTGTCCTCGAGTCCTTACCCCAAAGCCAACGCCGAGGGCTTCTCCCCGAAAACCTTCTCCTTATCGGCTTCCTCCAGACAGGGCCGCTCCAGAATCCCCCCACCCGCCAACAGCAGCCGCTACGGCATGCGCAGCAGACTCTACTCAGCCCCCATGCAGGCCATCTCCGAGGGAGAGACGGAGAACTCGGACGGGAGTCCCCATGACGACCGCTCATCACAGGGCTCCACATAGAAATCAGGATCCACTCATCAGACCGGGGGGGGGTCCAGGGCGGAGTAGAGACACGGTATGAAATGATGATAGTTTACAGGGTCAGAGACACGGACGGGAATCATGTGAATATGTGAGGGATGGGGCGAGGGCATTCATGAGATTCATCTGGTCGACACACCATCGTCCAAATAAGGATTCCAGCCCCAAACCACCCCCCCCTAACAAAAAAAAACAAAAAACTCACACAGGATGGGTGAAAACATTCACAACAAAAGGAATAAGTACATGTAGGTCCACTACACGTGGCAGATGTCAAACCTTCAGTTTGTTTCCATCTTAAAACCATGTTACACAAATTCTGTTTTTACACGTGTCAGCAAATTTAAAAAAAAAAAACAATCTTACACATTCACCAGTAACTTGTGAATATAGAGAAATGCTGTATTGTCTGTATGTATTCCGTGAATACCTATGCAATTAAACACAATTTGTACCTTTCCTCAAGACTTAAACCCCCCCTCCCCCATCGATCCACACAGCCTGAAGTGATGTGATTGTTTACTTTACTACGTCCTTTTGAGTCCAGTAAACAAAATCAGTATTTAAAAAAAAAAAAAAACAACTTGCAATAAAGTCAAAGCCAAGTACCAACCTGACAATCGGAGGGAAGCGAAGGGAGCAGGTGTTTACGCAGGCGTCTAAGAAGTGATTGAAGCGTGAGCGGTTGTGAAACAGAAGAGCTGCAACAGCAAGTTTTGACGTCAACTAAAACACAGGATGAGGTTTGCTGACGTGGTGTGTGACTGCGAACTGTCGACAGAGGCCAGGGGGACGTGTTCCGGAAGGGTCCGATCGATATGCCTTATTTTAACTCAGACAAGCAAAAGGAAGAAGAACAGCCGTGTGTTGGTGATCTCAGGCAGATGTAGGTTCATTGTAGGTTTAGAGCCCGTTGTTGTTGTTGACAGCACAGTGAAAAAAAACAAGCAAACATGTCTCGACGTGGCATCGGCTGAGGTTTTGTATTAAACACTCGTCTATTTTTCTCCGTCAGACCAACTTGCCGTGTTGTCACGTGTCCTCACAGTGGAAATATATTTATTTTTGTAAGAGAACAGGTCCTCACCTACCTAAAACCTATGGAACTTATGCAATGAATCGTTGACAAATGACCTATTTTACACAGATACATATTTTGTTTATAAGAGACAAATTTTAAAAGTTATTTGAGACACTGGTTGTAGACACGAACAGTCGCTCATAAGCTACAAGTGAGTCCACATTTTATACTTAGTGAACGGTGTTTATCCATGTGGCCGTGTCGCCCCACAGAGTGTATTTAACCCTTTACAGGTACCCTGTAAATATCAGCATGATTTTGGCCTTAATAACTAGAATGAACTTTTATTACCTATATAAATACAAACAGGGTACACAAACTGTACGTGTGAGCCTTCATTCCAACTTTTTTTTTTTTTTTTTGCACTGATAAAATTGAATCTGTCTCTTCCTGTACCTGGAGATATTTATGACCTTTACATGGAACTGACTTCCCTTGAACGATATTCAGACTCTGAGTACGTCTGCCAAAGACGGGGACACGTCACGGCATTTTTCCTCTTGTTTACTTGACTGAATTCTTTTTTTTTTAAACTGATAGAACATGTAACTCACGGTACTAGATGGATTTCATTTGGACTTCCAATCAGCCTCTTGACTTGTTTTTATACACACATGTAAATAGATTCTCTTTTGGAACGGTTACAAAGGTTGTTAAATTGTCTTTTATGTAAAAAAAAAAAAGAAAAAAAAAGGTAATGTAAAGTTTACATTGATTTCAAACCTTTGTATATTTTGAGCTGTGGAACAATTTGTCTTGTATTTATTTTTAGTGAACATTGTGAAAATATCCCATAGTAAATCCTATCAAACAGCGAGCTCGACAGGCTGCAAAGGAAAACGTGTATAAAAAGACAAATAAATGTGACTGATTTGAAAAACGGCTCTTCGGGTTTCGGGTCATTTCTACAACAGTGAAATCTGGGAGAACATACGGTAACGGGGGTCTGATGACGTCTGTGTTTGTTTCATTGTCGAGTTCCTCCAATGAAATACGTTCTGTTGTTTCTTTGGATGACAGAAACATCCAAATAGAGCTAATACTGAACATTACAAAATACATTATAATTTATTATTACTCATTTTGGCACATGACAGGTGTCAATATTATAACAGCTGATGCCATAAGGCCTTTAAACCAGGAGGGGGCGACATTTTCTGGACGACAGAGGTTGTGAGCTCAATGTCTCGTCACGAGAACAATAAAATGTATATTTCATGCTGCGCCAATTTGGATATGAACTGATATGAAATATTTGTTTGCATATGAACTGTAGACTAACGTCATCCAGTTCATATGCAAACACTTTGGAATTCATGTTCCCTTTCCCTTCATGTTTTACTGCTTCCTAGATGATCCGACACCTTGGAGCATATGAGCATTATTATGTTTACTGGTTTATAACCGAGCATCACACTTCAGTCGCTGCTCGGTGTCACTGGAATGTTTCCACACTCTTCAGACCTTGTGTCGTGTCTTGGCTCTGAGCAGGTTCTGGTGGTCGGGGTGGGCGATGGCTGCCCACCACAACTCTGTGTGTATAGGCTGTAGGGGGCGCTCTTCATCTTCACTCACAGGAGAAGGTGAGCTGAATGGCAAATTCATGCAAATTGTGTGTAAATTCAAATGAAGCCTCTTTGTGCCCTGGATGCTAATAGGGGAGCGTTTGGTGTGTGTGTGTGTTTTTTTTTTTAAGCTATCAGAAGTGTCAACATAACAGACTCCAGGCTCGGCTCCGCGACATTTTCATGGTCACGGTCCAGCTCCGGAGTCAGTGTGAATCCTGAGCAGCTCTGGTTCATGTCAAAGGGGGCGGGCGACAGACAAAAACACCTTGTTCTCAGCGCGTGTTAACTGAGCAGAGAATGTGGGTGAAAGGAGAAGAAGAAGTGTAAAACAAAGCTGTGAACTGTTCGGCACCCTGAGTGGGTACACATCAAACGATACCCTGACCGTGACCTCTGACCTTGGGCTCCCACTGCAGACATGATGACATGGCGTTAGAAGTATAGACATGTGAAAATGATAAAGTGGTTTAATGGGACGTTTGACATGAACATACCCAGAAATGAATGGCGTTCGCATGAGAGGAAGAAAAGCCGCTCGGCCCCCCACACTGACACGTCTTTGTGTCGGAGCACTGTACGCTTTGTGCCACATTCTGCCCCCCAGCTCTAAGGACAGTTAGGGAGATAAAAGCACATACTGAGGCTGTCATTTATTGATTAGGAACAATGCGCAGTTTCTGACCCGGAAACACAATCATTAACAAACAGGACAAAATTCATGTGCAGATTCAGGATCATTCAGCCTCTCGTTTATCATGTGATGCAGATTTGCGATGAGCGCACGTATGATGTGTTTCCTGCCACAAAAATAATCTTTTCATACTCCTCTGGTTTTAATTGGTCCACACGGTCGAAATGTGCTGCGTTTCCACATGTGAATAATACTGGCGGCGGACTGGGTGGGGGGAGGGACTCCCCAGAGGTAACCACACCAAAGTCAGCCCCATGCCACCAGGGGATATTGTGGGGCTCATTATAGTGCATTAAACAACCTCCCTGTGGAACAATGAGAGGCCCCGGGGCCCTCAGGCAGAACCTGAGGCTGGCTGGGACTGATAGGGGCACCCAGGGGAGCCTGGTGACCCAGGCCTGTGAGCACCAGACCTACACCCACAGCTGCCCCCAGCACCCCCATCCTCGAACTCCATCCTCCCCCGTCATCTGCCAGTCACACAGACACCGTCTGCACTTCAGTTTGAAAAGATGCTTTCAACTGATCCCAAATCAGCTGTTCTTCCACAACCCCGCCTGCACCTTTATATTCAAATGTTCAGGATGTCCATCAATATATTGATGTGAATAAATCAAAATCAATTCAACATTTTTAAGGCTGTGGCAGAAAACATGAACTGATCCTTCTGAAGAGCAGACGTCTGTACAGAGACGGTGTGAAGAAACACTAATAACATTCCTTACATGCAATTATGTTTTACAAAGGCAGGAAATGAGCTTGTGGGCTCTGTGTGTGGGGGTTGGAGGGTTGGGGGGGGGTCCAGGCCGCAGCAGCCCCCCCCCCAGATGTTGCCTCCATGGTTACGGCCCTGCATCCCTCCCACATCCTGCTGCTGCTGCAGGTGACACAAGGAAATGTCACGTGAGGTTATTGTTAAAGGTCACGCTCCAAATGTGACGTCATTTTAAAAACCCGCACGTATGACGTCACACAACGTAACGCGCTCTCCCCGTATTCCCGTCGCAGCTCGTCTGCTGGTTTCATAGGTTGTGTGGATTTGTGGAAGGAGAAGACACCGTCGGCGTTCGGTCGCTCGATGCGGGAGGAGGGAGGAACCCGCCGGCTGCGCGCGCACCGCAACACTCGGTCTGGAGTCGCTACGACGAGAGACCGCAATGAAGAGATGTTAGGGCTCATGTGTTCATTTAATACCAGAATGGCTCCGGCTCATCGATAAATTCAAACGCCCGTCGTCTGGAAACGCTGCAAACGGCCCCCGACTGCGCGCGAGGTGAGTAATGGCCGGACGTTTGGCGTCACAGCGGAATTTTATTGATGAAAATACAGCGAAGGAGAGGAGATGGAGCAGGGTGAGAGTCATGGCTGAATGTCTGCGCAGAACACACACGGAAGCGTTCGTCGGTTCCCGCACCTGCGGGGGGAGACTGAACGAGACTCGTCCGCACGCTGACACCGTCTCGTGCGCAGCTAGCTAGCAGCGTCCGCTCGACGTGCGTGTCCAGGAGAAGCTAGTTAGGGCTAGTTAGCGGAACTCCACCGAGAAACGTCCGTTTGACACCAGGAACCTCGACTGCCTTTGACCGCTGTTCTTATGGCAACGGAGGAACGGGGTTGGGGGGGGGGGGCGTTCTTCCCGACTGATGTGCGCGCACACACTCGCTGTTTGTCATGGCGACAGGGTCGGAGAGATATGAACGTCACGAATGACGGGAGAAAGCAATTTCAGACGAAGCCGGCGTTTTACCGAATTCTGCCCCCTCCCCCACAAACACACACCGTCAAAGCTCCGCGGTGAGGCTTAGGACTTGTGGTCAGCTGAGGTAACCGGGGTCGGGTTCAGCCCGGGGTCAGGTTAAGCACCTCACTGCTCAGACTGTTGGATAAGTTGGTGCGCATATGGACCGGAAGTAGAATTTGACAACTGGGGGCCTGTTGGCCCATTTAAGGCGTAATATGCACTCACATGTGTGACATACTTCACTGGTTAAAACACCCACCCGACCCCAAAAAAATCCCTGTCAATGATGTGAATCTGCTGAATATCCATCCTGATTCCATTTACACAAGCATCAATCAATACAGATACACAGCTGATAAATTGTGTATATTATTTTGTCTGGGGAGACAGAACATAAGCTCTCGTGTTGTGGTAGAGGCAGACTAACAAATGTCATTGACAAATAATTGATGAACCAAATGTTGATTGACGTGTATTGGTGATATTGGACTAATGAGGTGAGCAGCTGGAGGGAAAGCCGGGTGCTTACGAGCAAATCTGCATTGATATGAGAACATGATGAGGCGCCCAGTGTTTCTCTAATGCGACGTAATTGGCTGTTGGAGCGGAGGGGTGTTGGGGCCGTCGACCTTTAGATCGCCAGCCCGGGTCCGTCCTTTGTTTCCTTTAAATCGAATCCATAACTGGGGTCGCACCGGGAAGCGGGGGAGAGTGAGTGTGTGTTTACGCTGCAGAGAAGTTTGATGTAGTTCGAGTCGAGGCGCTGTTGTTTTCTCCCGGCTCGTGTGCCATACATTCCATCAATGAGGCAAGGAAAAAAGGGAAGAAGGAAATGTGGAAACCATTACAGTAACGGGGACAGGGGAGGGATTTTGTTTGGCTCTCTGTTAGGTCTCGTCTTGCCTATTTACTCAATTAACTGTTTCTGTCGAGTGAACCCAAACCTCTTACAGATGAGGGGGGGGCGGGGGAGGGACTTATAAACGGCATGAGATGTGCTTGAGGTCACATTGGTGTTCAGCACCGAGCGTGATCGCTGACACACACGTCAGCGGGAGTTCATACGAGTTCGGTCTGTTTCCTGTGTTGTCATGAACGTGTTCTCCGGTCTAATGTCTCCCTTCTGCCCGTCTGCAGAGTTTGACACGATTCACGTGATTGGAGAGAAGCGGAGGTGGTGGGTGAGACCACCACGAGGTCACGCCGGTGGTGATTACTGCTCAGCATTAGATCACCTGACCTCCAGCCTCAGCGTTGGTCTCACACAGTTTTAATTACCCTTTAAAACAACTTTGCCCAGAATTCTGCATTCAGTTTTTATGACTTCAGTAAAAACTGGTTGACTTGACTCGGTGACAGCGGAGGAGGGTAAACAAGAAAAGACCCTTTCATATGGGCCAGTGAAGCTTTATCATGTCACGGACCTCATGACCAACTTATCATACCGGAAATGTCCTGACTCAAACTTCCTGGAATGTATGTGACGTCATGAAGAAAATACAACATATAATAGATGTTTTTTTCTTCCTCAGAATAATTTCACACTTGTGCTGCTGCTTCTTTTCTTTTTTTTAAAGGGGGGGGGGGTATTGTGTAACTTCTGTGTTTATTCTACACGTGTGCCTGTGTGCACTTATTCTTGGGGCAGCGACTTGTCCTTTTTGTCTGGGTCAGAAGCCCCTGACTTTCCCCATCAGGTCAAAGCACGTTCTGACTTCGGACGTCTTCAGGTTCACAGACGGAGACGGACACCTCGAGCTGTAAACACACAATAGCTTTTGCGGGGTTCTTCAAGGGTACGGCCGAGTGTGTGTGT
>JBBMJM010010694.1:34785-49523 GCA_037832705.1 Centriscus cristatus
CGGAGACGGACACCTCGAGCTGTAAACACACAATAGCTTTTGCGGGGTTCTTCAAGGGTACGGCCGAGTGTGTGTGTGTGTGTGTGTGTGTGTGTGTGTTGTATTCCACTTCCCAGACCTTTCCCATGTGTGAAATGGCGACAAGGTTATCGTCTGGCTGGAGAATCCTC
Organism: Centriscus cristatus; assembly: GCA_037832705.1. Lineage (NCBI taxonomy): Eukaryota > Metazoa > Chordata > Actinopteri > Syngnathiformes > Centriscidae > Centriscus > Centriscus cristatus. The sequence goes on from JBBMJM010010694.1 coordinate 34,956, forward strand.
TCCTCTGTAATCCATCAGAGCCCAATTACAATGTCACATCTATGCCACAGAACAATATAGACCCAGCCTGGGGGGAGGGGAGACGGAGGGGGAGTGCTCCTCCTCGCTGCTCACTGAAGGAACCCAACACCACATGAAGGCTCCACAGAAGAAAAAGAGCTCACACGTTTTGTACGAGATTGGAAGTAGATGTGTGCATTTGATTGACTTTGTCACTTGAAAGGTTCTTCGTACTTTGTTGTCGCCCCCGTCCTTCCCAGTGACACCGGGTTGTCCTGGGGGCTGGCGTCAGGATGAATAATTCACCTGTCTGTCATCGGATGCTTTGGATCTCCAGGCAGCCGGTGCAAGAGGGACATGTGGTGTGTGGAGGTGTCGTGTAGAAGTCAAGTGAATGTTTCTAGACATTTATACCTCAATTTCTGGACTATAGAGCGCACCTGATTATAAGCCTCACCCTGTACATTTTGAAAGGAAAAAACATTTTGTACATACATAAGCCTCACCTGTCTATAAGCCGCAGTTACCCACATATTCCACCTGTCTCACCTTTTCTGCGAGAGCGCCCCTGGCGGCTGTTAGAAAAATGTATAAACTGGCTGCACCTTTGTATAAGCCTCATGGTTCAAAATGTATGAAAAAAGTAGCGGCTTATAGTCCGGAAATTACAGTACTTTTTTTTTTTTTTTTTTTTTCAATGACGATATTAAACTATAAGACATGACCGTGCAGTGATGGTGGACGCTGACGTTCTGATTGGTCCTGATCGATCCTCAGCGGTGAAGACAACCTGTAGATCAGTTAAAAATGTCTAGAACATGTTAGAATCCGTGTTCCTCTCTGTCGTTCGGCGATGATGTTTGTAACATGTGAAGATTTCCAGTGACTGCTGTGACTTCTGTTAACTTGTTATGAAGCAGCACTGCACAGGCGGTTTGTCAGATGAGGTAATCGTGTGTGTGCGTTGTGTTTTGTGTGTTTCAGCCTTCCCTGCATGGACCCGTAATGGATGAGACGTGTCACTAACACTCGACCAAGACTCTTGACTGACTCTTGCGGCTAAACTATGGAGGGCGGTGATGACGTGAGCATGGCGCAGCCCCAGACGGACGTGTGCGGCGCTGAGGTCAGAGGGGAAGTCGGCGGTAATGTGGAAAATGGAGTCACTCCAATCATCCCCTCAGATTCCTGCGACGCGGCCGGACTGAGCAAAGGAGGGCTGGCCAACGTGGTCGAGGCTTCTGCGCCGGCAGGGGGGAGTCCCTCGGCAGACCCTCCGGGTGGCGTGGCGCTGAAAGTCGCCACAACTCTGCTCCATCCGGTGTGCCTGGGGGAGAACCCCCTGATGGTCCCCATTCACCTCCAGGTGGCCGGAGCTGCAGCGCCTCAGCTCGGCCAAATGGGGGCAGCACCGTACCTGATTACAAGCCAAAGCCCAGTTTCACTCCCTCTGGTTCTGGACCAGCAGGTCCTCCAGCACATGGGTCCTTCCGTACTCCCCCCGGGCCCCAACTGCCCCCAGTTGCCTCTGTGTCCGAACCCACTGACGTTCGCTTTACCTGCCGCCGTCGACCAGAAGTCCGTGGGTCAAGCGCAGGATGCCAGTCTGCTGTCGCTGCTTCAGAATCCAGCGTTTGCCGCCATTCTGCAGGATCTGTTCTCCCAGACGGGATCCTCGACCTGTCAGGCCCCGGGCCCCAACCTGTTCCCACCTCCTCCCCTCACACCTCCCTACTCCTCCCCTCTGGCCCCTCTGGTTCCCCCAGCCACCCTGCTGGTTCCCTACCCGGTCATCATCCCGCTGCCGGTGCCTCTGCCCGTCCCGCTCCCCGTCCCCGTGCCCGTCCCTCAGACCGAGGACTCCAAGGGGAACCTGCCTAAAGCCGTTTGCACTGTGAGTCGAAGCACTCAGACGAACCCAAACGACGGCGTCTCCCCTTCGCTGTCGTCCTGCGGACCCCAGACACAAAGCGCGTCCCTGTCACTGCCGCTAGCCGAGGGGCAGGTTCTAGACCTTTCTGTCAGGCCGTTTCCGATCGAACCCAAACAGGAATACCCCAGTCCGCATCAGGACAACGTGTTGGACTTGTCGGTGCCCGATGCGAAGAAGAAGTGCGTCCAGGCCTGCGGCTCCATCCGGCCGACGCAGCGAGACCGAGAGCTGTCCGTCGAACGCAGGTTCGACTCGAAGCTCCTCGGCAGCCTCGCTTCTCTGGAGTTCAGCCGACAGCACAAGTGGATGGTCGACAGCAGCGCGGGCGGGTCCGGGTCTCTGGGGCAGGAGGCGGGACTCAGCGGAGCAGGAAACCTTGAGATAGTCAGCACCTCGCAGACGGCCAAAGTCATCGTGTCGGTGAAGGACGCCATCCCCGCCATCCTCTGTGGGAAGATCAAAGGCCTGTCAGGAGTGTCGACCAAGAACTTTTCCATCAAACGGGACGGCAGCCAGGGGACGTCTCTGCAGCAGCTCTACAGAATGCCGTCCGTGTCCCAGGGGGACCCGCACGACCCCAACGACCCGCTGAAGAAGGTCCCCAAAAACCGAGCCATCAAGCTGAAGAAGGTCAGCTCCCAGGAGATCCACTTCCTCCCCGTGAAGAAGCAGCGACTTGCAGCTCTGCTCCCCAGGAAGTGAAAGTCGGGCTCTCGGGGGATTTGTCTGAAGGGTGCACGATGAAACACGTGTGTGACCGTCCCGACACCGCGACCCCGGACCTCGGGGTGCACGTCGCTCCTTTACCGTGGCGACACACGATCAGAAGATGGCGGCGCGACGGGCTCGTCGTGTGACAGTGGAGATGTTTTTGAAAACCTGATTTTGACTTTGTAATTACAGCTGACACATGGCTTCCATCCCCCCGCCCCCCCACCATCGGGTCATGGTTTCCACATGTGATTGGAAATGATTTATTCACTAGTAATCATTCACATCCAACAAAAACCCTACAAACTCGGGCTCAGGGTTGAAAAAAAAGCCAGAATGATCCTTTAAGTGCACTGACAGCCGAGGTTCTGACTGATTCTTCTTCCTGTCCCGTCTCTGATTGGGGGGGGTCCAGCATGACAGCAACGTCAGGTCTTGGCGACACCGAGTTGCAATTCATTGAAACGAGAGCTGGCGGCAGCTGTCGGTCGCAAACAACCTTTTATTTACTTTAATAGAAGGAAAAAATGTGGACGTTTCGTTTTCACACTGAAACAGACGTTTTCTACGAGTTTGTCCAAATACCAGGAAACATTTGGAAAAACTCACAGCAAGTGTAGCGGACACGAGAAACCCCCGCTGTTTGCGTTCTTCATCCAGTGGAAAGTTTCCACAGTTAAATCAATTTGGAGTGTGTGTGTGTGTGTGTGTATGTGTGAGGGGGGGTGGGGGGTGGGATTTGAAAGGAACTGCCTGGTTGAAGAAGAAGTAGTTTGTTCCTGCGTCCTGTGAGCGTATGTATCCGTGTTGTCGGTCCAACGTTAGAACCAGTGAAGCCCCTTGTAGTTTCCTTTTGTATTTGTCTGCCCCCCCCACCCCCCCCCTTTCGTTAGGACGAGCATGTGAGAGTGTCGCCGTGTGTCTGTTTATTTATCTCCTCGAGTGCACTTTGTCATAGTTTAGGTGAAACGTCACAGGGTCTCCAGCCTGCTCCACGCCGAAGCCCCCTTTGTGTGTGAAATGTGCACGTCCTACGCCGAGAAGCGAGTGGAGGGAGGTGGGAACATACCTAAAGCTTCATATATTATTTATATGGGTGTACTACAGGACACTGACCCAGTCTGCAGCGTGTGAACCCGTTTGTTCTCGTAGTGAAGTAGACTCATTTATCAAATCCTAATTTATTCTTTGTATACGTGTTATTTATACGGTTTTGTACATACGATGAATGATCGGTGAGGAAGGAGACGTGTGACTGGATGTTCCCAATATTCTTTGTCAGTCTCATGAAGCATTTTTGTACCTTCTGAAATCGGTCGTTTTAATAAAGAGTCAGTGAGGAAACAGATGGTCGCTGACTGTAGTTTGTGGGGTTTTGTATTCAAGTGAAGTAAAAATAATCCAAAGGCTCCATTTGTCTTTGCCCCTTTCCCTTGATGATGTTCCACTTCCTGCGCCGATGTGCTGTTGTTAAAGAATTAGAAATTTACAAGTTGTAGCAGAACCTGCCGACTCCTGACACAGCGCGCTGGTTCAAAGTTCCGGGTAATTCCGTGTTTGTTTGCAGAGCGTGTACATGGAGAAGACTGTACCTGGACGTGGTCGACGTGCAGTTTCCCTGATTGAATCGGTTACAGTTTTGTCAGGTAATACTCATTTTATTGGATTATTTTACTAATGCAGTAAAATACAATAATCCCACCGCTTTCTTCCCCCGTTTTGACAAATTCTCAAAATAGAGAATTTGTCGTTACAGTAAGGACACATGCATGTCCTTTGTGTTTGTAGGTTTGTAAAATAAAATTAAAAAGTACACAACACATTGTTTATCTGGTGTGATGTAATGGACAAGAGACTTTTATGTAAATACAAAGTTTTCAAGTACTCAAGAAAATGTGAGGAAACGTCAGCACTTCAGTCCTGCCTTGAATATGATATGGCACTATTCATTTTAAATGAGAATAACGAACGTACGGTTACAAAGTTGATTTAACAGTACACTACAAAAGCTTGGACTAACAAAGACCACGTAACCTGAGAAATGTCAAAGGTAAAAGCAAGGCCATCTATAAACGGAAGTATTTGAACTAAGAGCGCTGCATAAGTATTGAAAAGGAAGAATGGAATCTACTGTGAAATATTCACCACATCCCCGTCACCTTTAGCTTCACATTTCTAACTTACGATTTCCTTAAAATATCAAGTTTGTTTTTTGTTTTTTTTACAAAATGTACATTCTGGCGCTGATATTCATGGTTAAACCCATAAAACTGTACACATCTGTTTTCATTGCTAACAGTGATTGTAGCGGTCAAGTGTCGCGCCGAGGTCGCACGAGGACCGCGGAGCTCCGATGATTCTGACGGGTACAAACAAACGACAAACTAAACATATTCAGCCCTTAGAAATGTCACGAACCCGGACCCTCGGGCTCAGGATACGAAGGAGAGCGTCGGTAATAATACGAGACGTTCTGATGGGTCGTCGTGGACGAGGCGAGTACAAGAGGTCTCCTACGAGTTGCCAATCGTGTTCAGGTCGATGTGCGGAGTACTGTGGAAGGAACGGAATGCGGCGTGTGTGTGTGTGACATTCTTCGGGCAGGCAGACACGTGAAAAGAGCTTTACAACACTATGTAGGACAGAGCATCCAAATTCTCTCTTCGTGCGTGGGGAAGAGCGTCTGACGGGTCCTTCTAGCACTCCGATCCTTCCTTACAAACTGGAAATTCAACAAGAATAAAAACAGTATAAGAAGAAACATTCTCCATCTTTGGAGATCCAAAACCAGGATCAAAAGATTTCATCTCCGTAAAAAAAACTCTGTCCACATGTGCACATGTGCTATGCAATGTAAACACTAGAGGGATCGTTTGCCTTTGGGATTCCGTAGTCGACGGCTTTCAGTTCACTGATGACGGGATGAGGTAATACACAGCACACGCCTCCGGTCTGGAAGTCATGACGGAGTCGCACACGTCTGTTGAGTCCGTCCAGGTGGAGTCTTGTTCATGTTGGAGCCCCTGCTCCCCCTCCCCTCCTCAGTCTGCGAGCCGCTGGCTGTTCTCTGTCCTCTCACAGTTTCCCCTGTTTCAGCCTCTCTATGTGATGGCAGAGCTTCAGCGCGGGGCCCAGCTTCAGACCCATGTACTTCATGATCATGTCGCTCCGGAGCAGCATGAGGGCTTTTCCGTCAATTTCCTGTGGGGACAGAACATCAGACACAGGAACTGAGACCCCCAGTGACACAGCTGATGTCGAGGAGGAAGTGGAAACGCGGCGTTGAGTTTGTGAACTGTCTGAGCGTGTTTCAGTGAGTGAAACCAGTGAACTTACATGTTTTCTGAAGAGTTCTGCGTGTGGAGCTAATGCTGTGGGGTCGGCGTCTCTCACAAACTGCATCACCTCTTCGATGGACCAGGTGGACGGGCTTCTGCTGGAGTCGCGGTCCGACCCGACGGCCTCGGGACCGGTGGTGGAGCTGGCTGCAGCCGAAGCAGAGACACGGTGAACAGATGAGAGCGTGCACGGCGACACACACACACACACACACACACACGACAGTGTTCTCCCCGTTTGACGGGTCTGGTTTTTACCTTCCACCCGTCTGAGCGGCTGCGTAGAGTTGAGCTCAGCAGGGGTCGAGAGGCGGCGCATGGTTGTACCACTGGCGGGATGGTAGTCTGGTCTGTGGTACTCAGAGGCACTCCGCACCGTCTGGGGTCGGGGGGTCATGGAGTTGGAGGCAGAGTCCATGTAGCGCTGCTCCTTTATGTGACCGCTCTCTTCATGAGGCAGAGTCTCTGCTGGAGACAGAAGAACACAGCAGATGATGAAAGCTCATCCTTCCAAAGCCCCTGATTGACGGGAGAAGACCCCTGCTTGGGTTGAAATAGCATCACAAGCGTAGTGGGGGGGGGGGTACCTTCTGAAGGGTGGGCTTCTGTGCGTAAATGTTTAGGAGACAGAGGGGCGGCGTACGATGGAGACACTCCAGAGAGACTCCGTTTACTTCCTCGAGCCAGTGACGGAGTGTCCAGGGTCTCTTCTTTCACTGCAGAGACACAGAACACGGTGGGAGCGTAAACGAGGGCCGGGGCCGTCTACAGAAGTGTAGTGTTCATTTTCCGGTTCAGGAAACCAGGTCAACGGAGGTCAGCGGCGTTTCTCACGTTACACAGTACGACAGAGAGGTGTCATTTCAGTCACGTCTGTGCTCATGCACATGATAAATCTGGATCTATCACATTTTTCTTCGTTATTCTCACTCTCACAGGCAGAAGTCACAGTGGGAGGAGCCCGGCTGCACACGTTCATTCATTCATTCATTCATTCATTCACACTGACGACACTCAACCGATGGAGCAGATAAGTCCAGTACAGTGAGGTGGGGAACCACCAGGTACCATCCCCAACAAACAGGGCAGAGGACCCACACTGTGATTTCCCATTAAAGACAGGTGTGGTGTTTACCTGACTTGGTCCTGTCGTACGCCGTGTAGTGGCTGAACGGTTGGCTGCTGAACAGGTTGTCACATTGCAGGTGACGACACATGGTCTCCAAGAAGCGCAGCACAAAGGACGCACTGGAGGCCGACGGCAGCTTGACCATACGAACCCCGACGTCTGTTCTCACTGGGATCAACAAGGACACGGTTCCAGTCGAATTCAACGGATGAGTTTAGGGTCATGATTGAAACCCCTTGTAAACACTGTCGAACTGTGTCTGTGCGCTACCTCGGACAACTTCTCCCCCTCCTGAATGAGTCTGCAGAGCACTGAGCAGGACCTTGGGCTGGTATGCGCAGTCTATACACGACTGGACCACCTGCTGGAGGACGGCGTTCACCGGGCCCGGGCCAAAGTGGTCTGGCAGGTGCTGCATCTGCTTCCTGTCCAGGTGTGGGCCACAGTTTCCATGTTTGTTCACATACACGCACACTGGAGGGACAAACGGGGAACACAGTCAGTCGTCGCAACGGCGCAGCTTGAACCTGAGCTCAGACACCACAGCTGTGACCTGTTGAAACCACGGAGCTGATGCTGGAGGGGTTCTCCTGGGGAACCTGGATGCTGGCCAGATGGGATGTGGTTTGGAGAATTTTGGGCTTCCTCTGAAAACACATGTTCACGTTACCATCCCGACCAGGTGGAAGTCTGGATCCATTCCACGTTGGGGGACTCTCACCTTGCTCCCAGGTTTGGGACCCCTCTTTTTGTGTGGCCGAGGAGCGAGCTGCGTGTTTACAGACAAGCTTCCGTTTTGGGCAGCCGCCGCTTCTGCCACAGCTTTGAGGAGAGCAATGGTCTCGCTCTTGGGCCGGCGACCACGTACCCCCTTCCTCACAGGCAGCGGGGGCAGAGGGTTGGGTAGTCTGTAGGGGGGCTGCATGGAACGCCTGCTGGGCTTCGACGGGGACGCTGAGAGGATCTGCAGGCTCTTCGGCAGGGTGACTGTATTTCAAAGAGGGGACAGTGAAGAGCTGGTGGAACTGACACGCTCGAGCCCTGATCAGGGGTCTGACAGTGGGGGGCGACACTGTTACTATTTGGATGGACAGACACCTTTTGTCACCTCAGAAAAGTTTTCAACATCAATCTGCTGCTCTGAACAGAGATAACATCGATGTGTGTTATCAGAATCTCTCCCTATCAGACCAGCAGGTTGTATTTCTGACTAACAAATGTATACCTCGTGTGTATATTTGTCAGTGTTACGCCCCTTCAATGGTATCATTGGACCTGTACTGCCACCTAGAGGTCTCACTCACCGCTGTTGCCTGGGGGCTGCAGGCTGTGCTTGGTGAGGGAGCACCAGCCGACAGGAAAGATGTCCCGGGAGTCGTACTTGCACCAGTAGTCAAAAGCGCCTCGCCACCCATCGAACATGATGAAGACTTCATCGCCCTTAACCTCTCCGATTGTTGCAGGGCAGATAAGATACGGGTTCTTCTTGTCCACCGCCTCCAGCTTCATGCCCGGTTTGAAGCTGTTCTGGGGGGGTCGTGGAGGTTCCTGAAAGACACGGGAGAATTTTCACTGCATCAGCTTACGGTCCAAACCCTGCTGAATGTGTCTCATAGCTTCTGGCCTGAGGGATTCTCCAAACAGTACGTACCTTTTTAAAGGCTGACGCCGGGGCCATTTCTGCCCCGTTTAAGGTTCTCAACAGAAACATGGGCCATGACGAGGCATTCATCCGAAATCCTGCACAACATTCAGAGAATCTGGATCATTAGCTTACAAATCAGCAGTTCACTTCAAACTGAAACTCTGGCACAGGTAGGCCACCCTATTATTACCATTTCCCAGGAGTCTGAGGGAACTACCCCAAACTGGATAACATTATAAATGACAGTGAGCCCCCCCCCCCCAGATTTCTTACCCAGCGGGGGCTGCAGCATGTCTCCATTCTTCTCACAGGTGCCAATGGGCTGGATATCAGACGAGTCTACCAGCCTCCAGAAGTCATTGCTGTTGTCCCCCCCGTCCAGACGGAGACGCAGACGAACCCCGGTTAGACCCATCACCGTGGCGATACAAACTGACGTGGAATTACGTGGGTCGTGGGCCTCGAGCTTCATTCCCACCTTGAAGTCATTGGAGGGGGGGACTCTAGCCTACAGAGGTAAAGAAAAACACACACTATACAATGTGGAACGGTCACATTAGATGCATACACACACCTAACGAGTAATTAAACCTGGCAGCCTGAAGCTGATGAGGGCAATGTGACTGTCAGCAGACAATTATCAGAGGTGGGGATTGTACTGGGTGATCTTGACCTGAAATCCAAACTGGCCCACTTTCATAATTACACACAACTATTTTTACACAAAATTTATTTATTTGTAGTCAAAAGGAAGCATTTCTCCACGTCTGCCGAATACTCCTACACACGACTATTTCAGCATATGTTCCATTCCTTATGGAGCTCTGGAGGGCTGCCACAGTCAAAGCCATTTATTGGAAAACTCAAATGGGTCATTAAACATTGTTTGGCAGCTGTATGATGATAACGAGTTGTGTACTACTAGTGCATTGCAGGCTGGTGCTGCATTACATTAAAAAAAAAAAATTCTCCTTGTAAATCACAAAACTGTACTGTAATGTGATCTTCAACCTAAAACCTCTTTGATTTGTGAGTGGACAGAACAAGAACAAACACCTGACTGATCCTTTAAATGTAATTATCTTGGATGTATTATCCAATGGTAAAAAACGAGCCCTGGACAACAAACCTGACGAAAGCAACTCGGTGAAGCCGGCGTAGATGACGTTTCTTTCAGATATTCTTCCCAGCTGAACGTATCTGAAAAAGAAATGTTCCAAACAGTAGAGTGAGACCAAGGATCAGACGTTGGAGGAATGGCCCGTCTGAATGTGAGGCCGTACAATCCTGCCCTTGTAAAGTCTTGACTAGCTGAACTACAGAACAGAGTGGAGCTGGATCCAGACTGAAGAGGCTTTTCAAACCCTTGGCAGTTCTTTCACAGGGCTCAACAAAACACATAATATAATAAAAGCCATAATAAGCCATAATGTTCACAAGATGTGCTGCACGCACTTCAGACAATCTCGTGCCTCTTTATGGCACAACTCAAAAATCAGTTTTGGAACCAATCGCTTGCAAAAGTATATGCACAATACGTGACTAGTGTTTTTTCTTCCTGAATTTTTCATCTAATGCCACATATTAAATCTGTATTTGTCATAAACGACGTCATACATAAAGTCACATTGACAGTTCAAACGATTAAGCTCTTTGATATGATCAGTGTGTAAGACTTCAGTGATTCTGAAGAACATTAAAAAGTTGTCACACTGTCTTCAAAACGGTAATGTAACAATAGCTGAGGGCAAAAACGTGAACACGCCGTCAGCTTCTTTTATGTCTGGGAACAAGACTCAGTCGTCAAAGAAAGCCTCAGTGGCCGTCGTTCAGGCTGTATGACATTATAAATACAAGTAATCATTTCATGTACCTTTAGTTGATGCTGGGCTGGTACCTGTTGGTTGAACTGTCCTTCCTGATTTGTCTTTCTTGCCGTCTTTCTGATCTAAATAGGAAAAGGACTGATGATTATATTAAACATTTATAAAATTGTTACAAAAGCATGGAATGAAATTCAGTAAATATACATAGATTTGAATGAGAAATACAGGTTTCAATAGTCAATAATAAATACAGACTTTTGGGTCCGTGCAACAACTGCGGATGTTTTAAACTTGCATAGCTTAAATCGATGTAGCCACCTTTTAACGGGGTTTTTCCCATGTTGACTAATGTCTGATGGTGACACTTGAATGAAGATTGCAGGATGTCCACCCACGGTGCTTCGTAGCTGTAAGTTTTCTGTCCTATAAAATTGAAAAGATACAATATTGAACAAGAATACAGCACACAAAAGTTCATTCCTAAAGGTGCATTGAAAAATACACTGCCACACATCTAGTACATGATATGAACCAGGTATTAACATTCTTTATCAGCAGTGTTCATGAGATCAGTTTGTCATGAAGCAGAAAAATGTTCTAAAATTACATTCGAGAGCAACGTGATATTTGATGACATCCCCCTTCAGCTGTAAACATGAATAAAACAAATGGTCAAACTGCACTTCAAAGACGTTAACTGAAAAAAGTTATTGTTTCACTGATGTGCCTCCATTATTAAAGTGAAATACCTCCTTGGTACCTTCATCATAATCTAAACACTACTGGGAAAAACAGTCTTACCATTCAGATTTATGTGTGTGAATAACACGTGACGGATTCATTGGTGTTTACAGTTTCTAGAGATCCAGCTTCTTGTGACGCACACGCATTACAAGCTCGCCAACATCTGACTCAAACCATCAAGAAAGACATTTTAGCTCAGTTGTTACTAAGTCATATCTCTCAACCACCTGCAGCAGCTGCTCTCTCTCAGGGACATTTATGTTCCTGTGGGTGTCTGTGCATTTCAAGATCCTATTGATAACCCAAGCCTGGCAGACCTCCCCTTAAATACATCAAACCCAAAATAGAAACTAGTCTCGGAGAACACACAATTCTCTCCAGGGACGTTTAAGTTATATTTTTACGGACAGAACATACTTCACTCCCTGTTCATCCCATGACAGGAAAGCTGTAGCATTTCAAACTATGTTTTGAGTGATCGAGGATTGCAGGGGTCTTGAGGAGGGTTTCAAGCAGACTGTGCAAAAGTAATTCTTACCTGCCACAAGCCCCCTTACTTGATGGGACTCAGTGTTGGGCAGTGAGGGTCCTAAGCCACTAACAGCCTGAAGACTGAAAGATCTGCATTCTGTGAATCAAAAAAGAGACTTCTAAACTTCATATACCCAGCACACAGTAAACACATGAGGGCTGCCACTACATTAGTTTATTAACAGAAAAAAAAATCACTTCACACAGCAAACATCACTAAATAACAACTAATCCAGCTAACCCACACTCATTTGTTTTCCTTGTTGTTGTTGTTGTTTTGTTCCTGGCCAATGTTGTGCTGATTAGTGCATTGACAATTATGTTAATACAACTTTGCGACAAATCAACTTGTAATTCCAACCAGTATATATCTGTCAGATAGAATCACATCACAGGAAAAAAATTGACAGTTAAAGAGAAAACAACAACAACAACAACAACAGAATTACAGGTGTGTAGGCAAATCATCAAAATTTGAATAAACTTTGTGGCAGGAACAGTGGGAACACCAGAAATCCCATATTCACATTTAAAACTTGTCAGGTATATTAATACGTAAAAACAAATGAACGCCTTGTTCGTGCACAGTGGTGGGATGTTCCAGTAATGACACTCCCACAGAGACAGGAAGCATGAACCGGGACTGCTATAAGATATTATGACATCAACGCAATAACGAGAGTTAGGGGAAACAACCTACACAACGTGTTTAACTTGATGTACATTCCCTCCTTTGTATCGGTTCTCTGCCATTTGTCACAGTAACAACGTAGGAATTCCTAATGGGTGTAGAACAATTACAGCTAAACAGCTACTCCATATGAAAGACTCAAGAATATCAATAAATATCGATAAACGTGGGTATTTAGTCAAAACATAAGCTAACTCAATGACGTTGAAAAATAGCCATTTTGAATGACTAATATGCCAGTCGATGAGGAGAGTTAAATTTAGCATTAAATTGTTAGCTAATGTTACATTAACCAAGAGTATAATGAAATAATCTCTCGGCCTCGATAGTGAGAAAATTCACCACGCACTTTCAAGTATTTTATCACCAACTCTACATGGTCGATGTCAACTGTTAGCTGGCTGCGTATCAGCCAACGAGCTTCACTGTTGACCCAATCTTAGCTGGTAACGTTAGCGGCTAATGTTGGATAGGCTAGACGTCGAATTATGCATAATTCACTTCAAAAACACACTGAAGATCAGTCATACATTTATTCTTATTGCGTATTTGCTTTCGGAATCCGTATGACGTGTAACATTGACGCCACACTGTTCCAGGTAATAGTCTGCTCCTGATGTTGACATCAGAGACTGCTTCGCTTTGCTAGTTACTGTTGCTGGCTAATAACTGGGGAGGCTAGCGTTGCTGTTATCCTACTGAACGCAGCGTCTTCCTTACTATCGCAAAATATGAACCGATCAAATCCCACATACATCGGGTCGTGTGGCTCCAAATTATATTCTTCTTGACACATGTATCATTCAATGTTAAAAAAAAACCAAACAAACTTACAGATATCGTCTTTTTTCCAGGTAAATCGAGTGAAGATCCAAACACTTTTCCCTATTCGTCTGATGCCGTTTTTTTTTCACCCGTGTAGTGTACGCTTACACGCGTGTAATATACACCAGAGATATAGTCCTGGTATACGCAAAGAGGCTCTAACTAGCTCGACTAAACGAACCCCCTTGGTTGCCCAGCCAATGCGCGAGATAGTCAAGCTTATAGCCAATGGGGAAAGGGTTTATTCACTCCAACCAATCAGCTTCTGGGTTACACTGTGTGTTATTTGGGATTCCACAAAAATAAAAAAGGAAAACAAGTTAGCCATCTTCGTTTTCTCTCATCTTTACGTCGTACCTATCGTCACCTGCTGTGATTCAAAACTGAGTTGTTAGGAAAAAAATGGGCTCACATGCAGTATAATTACTGAACTTATTTCCATTCTTAATTTTACACTGAAACAAACGAAGACAGAAATTATGTGTGCATGTATGAAAAATAATTCATTTCCTGAATTCATTATTTTCTAGGTTCGAGGTTTTGTAATGGTTCTCTGCAAAATGGCTCCCAGCTTCCCAGCTTGCGAACTGTTGGTGAAATGTGTAATTTCGCTATGTAAATAGCAGAATATGACTCAACAGCCGTACAATCACGTTCCCCCTGCCAACAATTTTCAAGTAAATGTATGTTTAAAACTACTCTAGAGTTCAATGTCACTGACAAATTACCAAATATTAGAATGCACATGCACTCAGCAGCTAAGAAATAATGTATGTAATAATTAATTATTTATGGTTTTGTTTTAAATGTTTGCAGTTTGCAATTGGTGGTTTCTTTATGGGCCCACTCTAGACAGAGTGGAAGCTTTACAGACAGATATGCAGCAGTAGTATTTGGTGAAATATAAACTGCGTTTTACTGGCTTTGCCTGGTAGGTTGCTAAATAATGCATTTCTATGGATGAACATAATGTAAAGAAAAAGAGAAGATCTTTTTTTTCTGAAGTAAACTGAACAACAATAAATCACACATGGCACGATGTATCAGTAAATAATAATAATAATAATAATAATAATAATAATAATAATAATAATAATAATAATAATAATAATAATAATACCTATTATTATTATTATTATTATTATTATTATTATTATTATTATTATTATTATTATTATTATTATTATTATTATTA
>JBBMJM010010913.1:0-19311 GCA_037832705.1 Centriscus cristatus
CCCACACCAGATCGACGACAGCACCTGCTGGCAGATCGGATGGGCCACGAACTGCACGCGCACACACACACACACATGCACAGAGTCTAAACTTAAACAGTCTCTAAGATGAGTTGATGCTTTAAGCTGCTTACAATGACTGACAGGCTGTACTTATAATAATTTATAGAAAAACGCCAATACACTCGACTGCAGCAGACAGACTAATGTAAAGCACTGATCTCTCTGCTCACTAGTCCAGAACCATAAACTATCAGTCTAATCCTGGGATCAGGGCCATGGTTGGGACTACGAGGTTCATTAATAGCTCCTCAGCTGACTGCATTTAAAGGAATACGATTAGCTTGTTCCAGCCTTTCAGTCTACCTGGCAGATCCAGTGGAGCCGCTTCAAATAAGCGTTAGAGTATTGAGGCAAAGCAAGACCGCGTGACTCACAGAGCTCACTGCAGACTAGATTTCACCTCACTGTAATTAGAGATAAAACATTTAATGGATATCATACCATTAGTGTGTGCATCACTGGGAAAATAGTCCTAGGTTTTTCTGTCGTATGCAGCCATAGCTGGAACAAAGGTGACCTGAAATTAATAAAGAGTTCCATTTTGTCTTCCTTTAGTCCCGTGTGGGGGCTAGGGCCTCCATACTAAAAGGTGCCTCCTTGCTCCAACACGCCGGATTCCAAATGATCCAAATCAGCTGACGTGAACTGGTATTCAGTCACCAGCTGCATGATTGCATACTGAGCAACCCTGGGTAACATGCCAGACTTCAGACTATTATAGCTGTTTGTCGCCCCGTTGTTCCCTGCCAATAGCTGAGCAGCCAGGTGAACTACAAACTTCTGGTACAACCTGTGTGACTGACGTCTGACAGCAGCAGCTACCTGGGAGACTGGGAGTGGTGAAGTGCTTAAAAGTTGTAGTATTGTTTATTATTTGCCAGAAATGCGATTCCCTTTGTACTTCTTCATGAAAGCATCCAATTAATTCTCACTGACAAATAAAACATGGAATAAAGTAGTGAAATACAGTACAATAACCCAATTTGTCAGCATGTTGGAGCCTAAACTAGACAAAAAGAAAGCAGCACAAATCTAATGACTTGTTGACTGTGGCTTTGCATTGCATTCCCTTTTCTACAAGACGTGACAGTAATGACAGGTGTTTGTTCTAACTCGATTTTTTACGAGCAGCTTTCATACTTTCACTGGGGGAAAAAAAATGCATAGGCCTCTGCCCCCAAAAGTCCTGCAATAACTCCTTCCCTATCAGTCAAAGATCAACCTGAGGGGCAAGAAGCATCTTCCTGCTACTGGCATCAGAGGTGACAGCACTGAAGACAACATTCCTCCAGTCCAAACATGCACAGACCTTCCCAGTGGACTGGGAGCCACACCTACGCTACGAGTTGTGGGCAGCATAAACAATGTGAGGAAATGGACGAAGCACGGGAAAAAGAGAATGATGATGCAGAAAAGCTATGTATACAAAACTAGACCACCAAGATGAACATGCACACACAGATCTCAGAGCTAGTGGGTTCCATTATCTGCTAAAACAACAAAAAGAAATGTTTCTACCCGGTGGGAATCCTTCCTTACCCTCTGAGCCCCACACACACACACACACACACACACACACACACACACACACACACACACACACGAATTATGAAACTGAGTCATCAAAATCACAAACACACACACACACACTGCATTATTTCTCATCATCTCTAATAACCAAGCTGGCTGAGAGGAGTACATTTTTTTCCCCCATCATGGTTCTGATACATGATAACAATTTAATATTGCCATTTTATAAACACAAAGAAACTGTCACCTGTAGTTATTCGATAAACTCATATAGTTGCAACACAGACTCTGACAGAAACCAGAGTAACTACATTTGCACAAACTGGTTAAAAGAGAGCAGCGAGATCTCAAGATCCAATTTATCTGATAATGCTTTAATTGTCTGAGAACCCAACAAAGACAAACACAAAACACAAACCTTCTGCTAGCACAGCTACACAAACACTGAGGTCTCACCTGAGAGAGTAGGTATAGCCGGTGTTGTCCGGAGCACACTGTGGCGGCGTGTATGTGTGCAGCTGGGAAAAATCCATGGTCATTCTTCCTTGTTTAGACTGCAAGAGCCAGGATGTAAATAGGACTCTTTAAGCCGTAGCTGACGTAGCGAGGGGGAACACACACTAACTTGCACAAAGCAAAGAATGCACTGTCACTGTCTCAGCGTGTCTCTGGATTTGAATCCCATCATATAATCAATAAAACAGACGTGTGAATTCTACCTTTGCATATATGCAGTAGTACAAAATTATTCATAATAATAATCGCAGCCCATCATAAGAAATCCGTTCAACATAGTACTGGTTCTTTCCAGATCAATTCTAACGCGGTTCAATCAGACAGGCCTGACTGTGAGCTGCTGGACATTCCTCTTCCTCAGTAACACAACAATGCTACTGTCATTCTGCCTTTGGCCCGACCTCTTCCTGCATGTTGGCTCCGGCTGGCTGTTGACGCTGGCTATGGACGCCAGTGACAAAGCAAAGAATAACTTCTCTCTTTGGTCTCTGGCAGATTGACAGGGTGGTCGAGATAATGGCGTGAGGACGGAGAAAAACGCTCAATCCTCTCTCCCTTTTCTGTCCCCTCCACCAAGACAGATACTCCTACAGTGTCTGCCTGTGTGAGCTCCACTCACAGAAAAAGCAGTATTATGAAACCAAGGGGTGGGACTGACTTCGAGGCACTGGGCGGGAAACCACAAGCCTGAGGGTTGTGCTTCTTACAGGGAAATTTGAATCATATTAACAGGCTGAAGAAACTCTGTGGAACCACACTGTCAGATGCACATGGCTGAGTCAATGCTGTCAATTCTCCACCTACTGCTGGCTTTTCAATGAGTCACAGAAACGATACACTAAACAAGCTGGCTAAAACCAACCAACCAAAGTCGGAACATATAATTACAATCATGTCTTAAATCCAAACCCGAGTCTTCAAGCTGAAAAGAAGGATAAGAAGGAAGAAATAAACAAAATCCACGGGAGCTACTTTAATTCAGCCAGGATTAGTTTGGATTTTTTTTTTAATTATCCAACTCGGGCCACGAATCTTCAAGCACATACTGAACTCAATAGTGCATGACTTGCAATACCAAGAATAAGCAAAAAACACGAAAAACATTTGCATTTAGGTGACCAAACATTTACACTACTTCCATAAGGAAATACAGCCTGATCTTAAACTAGTTACTGTGTTATGATGCAGAAAGAGAATCACCAACCAGCAAGAAAATGCTGCAGGTGGCATCATCCAGAACATTACAGCTTGTGTCTGCAGCGAAATTATCAACAAAACAGAAATCGTAACTGGCTATGTGACTTACTATTCCATAAAAATAGCCAAACAGTCACGTTTGGACTGGCTGGATGAATATAAATCCAGAACCAAAGCACATACCAAATTATTATTAGCAGTTCTAAAGGGCTAACATCTCAACATTCTCGGCTAAAATACATAGACGAGTTTATAAATGGGATGAGTGAAACCATGACGTTTGAAGGTTGGGCTGAGAACCAGAGACAGGCTGAACAGTGACAGACCATGCGGACTCAACACACACACCCCTCCGGTGTAAACATGCTACACTGTTGCTAGCTCCTTCGACAACAAACGGTAAACAACCGTCAGACGTGGTTCAGATTGACGCAGTTTACAAACCATCCATGAAACAGCAGGTAGTCTTCGACCAAATGATCCACAAGCTAGTTTCATTCCCACACTGCTCGGGGCTAAATTTAGTCCGTCACTCACCATCCTACAGGCGGACAGACGACGACGCTGTTAGATAGACCGAGAAGTAGCACTGGAGACCGGGCCCGAGATAACCGTCAAAGCCGCAGTGACAGAAGGAGCTCAGCAAAACGGATCTGCATCCAACATACACAGAAACGCGTGGCTACAAACATGCATTTATGGAATCGTATCGACTTGCCCGTTAGATTGAAGTCCGTGGATGTTATCATGCTTTTTTTCCCCAAACGAACCGGATCCACACTTCAGTGTCACAGATGACGCGCAAACAAACTTCTGCCCCGAAATTCCGACAGCACCGGACAGTTGTGGATCGACAAGCCCTCGGTGTTATTCCCCCGTGTAAAACACAAAAGTTTCCAAAGTCGCTAATGTGTGTGTATGTGTGTGTGTCTGTTATGCTAGCGCACAACAAAACAGATTTCCAAAATGGCTTCCCGGTGCGGGCGGAACAAAGCCAGATGGATCGCAGCCCACAGCCGAGCGGTCCTCCCACCGACGGTCCTCCCACCGACAGGCCTCCATTGTCGGCCGGGGCGCACACTTCAAATCCATTGGAGGAAAGACGCAGCGCTGCGGAGGCACGTTTGTCCTGGCAGCTGCTGGGCTGCACTGAGGACCCACACCAGAGCCTCAAAACCACCCAGCAACTGAGCAGAACTACACAGAGTCAGTAGTGTGTGTGTGTGTGTATATATATCATAGAGTGACCAAGATAGTTTGCAACCGTTATTTCCTTCTGGGTTAATTTGTAGGCAACAGGACTTGGTTTGCTTGAAGACGTTTCCCCGATCCACAGGCTACGCATTCAACTATTGTGGTGGAACAATAGTTGACATGGCTCCATGACAAAGCAAGTTGAAACATGATTCACAGAACGGGCATTATTTTACCACCAGTCTCACCATTATACTGTTAAGTTTCTTCATCAAAAGTCACACTGATCATCAGTGCATAATATCATAGAGATGTAAGATGAATACAAACACATGGCTAAATCTATTTCAGTGTTAATTACCATAATTTTACCAAATCACAATCTCGTTTATGATCAAATCTGAGATTGTACAGACTCTCCGATCCTTCGTAGAATTGGAATAGGTAAAAACACAACCTTTGCTAGCTAAGAAAGACCTTCGGAGAGGCCCAGGATCAACATGCAAACCCAGCATTTAAGGGGTTTACAGAAACACATAGAACGTTCAGATACAATGCAGGATAGAGATGCAGAAAGATGACAGAAAAAGATAGAGGGGTCAGAGAAATGAAAATGAAAAAATACAAGCACCACAGCATGAGAGACCTTGTACCCACAGGACCCAAACCAGTCTGCTACTGTGGCCTGTTAGCATGTTGTACTAACACTATGTTAGTATAGGACATACTGTTCAACTGACTGTCCCAGATGTGCGTCCAACATGTCACAGAACTCTGTCATAACACAGCAGAAGCTCTGATGACGATAAAATGATCACAGATATGTTATGGAGAACAGCATACGTGATTGGGCGAAGCGCCACCTGCCTGTCAGAAATATCATTACATCCCTGCAACCACGGCAGAAGACGCGCTGCGTCTATGACAAATATCAACACCGTCCCAGTCACTTGATCACTTCTCCTTTTGTATGCAGTTTGCATATGCTCAACTCCAGGACAGGTTAATATGTATCCAATACTGACGGAATCACGGTTTCCATGGCCAGTTTCACTTCCTTGCACCACGACGCAGCAGCTCCAGTGAAGACGGAAATGTTTAACGGTAAAACCCGCAGCGAAGCACATGCACAAAACGGCTTACTTTCAAATAAATACAACCACATACTTTATGCTTAACCAGTGCATGTGCCACTAGATACATCTCGCAGAACTCCTCATGAAGAGGAACGGCAGCGAAGTTAGTGTTGCAGATAACACCGGGCGATTGGTAAAATAACGTCCGTTGTAAAATAGCAAGTTCTGACAGTTCACGCTAACTCACACGTATAACAACTACAAACGGCACGCACAGCTCTCGACACGGTGTTTTCACCACTCACTTGAGTGAAGAACTTGATGGCGGTTAGCGCTTCACTTCAGGCACAAACTTCGCGGACACTCACCGCGGAGGTTGAAGCTAACGTTCGCCTTTCCCGCAAACGGTCATTTTTTCCGTTGACGTCACATGCGCCGGCGCATATAAGGTAAGAATGACCATATATAGACTGACCCTGGCTACAAAACGAAACAGCGCCACCCAGTGGTCACAGAAATAAACAACAATAACAGTGCTAGTAATTGGTTTTAAATGACATTTGATAGCGGATCGCTATTTTCCACAAATGCATGTACACAGTTCCACTGGATTTAATTTGGTTTTACTCACTTTATTTATCGACTCTAGTTTATTCTATCCTAGTTTAAGACTAATGCTAAATACTGATACTAAATGCTTGGCCATTCTGATAAGGCAGGCAAAGACAGAATTTTGAAATTTCGACGTGGTACTTGTGTGACAAGGTCTCTCTGTATCACCAAAGAGGATTTGTGCTTTGACTCTGCAGTACTAAGACCCCTCTCGACAGGTCACCAATAGCTAAGAGCAATGTTTTAAAATAGTCGGAGAGAACCTGAAAAACTGGACAAGTGCGATTTGTGGAATGATGGTGATGGGATCCTATTGTTCCTGAGATCATGTGACCACTGTGTGAAAGACGAGATGACTGAGCGCCTACACATTTAACTGCTCTTACTTTATTCCTCTGTCCTGTTTTTTGGAAAGCTGTACAGTGTGCAGTTCTGCGGTCACTTACCATGAAAACTGTTATTTTTCTAATGTGTGGCTGCTTCTGTCTCCTTGTTCAAAGTGAAGACACAGATCGTTGTGAGTAACAACAATAGTCTCTTTCGTTCTCAGTTTCTTCATTCTCACCTTTTTCTGTGACTTATCTTTGATTTTCTTCAACAGACACCTATTGCGAAAGTTGCCTATATATCGCACAAGGTAAGTTTAAAGCATTACTTGATTGTTACACTTGTGATTATCACACATTATTAACTGATAAAAGTGCTAAATTAGAGAGAGTAACGAAAGATATATTCCCGTCCGGTTTATAGAGATTGAAAAGGCATTGACAGATGTACCAGCTGAAAGCAGACAGGCAGTTTTTGAGAAACTCATCCATGGGAGTGTGTGTGAGAAACTGCTGCCTGCCAAACATCAACATCTGTCTAAAGAGAGACTGACCTCCTCCTGCATGCACCTGTTAGGTAAGACTGGAGGGTAAACAAGTGTTGTCAGTTTTAAAGACTAATTAGTCATTTATTTCTTAATCAGAATCTCACTATGACCAGTTCCGTGCAGCCCTGGTGACTGGGAACTCAAAGCAACTGGATATTGTTCTGTGCTATGAGCAGTCCACAGCATGTACAGGGGTCAAACGGCAATCTTTTCAGGTAAGCTATGAGAGTGAAAAGGTCACAAAATTATCACACGTTGGTGATTTAAAATGTGTTCTGCTATTTCTTTTTCTTTGTATATTTGTGACAGGACTCCAAGCGCACCTTTACAGGAAGTGATATAGATGCTCTTTTACGGGACAACAAGGAGCATGTGCGCATGGCTAAACCGATTCATTCAGGTTCACCTGTGCACTCAAAGGATGAGTTGTAAGGATGAGGATGATAAACGGATGAGGAGCTCAGTTACACCCCCTTATAGGGACCAAGAGGCCATCCTGCCCCTCTGTCATCTGCATGAAAAGGAAAATAATATCAGAATAAGCATTTTGGATAATAGTTTCACCTTATTGTTGAGTTAATTGTTGTTTGTTTGTTTGTTTTTGTTTTACTTTATTCCTATTTTGGTAAATTAAAATCAGCGAAACCTAATGCCCATACAAATTAATCTACTTGTCATTTGTATTATTTATCCCCAGCACACCCCATGGGAACAGTTTGAACTCATCTCAAGCATCATTATCTTTTGAGAAACACAGACGACAGTACAACCTGGAGTGACTGTCACTTGGCTGGCCTGGGCACACATTGGGGTTGTGGTTGTATTGTTGTAGTTATTACTGACATCTTTTTGTATGGTTTCATAAATGGTACAAATCCTTAAGGACATTTTCACAGTAGTAGATTTTTATCAACAATTTACCATGATGCACAATTGCAGGGTTTTCAACCTTAACCACTGAAGGAGGGGGGATTAAACAAGGAGCAAAACAACTTTGGATTCCCTGATCAGTGATTTTACTGACTTTTACCACAGTCTGTCCTATTTAACATGAAGCCGACGCGGTCACTGGACAGACGGACCCGTTCCATCTGTCTCAGTGCTGCCGCCATCCGGTTGCGGTTGTAGATCTGAGCTCAACCAATATTGGAACGACCCGTGCTGCTGCTGCTGCTGTTGCTGGGAGGCGCTGTTGGAGCCCGGAAGAGTTGAACGTGATGCTCATGATGAGGATCAGGTCGAGATTGAAGGGGGCATCGTGAGGCGAGTCGCTCTTCTCTTCCTCCTCCGTCATCGGTCGTTTCATCGGCGAAAACTGCTGCTGCGAAGCGACAGCAGAGGCGAGGAGAGGAGGAATCTCATTCTGTCCATTGTGAAGGTGAGAAACAGCGACTGTCCGTTCACATCTGGACTAAGGCATGTTTCCGGCTGTGTATCAAATACCCGACCATTTCAAATCACCACATCTGTCTGTCAGCCGCGTCTAAAACCCGCACTGCCCAGATTGTCCTGACACGTAATATTTATCATGATATGATGTGATATTTAGAGATGAGATGATATGTATCAGTGGAATTGAAGGAAGCTGCTGAAGCACCTTGTACCCTCAGCATCCGGGGACACCACCTTGAATTCAGATTTATTAGGAGAAGGCAGGGACACTGAAATAACTGGACATTAATTGGACCTGGTTTAATGACATGTACATGTGATCCACTCTGCTAACACCCATTGTGTCTCATGTCACAGCACAAATAGTCTGTTTTTATTAATTATAAAATAAATAGCTGCGGGTCTGTTCCCATGCACACGGAAATGGACATCTGTCACCAGTGAGGTCTAACACAGAGGCATGTTAGGAATGTGATGAGGTTGATAAAACCACCAAGAGCACACAGAGCGTCCGTTGTTGCAGGCGACTCTCTTCCACACAGCGTTCCCTCTGGTGTTCATCCGCTGTAATTCTTCACATTTTCTGTGACAGAGGAGCGACCAGGCTACATGGTGTGTTCCTTGGACTCGGAGCGTGGATGTGTGGGAGTCCAGAGATGGAGAGCTACGAGGAGTTCTGCCTGCGGAGTCGGGCTGTGCTGCAGACGGAGGGGAAATTCAGCAAGACGACCCGTGAGCCTCCCTGTGCGACGAGGGCTTGTTCTGTCGTCAGCTTCCACGGACGAGCGGTGCTTCCACCTCTGGTGAGAGAAACATTAGTGTGTGTATGTGTTGACACAGGGGCTGTTTTCAGATGAGTTCTGTTGTCGAGAAGGTGCTTGTGTTTGACCAAAGGTCTGCTTGGTTCGCCCAGAGGAGTGTTTCTATCTGTTACTGACCTCCTTTGGCTTTCCTCTCTATCGCATATCAGGAAACAGCACTTACACCTTTTCAGTCGCGGTGTAAAAATATGACACGTTTCAAGCACACAGCTGTCAGTATATGTGCACAGAGGTAATGAAGTGATGATGAGGAGTGCCACATCTGGTGAGACTCCATCTGCTGTCGACTGCTTAAATACAGAGCTACAGAGACAGAGAAATAAATCAGGCATCTCCTGTACGAACTGAAAATAAAACAAGTCCTAAAGACATCTGCACTAATCTGAGACACACGATGGTTGAGCTTAGATTTTCATCAAGTGTAACTCAAGGAGTGTTGAATGAATCATTTATGGGAACTGCTGTGTTTTGTTTTTTGCAGTTGAATGCAGAGCAGCGCCATGAGATGTGTGACCACAGGCGGAGGGCGATGCAGCGGGAGCGGGACAGGCGGAACCAGCGGAGCAACGAGGTTTGGAACCAGACGGAAGACGCACTGGATCACACTCAGGCGAGCAGCCGAGGGGGTTGAGCATGATCATGTGCATTTGGTCTGATGACGGGGATGTTTTGTGTAAAAGAATGTGTATTGTGGCAAAAGTACAGTATCATCAGTGATGTATGAAGTAAATCTGAATCAGAAATATCAAATAACATCAGCATCCGCCATTAAAAAGCCGGCATAGTAACACACTACTGGATTCTTTTAAACTTTAAATTCAGTCTGTGAGTTTATAAAATGTATCAGATGTATAACACACAGACCTCCGTGTCGGTGCGTTCCAGAATCAGTTTGTCCCAGAATGTCTCCTCACAGTTGCTGACTTGACAGTAGGTCATCTGACTCAGCACTTTCCCTGGAAGGCTATTTTTAACCTGA
Source organism: Centriscus cristatus (assembly GCA_037832705.1). NCBI lineage: Eukaryota > Metazoa > Chordata > Actinopteri > Syngnathiformes > Centriscidae > Centriscus > Centriscus cristatus. The sequence goes on from JBBMJM010010913.1 coordinate 10,255, forward strand.
AGAAAGGGACATCAACATCTAAGATGTCTGCTCCAGTTCGACCTTAGTCAATGAACATCCTGGTGTTTGAATGAAGTGTTTGTCCCAGAGATCCAGCAGAAAGCTCTCCGCTGCCAATCTCATGATCATATTTGTCTCCAAACAGACTCATGAAGGCAAAGAGGTGGAGAAGCTGACAGTTTCTAAGTGTACAACTCTCAGCGGCTACACTCTGGTCACAGACTCACCTGGACTCACCAGAGACTCAGGACTTCAGATGAGTGATGGACCCGCCATCTCGTCCGCCGATCCCCCCACCCTCATTGGTGACAAAGCTGCGGAGGAAGTGAAGGTGGACAGAGAAGAGAAGAGCGAGGATGAGGAGGACATTAGTTTGGACAGCCTTGTGAAGCAATCACGGGAGCATGTGAAGAGAGAGCAGAGTCATCAGCACGGATCAAACTCGGCTTCTGTTGTCACCCCGACTCCACCGCCTGAGCCTGTCCTTGAAACCCGCAGTCCCATGGGGGACTCTGGTGTTCAGTTTGGATTCAGTTTGCACCATAGCCCCGTCTGCCCCCCTCAGACACACATCCAGCACCACACTCTATATGACCCCATTCCGCAGCAGTCTGGACCTCCGAGCCTCCCTGATCAGCGCGTTCGTCTGCCCAGTCCAGAGTCCAGCGTTAGTCCACGTGTGCAGAGACGCAGACCACGCCCAGTTTCTACGGGGAATATCCACATCTCATTTCCTGTAAGTCAAGCTGATCTCCTTCCCCACAGTTCTGGAAGGTCAGAGGATAATGTGGGAGTTTGGGGAGATGCTGTTGCAGGAGCCATAAGTTCCCCTGACCATCAGGGTGCAATACGGAGTGAAGGAAGTTTGAACGGCAGTGAGGCACGTCGATGGAGTCATGGTGGTACCAGTCCTGTGCAGGAGATATTTAGGCCCAGTGCGATGGGACACCGTGACCATCTGGCCTCAGCATTTCGCCGGCGTTGCCACACCTTGGATAGTCAGTTGCATAACTATCCATGTGGAATTGAACTCGTCGACCGCAGTCAAGAAAGGGTACCTCGCTTCATGGCAGGAGTCACATGGCTGGCCCCAAGCCGCCGGATCCCCACAAGCCCTTTGAACCGGCCATATGAGGTAGAGAACCCTTCACCGTCTGTGCTGAGGTCTCACATCGCTCCTGAATTAACCCCCGTCAAACTTAGGATGGTGCCTGATGAACCTCGTCATAATGGTAGGATCACACCAACGATCCTCGGAAAACCAGCTGAGGCACTCGGTGGGTGTTTACACCTCTTACTCAAGCAATTCTTAAGACCAAAAGGATTTTTAAAAAATCGATAATGTCATTATTTATACCTCTGCAGAGGAGACCCAGAGGCGAGCGCAGGCTCTGGAGGACATGCAAAGACGCCTGGAGGAGGAGCACGCCTTGCAGATGTCACTGCTTCTGGTTGAGCAGGAGAAAGAGCAACAGTGCCTCCGTCTGGTCAGCATGTGGAATCACACACCTTTGTCTATTAAGTAGAAATAGATGTTTTTGTATTATCAACTCTGTGTGTGTGTGTGTGTGCTTGTGTGTCTTTAGGAGCTTGAGGAAACAGAGAGGAGACTGAAGGCGCAGGAGTCAGCGCGGCCTCAAGGTGGAGATGTTTCAAGGTGGAACCTTAGGTCTATGAATGACAGCTGTCCGGTTGTAAGCTCATCCTGCCCGAGACTAAGCCCCGCCCATTCACCAGGACCAGGACCAAGCACAGGTACTACTTTTACCGCACTTATCAGTGTTAAGACACTGATATGTGACGTATTTCCCATGCAACCATCCAGACATTTTCACCAAAAACAGAAATGTAATATTATTCTGTGTAATCTTTACATTTTCTGAGGAAAACTGAGGAGCTGTAGAATAACGTTGACTGACTGGATCGGTTTTGGGCCAGAGGCTTGATTGTTTGCAGACATTTCTGAGCGTTCTAGCAATGATGCTAAAAGTCTACTTGTAAGTAAACCGTATCTCTTTTACAGGTTTTCCCAGTCCTGTCAGTTCCAGTGTGTCCTCCCCATCTGTCCAGCCCCCTGTTTATGTGTGGGGGCCCCTTTTGGCTGCGAACAAATCTCGTGCCAGGCTAAGTCTGGTGAGTGTGTTCTAAGGAATGAGTCTTTTATTGTCAAAATAATTATTAATTTACATAATATAAACTAATTACACACAATAAACCTCTGCGTCTTTTTCTCAAAAACTGCATAGAGTAATAAAGATGAACAATAAGATGAAATATACACATAACACAAAATCTCCAAAGTTTCAAATATACCTTAAAATTAAAAATGTAGCAAGAAAAGAATCTGTATTTTCCTGTTTTCATGGCTTTTTACTATGTTTCCAGGTTTTAACATCAGAACAGCAGAGAGCGTTGGCGCGAATCGGCGCCATTACTCGCGGCTTCCTCACGCGCAGGTTACTCAGAACGGACAAGGTCAAGCATCTCCGTCAGACCATTGTGGTGAGGTTACTACATTCACAGAAAACGTCCAACATTTGTCATTGGATAATGATGAGTTAACAATAATAAACGTATGAGTGTGTACTGTGTTTATGTTTCCTCAGGATACGCAGGAGTTCATTCGTTCATTTCAGACTGAAGCTCCACAGAAGAGAGGGTCCGTTTCAGCTCAGGATCTCTCCCTCCAGGAGAGAGTACGAGCCCAGGTTCGAGTGTTGTCCTGTTCTGTAGACTGTGGAGGTTGTGTTGCTTACGGGGCCGTTTGTCCTTCAGTTACGTGCAGCCCTTTACGACATCCACGAAATCTTCTTTGAAATTCCCCTGGAGGAGCGATTGGGATTGCTGCAGCAGGACAGAGAGCTACGCATGGAAAGGAAGCTTCGAGACATGGTACCCAAAAAAATCCACATCTTTCACAACCCCTCCATGTAGATACTGTATGTGGATAAACTGATACATTTAGAACAATAAACATCACAGAACTAATTGACAGCACATGCTTCTTATTTGACTTTACTTTTGACTAAATCTGTGTATTTAATTTGATGTCAAAATCAATCTCTTCATTATAGACTACAAATGATTATGTCCAATCTGCAGGAGAAAGCTAAGTTCCCGAAGGACAGAGGGGTTCTGTCCACTGCCACACAGAGGTCCCTGGACAGGAAAAAGAGGTAGTGTGACATGCAGTGGGAGAGGGCAAACCTCCAGTGGGTTTTGATGCAGTGTAATGTGGTGTGTGCTGTTTCAGAGTGGGTGAATCTCCAGCGCAGACCAGAAAGATGCAGCAGAAGCCAAAGAGCCCCACAACCAACAGGTGCCAAACAACACCAGTGACAAAAAGCAGCGGGAGGCTGTTTTTTTTTCTGTTTTACATTCTTTTACATACCTGTATGTCTTTAAAAAAAATAGTCTCAAGCTCTGCCCACTTTTTTGTCTTTCTTCCCCAGAGTCATTAAGTCCAGTCAGGGCCAAAAATCTCCTCTCCCAGGCGGGCTGAACCGCCAGGGGTGAGTTTATTAACTATAGAAAATGTGTCAGAGATCCAGTTCTAAGTCCTTGTCTGAAAATGTTGCAAATCTCCTGTTTATGATGCATTCACCTGTGATGGTTATAGAACACTTTGTAACAACATCACGGTGCTCCAATCGTGCTACATACTTTGGAGTATCATAATTACATGACTATTTGTGCTATCAGAAAATATTGGAGGGTTCCTGAGAGCTGAGAAGTAAGTAGGACCTGGAGTGAAGGAGCCAGGAGTACGAAACGTCGATGGGGTCTTGATAGTGGACAACAGTCATGTTACTGTACGGTACAATAATCCTATTTGCTCTGTTGCTGGAAGCTGGTGAGTCATGACAGCAACTTGTGCAACTTCTCAGCATTTAGGAACTGATGAACATTTTCTCCGTCTTCTAGCTCTTCACACCAGGCAGGTAACCCAGTGCAGCTTTCTGTAACCATTCGACATTTTCTGACAATGCAAATAGCCACATACTTACGTTTACTCCAAAGTATTCTGGCATTAATGTATCGGCGGCTATACCAACTGTGTTATCCACATGTGATTTACAAAAAAGAAAACGAAACAAAAACATTATTGCCAACGTGAGCACCAGGAGGTCTGTAATATAAACAGAATACGTTTGTGTATGTGTTATATTCTATATGCAATGCTATCGTCATCTGAGCCCAACTATTTGTGGTTTCTGGTCAGGAGCTGGTACAAGAAGATCCCAGAGGAGAGAGTGAAGCGCTCAGACAGTCTGAAGAAGCAGCACTCATTGGGTTAACAGGTGACTCAACATCCCTTTGACCGGCCAACTTGAACTTTTTCATGACTTTAATAGATGGACTACAGCTCATCGGGGCTGCTTACATTATGATTGCCTGTCTTGTGATATTAAGATGATTGTAACACCAGTGCTACTCTCCATCACAGTGCCGTTGTTTCAGCTGTTGTAGCTCTTGAAAATAGTGTTTGGTGTCCACGCCTGTTAATTTATAGACAAGACTTTAATGTAGGTACAGTAATTCATGAACAGGTGAGTCGAAGGAGACTGCAAAGGAGGCCAACGTGCCTAATAATTACACCTTTATGTGTAAATGTTAGCATGCACGTACATGAACACCTGGTTATCACTATAAGTGACTTTACAAACCACATGCTGATGTTGTTGCCATCAAATACAGGTTGTTAAAATGTTTGCTTCATTGACTTTACAAGACGTTTTAAAGGCTTTGAGGAGACAGTATTTGTATTTCTTTGAATTTGCGACTTTTCCATTTCATATTGGATTAATTTAATGCCAAATTTAAAAAAAAACAAACAAACAAACCATATAAAAAAAGACCATATAAAAAGCATGCGATTGTAATACCATGTAATTGGTACACTGTTCATTCCAAAGCGTATTGGCTTTGTACATCTGTTAGTGAATGATCTGAAAATGACTGTGCCTTTTTGAACAAACGTGCCCTTTTTTATTTCATGTTTTTATTTCAAATGACATGTTCTCGTGTTTTCTATAACTGAAATTAATTCTGAAGATCAAGACAATTCATGCAAGGGGAGTAAAAATGAGTGAAAAATATCATGATGCAATGTCAATATCAATAAACTCAATCAGGTTGTGTGTGTTCACCACAACAGCTTATTGCAACAATAGAAAATAAATGTTAGGATCTCATCAGTTTTGACTTCTCCCATTGTTCTTCTTTTTTAAAATCACTGCTGTGGCCTCATTTGTCACTGTACTCCCATAAATATACGGTACATTTGCGTGATGTCCACAGGACATACGGTTTTCGAGCTAGATGATGATTGGCGTGTGTCGTCTGGGTGTTCCTGCTGGAGTTCGGCATGATGAAGGTGATGCCATCCGCTGTTTATCTTACCAGAGAATTCAACCGATTCAAGTAGCAAACGGTAATGATAACGAATGGAAAATGACAATAGGTTTATGAACGGCGGTGTGACTCCCTGCCTGGCTGTTCTACCTGCAGCCCAATGTCATGCCATGTTCAGCTGCAGAACTAGTAATACATTGAAAAACAAATGAAAACATTCAAAATCACTTTATAAATAAACACTTCCCCTCAAAAGATTGAGGTATCTTGGGGTTTCTACTGCTGAAAGAAAAAAACACAAACATTGCATTAATAAAACTATAATTGTTGTTGCACTCTCAATACAAACCCCAGCAGAACGTCTCACCTTGGCCTTCTGGCTCTGGATAGGCAGGGTCAGTTTGAACTCAGCAGGAAGCTCGTCTTCTGAATATAATCTGTCAGAAAAATACACCCTCCTGATCCGACAGTTTGCATGGATCTGAAAGGAGAACACATTCTATTTATTGTCAAATATGTTGAATAATGTGTATTGTCAGTCTTGACGGTAAATGGAGATCGTAAACTGACCTGCACACGCAGTGTCTCTGTGTAGTTGGTTCCGTAGGCCCTCCTGGTGAAGTCTGTCAAGTTAAACTGGATCTGATTCCAGCCGTCATCCAGCTTCATGGGCATCATGCAGCTGAAGTGACTCACCCGTGTCGTACTCTGGTAATTACTTGCACGAAAACGTCGCCGACAATTTTTATCATCTAAAACCTGAGAATTGAGGAAATGGAAGGAGACAGAGAGAAAACACTGGTCACCACAAATCCGCAAAATGGACTGTATGGGTCATACCAGACATAAGAGGAATCTATATCTGTACCTGGACTTCAAAGGTGAAGTATTTTTTCAGGTTTTTGACAATCATGACCAGGAAAGGAAGCTTGATGCCCAGTGTCTCCTTAGGGTCTGCAGGACATGTTATATAGGTGGTACTGGAGGGAGGACAGGGAGACAGAGGATGACGATACAGTACCTTTAATTCTGATGTGAGTTGAGTTCAACAAACACAAACTCACCTTACATTTCTACCTACAACCTCCAGCACCAGTGAGCGTATGTCCTCATCTGGGATTCTTTTGACGTGACCGTTCTTCACCTGCAGGACAGTAAATTCAGTATACACATTCCTGTCTTATTCTTGTGTTTTTAATACCATGTCCATGTTATCATCTTACTATTTTCATTGTCTGTACATCCTTGTATTGCTGGTCTGTCCGTCCCAGGGAGTGGGATCCTTCTTTCTCCGGCTCTTCCTGAGATTTCTGCCTATTTCTGCCTATTCTCACCTTGACTGAGGGTCTAAGGACAGAGTGTGTTGTATTATGCTGACTGTTAAGTCCAGTGAGACAAATGAAATTTCTGCTGTTGGGCTATATAAATTAGATTGAATGACAACTATATACTATTTCCATATAAAATGGTAATCTTTTGTGTATTATGAAATTGCTATATGGCGCAGATCTTATTATCATACTCTGTATACACTGTAAATAAGATTTACGGACTGTAAGAAGGGATGAGAGTAAAATGTCTAACTGTTGCTTAGCAACAGCGTCTTCTGAATCAGCAGCGTTCCTAACGTGGTGACCATACCTCACAGTTAGCATTAGCACATGGACGCTAACCATAGTTTTTCCACATTGTTTCAGCAATGGTTACTTACCGCTACGTCCCATATCTCAAGAGGTTTACTGCCGATGCTGTACAAGATAGACAGGAAGCCACTCTGATACGTATTCTTGAACATCTTCCTTGTCCACGCCGCGGTGCGCAGGCTCTTCGGTTGTTTTCGCTCGCCGTGTCCGTCGTCACAATGTGATTCGAATCCGAACACAAACCGAATCCGTAAACACGAGTTCAACGAAGGTCAGGTCGGTTCACACACTCGTATTGTGTAACATCCACAGAAATATTCCTCCAGCAGGAGACAGAACAGCAGTTTAGCGGCTGTCAGCACAGGTTGTCAAGTCGCTGTTAGTTTGTTGTTGCCAAGGCGATGTCAGTACCCCGGATGTAAGTCAGTTCCCCGGATGTTCCTGGGCGGGAGCTTTGATATTGTCGCATTATGTTTCAAATACAACTATCTTTGAAACTTTCAGATCGTTTTAAACTTTCCAAGCTATCTAATTTCATTTTGTAGGTTATGAGTCCCAGCTGAGTTGACAGTTGACAATGACAGTGCCATTTGGGTTCATTTTCTTTCACTTGACAAAGAAAAACAATATGAGCAGAAGAAGCACAGGAGCACAAAAAACATACACATACGAATGACAGTTGTGATGAAATATTGTATGGTTTTATTGGGAAATATTACATCTGTAGTTCTGTATTCATGTACACTTCCCCTGGCAGCCACATACAGCAGTTATCAGTTCAGTTGACCCAGAGACTGCCAGTCAGTAGTTCTTTAGTGCTGCAAAAAAAAAATAAAACCCATGTTAGAGCCAATGATGTGTGATGGCAGTAGGTTGGCATCGTATTTGCAGTGTAACATAAATGCAGACATTTAATGCTGAATATTTAATTCACAGATATGAGATATGAGTATCCAGCTCTCTACTGAGCTACTCAAACTTCCCTAAGACCATACATATTAATATTATTGTTATAGAAACCTGGTTCAACCACATGCAGAAATAATTTGTACATTCCTACATGATTCGTCATATTGTTTTGTTTTTTGTAGATTGTACGTTTCTAATTGTATTGTCTCTATGTTACTCTATATTGCTATTGGTAAGCTGACTGACATGCACTGAATTTAATTGACAACATACAATTGTGTGCAGCTCTTTTCCAAATATTGAAAACCAAATGTCACACATACCTTAAAATCCCAGATTACCATGGCTCCATCCAGACCCACACTGCTGTACTTCTCCACTTTGGCCTTTTCCCCTGATACAACACAAAGCTGCCTGCAAGACATATTACAGACAAACTGCATTGGATGGCAAAGGAATGAGCTAATGAATCATGAACAGTGTGTGTTCCAATGTGTTCAAGAGATTCAGAGGATAAAGCTGCTGTTGAAGTGGAAAGAGCAGTTTTACTAACGTGATGCTGTTTTGGTGAATGGTGTTCAGCTCGTTGCTGTCATCCTCTGTAGCCTTCTTGTCCAGGTTACGAAAGTGTTGCATGGCTGACATGCTTGTCTTAGAAGTCTGCTTGGGGATGTCCAGCTTCTTGACAAACTGGAGCTCACCTCCCTTATAAGTGTACTGGTAGGGACAACAATCGTGCCCCTGTTACGGGAGAGTTAGAGAACAGAAGTAAGCACTACAATTAATCGATTTTTGGAGAAAATAAAAGATTGGAGTTACAACTTTACTAACAATGAAAGCAGAATACATCTTGCAGAACACACACACACAGAGCAGGTAGATAATAGTTACCGCAGCAACAATCTCAGTGGGGCTGACGTAGAGGACACTGAGCAGTGGCAGATGTTCTGTGATCAGCTGGGTTACCCTGAGGAGCCAGAGGTCAAAGGTCAGGCATATGACATGCTTTCAGTTTTTACATAAAACAAGTGAAATGCACTCCTTCATCACATGTGTTTGCACTTTGCTAAAATATACCGTGTGTGTGTGTGTGTGTGTGTGTGTGTGTGTGTGTGTGTGTGTGTGTGTGTGTGTGTGTGTGTGTGTGTGT
>JBBMJM010011022.1:0-19310 GCA_037832705.1 Centriscus cristatus
CACACACACACACACACACACACACACACACACACACACACACACACACACACAGTGTTACCAGTGGTGTTACTGGTGCTAAGAACAACTGTTTTCATTTGCAGTCTGACACTGAATATTGTTGGGGAGGCTCCCAGTCCACCAGCAGGGGTCACTAATGGGGCTTTTCCATCACATGGTTCCAGCACGACTCAACCCGACTGGCCGCAGCCCTCCCCTGGCTTTTCTGTGTTTACAGATGTTTGCCTGATTCTGGTCTGGTTATGTTATAAGAGGCCCATGTGTCCTGCTCCACCTCCCAACCAACAGTTGCAACTTCTCCGCCATGTTCCACATTGTTTATGTGTTAATGTCATGGTAAAAAAAACCTGCTGTTGCAAACAGTTTGACGCAGCTGTGACGTCAGCACCCACGTCGAAGAGGCACTGAACTGTAAACAGAGTAGCGTCGTTTCATAAATCCCACACACTGATCCTGAACACACAACTTTCTTCTGCCAATGCCTGGACAGTCTGCTGACATCCTCCATCACCATCCACTTGTTTTCTACTGTCTTGCTGCCACAACAACCCCGCTATGGGTCGGCAGCGAGGACCCATCAGGCAGAAGGCCAGAGGCGGCAAGAACCCCTGAACCCAGCGCACACAGCGCAGCTCCTCGGCGTCCATAGATGAACACTGGTGAAAGGACGCTGACACGAGACGGACTTCTGGATCCACGGAGGCACAGAGCTGCTGCCACTGGATGAGGCTGACTTCAGGCTGCGGATGTGTCAGGAAAACCTGCGATGGTACTTACACACCGCATTTCAATTATATACAGACACACACGTGTACGCGCACACACACACACACGGTCTCTCTCTCTCTCTCTCTCTTTTGCCCTGCGTGTCCTCCTTTGCTCTCTCTTGCTTCATGTGTGAAGAGGGGCCCAACTCCAGTCTCATTAGCTTTATAAAGAGATGTGGAGCAGAGAGGAGAAAGAGGAGGAGAGGGGAGGGCTGGGGAGGGGGGGGGGGGGTTGGGGAGTGATGAATAGGGTATTACACAGTGGACTGCACCACTTAGTCCATAAGAGGGGGTGCATGAAGTGTAAGACTGTTTTATGGAACCAGATGTTGTAAGTGTAAGTATGTGGAGAGAAACGTTGACAGATTACTGACTAATCCTCAACACGGAGCAGGAGCAACACAACTGTCCTCACTTCTCTGGGATTAAAACCAAAAGTGAGCTGTTTCAACTCCTGATGCCAGGACTCTTCATTTTACCCCCCATTTGCCTCCTCGTTCCCCTCTTCCTCGCCAGCGTTTCCCCCTGGGTCTCTGGGAAAGCAACAGTTCTAAGGGGGGAAAAACAAGTGTGCAGAGCCAAGGAACAGGGTCTGACCTCAGATACTGGAGAGAAGCAAGGTGCTGTTCTTAAGAGTCTCTAAAGTTTGGGTGTGAGTATATTTGAAGGTTTTATTTTTCCCAAATCCAAATCACCATAAGTTGAAACAAAAAAAAATCATGTTGATTGCTTTGAATTTCTAGAAAAACACTCTTGAGACGGGCACAACGTGTGAGTTCTGTGTGCGTGTGCGGGTCTGTAAGTGGGATGGAACTTCTCAAATCCATGAGCTGCTGGGCACGTACTCATTGTCACTGGGCGGATGTGTGTGTTTTTGTTTTTGTTGGATTCTACCGACTGACTACAGCTCCGTGAACTGGACGTTCAGTCTGTATTTTCACCCATCATCAGATCAAACAACCATCCAAGATGCCCTCAAATATGCTTTTGCAAGAGTGCGACTGAGGAAATAGTGTGGAAATCTGTGAGGACGCAGCTGTTTGAACGTTAAAAATGCAAATAGGTTCGAAGAAGGATGCTACCAAAGAAGTGGTGGAGTGAGTTTTGTGAAAGTAGCTGAGCAGTCAGATCTGCAGGAGCGCCAGCGAGGGCTGATTGTGAGGGAGAGACTCTGAAGCAGCGGCGTGCTCACTAATATGTGCAGCACAAGCGCCGCTACGTGAGCGAGAAAGTTTGTCTTATGATGCTGCGTGTGTGTGTGTGTGTGTGTGTGTGTGTGTGCTCGGAGGCGCTGACTAATGAACTGACTCTCTAACGAGTCATCCCGCTCCACTGGCCTTTTCACAGCTTTCCTGGCATTTGGTCTTAAAAATAATTTCACGTCCCAATGTGTTTCCCTTAAACCGATAAGCTATGCTTTGTCTCCGCTGAATTAAGGACGATGACATTTACAAATGTTACTATGAAGATGGGGGCGGCGGCGAGGGGAGGGGGCGCGGAGAATGAGAGGGAGATAATTGGAGACCGGGCGAGAAGAGGTGGGCGCGTCGCATTTTACAAGGGGCATTTTCGTAAACCCAATTTGTTTTACATTGAGCAAAGCCTGTCAAGCATCAGCTGTTTTGTAACCTTGATTTAAAAGCTTCGTAATTGCTGCAAATGTCACCAGATCCCCACGTGCATGCAGGTGTTTTCTGTGTGCATTTGTGCATTTGTGTGGAACGTAAGCACTTGATGTATGCGATCCCGATGAAGTGAAAATATGAGCCGAAATGAACCAAGTCAGCTCGTTTCGGCTTGGCTAGTGAGGCAAAGGATGGCATATACAGGAGGTCTCACACACACATTAATTGTACCCTCTCCGTCCAGGCCCAAGACAAAATGAACAGCAGTGACTCGGGGTCGAACGTCACCCTTCCCCTCAGCACGGAGTCCCCTGCTCTGTCCAGTCTGACAAACTCCACCATCTCACTCCCGCCATCCTACTCCTCAGACGTCCACGACCCACAGTTCACCATCATGGTGGTGCTGGCCTTATCGCTGCTGCTGGCAGGGTTGGCCGTCTTCCTGGCGGTGTGCCGACCCTCTGACCAGGACGCGGGCTCCGGGGCGAGCTGTGGCCCAGGGGAGGACTTCACCCGTGGAAAAAGCCGGTCCAGTGAGCCCCAGCTCAAAGTGTGGAAGAGGCTCGGCTCTTATCGGCGTTCCTACAACCTCTCCTTCAGAAGGCCGCCCTATCGCCGGTCCCATGAGCACGGGGGCAACCAGACCTCCCAGGCCTCCCAGTCACCGGTCAGACAGACACCACAGCCGGCAGCCAGCGTGAAGCCCCACCTCACCACGCCTTGTCTATTTGACTATGTCACTGAGATCTAAGGACCGACGGACTCCTCCTTCTCCTCTACGTTTGAATGTGGGAACAACAATCGTGACTTTGGGCCAGCGACCCCTGACGCCGTCAGCAGCGTTTCAGGCGGATGATGCTCACTTCAGCACCACGAACTGCGACTGTCATGACTGAAAAACAACGACTGCCCCATTCGATTCTAGGATGATTTGAAGCGTTTGAACCAAAATCAACATCCCACCCATCAATCAGGCCGTTTCACAAAACAGGTGTAGTGAAAACCCGAGTGTGTGTGTGTTGCAGGGTCACTGCAATGACAATACAACTGAAAACTCTGATAGAACGTTTTCTTTTCAGGGTTTTCACTAAAGCTGCTTTCTGAAAGGAGCCACAGGTCATCAGATTGAAATGAATCAGGCTCATTTCAAAGCCATGTTCCATTTCTAGCAGGTCAACATGATACCGTGTTGACCTACTACTGCTGATACTTGTACAGTAGTAAAAGTTGGGGTCATATGTATTAGCACAAACACCAGGAATTATTTCCTGCAGCGACAGACAGGATTAACACAGCGATCAGTACTAAAACCTGCAGCCTGAGCCCACTGAGTTCTTGAATTCTGTGATGATGCCTAATAAATAAAGTGACTTTTCACATGTTCGTTTTGTCGTTTGGGAGTTCAGGACGTGTGCGTTTGCACCTGCAGGATGCTGGTTCCCCGGGAAACGTTCTCCAGTACGCTGGTTTCATAGCTGTTTTGGAGGAAGATGGGTCTGTTGTCGTTCACGTCTTGCACCTCCACGTGCACGGTGGCTGTGCCTGTTCTCCTGCTGCCCGCTGGGCCGTTGTCTGCACGCACAAACACAAACATCCACATTACGTTTGCGCAGTTGCGTATCGACACATGCACCCATAAATGACCACGGGCGAAAGCTATACAGGGCTCTTTAATCCAAACATTATTTCTTTGTTTTATTAAATGACACATTAATGCCCAGAACATGAAATAGAACCAAAATAGACGCTTTAAAAACGAGCAACACTTTAGGCTCCTGTAAAACTGGCTCAGGAAAATCTGTGTAATTCTCTTGCGCACAGTTTTACATTATCTTTTGTCTCTTCTTCTCTTCACTTCTCGGCCCCCTCAGCAGATAAGCCACCCTGACTCAATGGTTTCCAAAACAGGAAAACCTCAGTGTTTTTGTTCTGTCTTTTCAAGCAGGAACAAAGGCAATTGAGCAATAGTCTGAAATCTCTGCACATGTTCGGGCTTCACTTTATTTCTCCCATCAGGCATCGCGCGTTCATCTTTGAGCGAGTAGAAAGCCGTCCCTTTGAAGACGACAAATAAATAAGAGAGAAAATAACCCCATTGTAACAAATATAAACTCATCCCGTGGAAGAAGGTCACACCGCAGCAGAATAATACATCAATTCTTGACACACCTATCGCTTCAACCACCAGATCGTAAGACGCCTGCGTTTCCCGGTCCAAGCCAACCACTGTCCGAACAACGCCGTCTCTGAAGCCCACGCTGAATTTACCGTCCTGATTCCCACCTGCAACACAAAAGACAAGCACAGGTCCAGAAGGAACCAGCAGTAGGAAACATGGCGACGTGCACGCAAACACACACACACACACACACACACACAGGGACGGACAGATGGACAAAGGTTCTCTACACACTATGTCCTGTACCAAACTCACAGACACATAAACACCTTCCACTTTGACCTCTGACCTGTGATGAAGTAGCTAAGTTCGGCGTTGAGGCCGGCGTCGTTGTCAGAGCAGCTGAGGCGCGCTACAATGTGGTCTCTAGGGACACTCTCCTTCAGGGAAACATTGTACACACGAGGGTTGAAGGTGGGCGTCTCATCATTTACATCCAGAACTGACCCCCACGCACAAAGACACAGACAGACACATTAGGACACACAGATAGATGCACATGAGGACAAATAAGGCAACAGGATGGCGCACTCAGTAGAAAGACGCCAGATCGTGCTAACATCTGCTTCAAGTTTGGGAGGTTTCACGGCCGATACAGGTCACAGGTTTTAGTTCTTTGTAAAATGTTCTTTCATCACGACAGCGTGTCTTTAGTCTTTTGGTGTCCAGCCGACAGATTTCTGAGAGGGTCCACCTTTACGGCAGTGTCGACGCAGAATCGTACTGCACAGGGGGATTGTTTCCGTTATTAAAGACAATCGGATCCACATTGTCAGGAGGGAGACTCACCCGTGACAGTGAGCGTTGAAGTGGACGTGCGCGGGAACTTTCCTGCATCGTAGGCTATTATCCTCAGATGGTACTGTCCGATCTGCTCCCGATCGAGGACCGCTGTGGAGGTGAGGACGCCGGTGGACGTGTTCAGGTAGAAGTCCAAGCGAGGCATGCCCATCTGTAGCACCATTGTTATTAAACCGTTCTTATCCTCATCAGGGTCCTCCACCTGGACCTAAAAGAGGAGAGATGGAGTGAAACAAGAACTGGACATGAGATGAGGATACAGACGCATTTGTTTTACTGATTGTACATTTGAATTCTATTGTAAAAACGTTCATATTAACAATCATTTATTAAAAACCACAATCATATCATGTGTCTTCCATTTCTCAGGTTGTAAATAGGAATTTACATCAAATACCTTATAAACCGAGGAGTTAATGGGTAATCCCTCTGGTACTTCGGCCACAAACGGCAGATTGACAAAGGTTGGGTCGTTGTCGTTCAGATCGAGCAGGTTGACAAAGACTGTGGCGCTTGCTGATGCACGCAGTGGGGGTGCGCCACCTAGGGAGGGCGCCAGAGAGACATACACGGTTGTGTGGACACACACACCACATTTCATGGTCAAGGGAATTTATTAGCCTAAGTAAACGGTTTCATGGTTGACATAAAACGTGAGGAAGAGTCTAATCACCCCCGACTGAGACATACAGACGGACAGAGGAGTCATTTCAAGTTTGCTTACAGATGGTTTGGATGTCAATGAATCAGACAAGTCTCCCCCCAACACTCACGGTCCACGGCGGAAATGACGATGGTCCTCATGTGCACCGTGTCCCTGGGGTCGGAGCTCTCCCTGTCCAGGGTCACCCCACTGGTGCGGATCTTCCCGGTGCTGCTGTTGATGGTGTAGAAGGGGTTCTCTGGATTGATACTGTACACCACTGTGCCGTTTTCCCCATTGTCGGGATCCACCGCCAACACCTGGAGACGAGAGCGACCAGGTCACCTTTAACCCCCCTCAAAGAAAGAAGGAATTTGTGGACGCGCGTGAAACAAGAAGCCAAAGGTGTTGGAAGAAACGAAACCGGGAGTGTGAGAAACAACAAGATGAATTCGGTGACGAGCAATAGAAACAGCATTGCAAATATGAAAGAGCACATTCCCCACTTGGCCCCCGCAGCGGCGAAACACACGCGGCCCCTTCCGCCCGCTCCACCGCCATCAGTCCATTAAAGAAAAATGTTAACGTCTCTATTCTGAGACAAAGCGGCGACGGGTGATAAATGCGTCAGGCTGGGAGCTCGACTCAAACACCAGCTGATTTTTAAAGAGCTGATCAATTATTCAGCGAGCTGACTAAAAATCCTGGAAACTGGTTAATTGGTCATTAGTGGAACAAAGGTTTTGTCGGTATTTAATTATTAAGGGGGCGTGGTAGACGGGCAGCTCAGCAGCCCATTGATTAGCAACAGCACAGACAAAGGTGGGTGATATAAAGTGGGGAACCCGTGGATCTGGGACCAGTTGAACCAATCAATGGGGCCTGTGGAGAGAACATTAAAAGATGGTGAGCTAATATATGAACCTGCCTATTGAACTGTAGCTGTGACTGACCTCACAGTGGCATGAAAGAGAATATTGCTTTGGAATGAGACATAAGTGTGTGTTTAGGTGCTGAATGTACCAGCGGCAGTAAGGGGCTCTGTGATTTGTGTGGGCTGATCCCCCGAATTGGACACAGCAGCCAAATGCATCAGCACGCTGGACACCTCCAGGAGGACGCAGCAGGGGGCTCCGATCACCATAGAAACACTGGCCGGGCGAAGGGCTACTCCTCGGCCCATCACAGGACTGCGAGCCTGGGTGGTCCCATTTATTGAAAAATGGTCAGAGGTGAAAAGTGTCTGTGTGCTGAAAGCAAAGTCCCTCTCAGTATGCATGGCATCGCTGGACGCACCATGGATGAACTCGGCTGAGGAATAACAGAGGAGAATACTGGAAAACCTACCAGCGTTTCACCACCTCACACGTTTCCTCACCACTTTGCCATTCGTCCCTCTTGCGCTGCAGGATGAGGCTCTCATTTTCTTCTCTGTCCAGCAGCCGGATCATTTGTATACGACTACATCCTGATTAGCAGTCGGCCTCCCTTAATTACACCCGCTGACGCCTCTGCTAATTAATGAACGACCAGGTCTTCATTTCCAACAACACGCTGGCAAAGACTCCAGCAGGACAACAACAAACTTTGGACTGCTACAGCGTTGACCTACAGCATAGATAAACCCTTTAACATCCACTGAGGAATTATGATTTAGGAACATTGTTTTTATCACTTTGTTTTGTCGTTGTTATTTGAGTGAACTCAACCGTTTCACTGAAAGTCCCAGAGATCAAATTAAATCACAGGTTGTATCTATTGATAGATTTTTTTTAAAAAGACACGTCTCTCTAAAGGCTAAAATCTGAATTATTTTTCTTATTCTTCTTTTGCTGAAACAGCAAACTCTGCTACCACAGGTGGTATTAGGTCAGGTGCACTCACAGAGATAACGTCAGTGTTTTTTGGGCTCATCTCCACCACATTGGCATGGTATGGCTCATCCCTCCACAAGGGGGCGTTGTCATTGATGTCCAAGATGGTGATGTTCACCTACATAAAGAATTAGGAGTCAAGTGCATTTAGCAAAGTTATACACGGATTAAACATTAGTGTTTGCTGACAGTGCAATCCATATGAATGGTGGTTACCGTGGCAATGCCAGTCTTCTGCTGAGGACCCACCCCTCCATCCACAGCTCTGACGATGAGGATGTACTCTGACTTGAGCTCTCGGTCCAGTAGAGCCGTGGTGGTGATCTCTCCTGAGGCACAGAATGAATTACATCAACGATGCAACAACAACATTTCAACAAACTGAGCTGAGGCATCAAAAAAACCCACTCGGGGAGTGTAACCATCCTGGATGTGAAGAACACAATCCCGACCGTGTGGACATACCTGAGCGGGAGTTGAGACGGAACTGTGAGGAACCCTCCAGCGAGTAGATGAGCGAGGCCTGGCCAAACTCCCGAGAGGCGTCCAGATCAGTAGCGTTCACGAGGAGAACAGTCGCCCCTGCGATAAGGAGGCAAAGGTTCAACTCACACGTTGTGAGAAGGAAAAAAAATAACCTGAGCTGAGATCACATGCGTGGATTTCACAGGGGACATGTTTTTGTCACAAGATTCACTCTGTACCCAGTGGGGTCGGTTCAGTCACAGTCCTAGTATTTTTGTCACAGATGATCAATGCGGAGCTGTATTCTAGAATATCTAGAACATGTTAAAATCCATCATTCGGTGATGAAATTTTGAAAAAATTATCAAGATTTCCAAGAGGACTCTGGCGCCTTTCATCCATGACGGAGGGTGTGGTGGCGTGATGTGTACCCACGGCATTTCAGACCAAACAGACACGCATGGCGTGATGGGGAGTGATGGGGAAAATATGAGTTTCCAGTTAATCGAAAAAAAAAAAACAAAAAAACGGCAGCAGACAAACTATTGAGGATGGGGAAAAACGGCATTCACAGAGCAATCTGCAATTCAACTGACAGTACGGCCGTCAGTGGCTTTATGGATTAGTGGATTATCAGCGTGTTTGGCCCAAACCATATTTGGCACAGGCCTGGTCAATGAACAGAGCGGTTAGCCAGAGCCGCGGGGGCCAACCCCCAGCTCAGCCTTAGGTCCACAGCTCAGACCCAAGCACTTTAGCCACAGACGGCTAAATCTCTGTCGTGGCTCAGGCTGCTGAGCAATGTGCTCCTTCAAATCATGTCTGAGACACAAAAAGTGTCCGGCTTGTGCTGCAGCAGGGAGAGAGAGGGGGGACGGTCCAATATCTCGTTTCCCTCAAGCACTTGAAACTAATCTATTGTTTGGGATAAAAGAGTCTTTTGAATGCATGCATGAGAATGAATATAGCAGGCCGTGATTTGCCTTGAATAGTCAATATCCAGCGTTTAAAAAAAAACATTATTTGAAATGTAAATAGAAAAGAAAAATGTCTTGAAAAAAACAGCCCTATTAGTCAAACATGTTCAGTCACTCACCAGCAATAATGTTCTCTGGGATTTTGACGATGTAGGACGGCATGCTGAACTCAGGCGGGTTGTCATTTTCATCCTGGAGTGGGTACAAACATCAACAGCGGCTCAGCAAAGGGAAAACGACCACACCAACATCCAACTTCAAATAATAAGATACTTCAAAGTTTCCACAACTGCATTTATTGTTTTAGCTTCGCCGGGACGAGAACAGGAGGCGGTGCAGGTCCGAGGTAGACCATGTGACAAAAAGTCACGTACGGTGAGAGCACAAAAACAAACCATTCAGGTGATTATTCAAATTGTTCCCAGCATTTAGAGTCGTCCGGCGTCACAAACACATTTTCGGAGCGTTTCTATTTCCCACAACCACCCACTCGTTGTATGACACTCTCCCACACAACTGCACATCCAGTTGTGTGGTTATTTACGGGGCGGCTCCCCACTGCGTGAGCTGCTGAGAAATGTTAACACTTTAACAACAGAAGCTGGAGCCATTATCCATCTGTGTGTGTGTGAGGCGCTGCCAACGACTGATAAACCACAGTGGTGTGAGTCACAAGACTGTGGAGGACAGAGCGAGGAACCCGAGAGAGAATCCAGAAACACGTCTCCTCGTGTGTGCAGAGCATTTCTCCCTCATCTGCGATGTTTGCTGTTATTCTTTCTGTCCTTTGGTAGAATATCCCAGCCGGATTCAGTCTTTCTACTCTCATTTTGTCGTCTTGGACTAAAGCGTCACATGTGTCGGGGATGCTAGCAGGGGGAGATGGGAGCACTTCTCATTCAATCTATTGTTTTTCTTATGGTTGCCGACATCCGCTGTGTATGTGGCGTCAATCATGAGCGAGTGTGTGGTCAGGGCTCCTTCTCCAGATGTCAGCACATCTGTCCCGCGGACCTTTAAGGCTGCAGGGTTTTAATCAACGGATGTTTTTTTCATTGAAGTGAAGGAATTTCTGCAGATGTCAGATAGAAATCAGCAGTGTTAAATAATATGATAATGCCGACGACTTCTGGCTTAATGATTTAAGCACATTAAATGTTAACTTATGAAGTGATTCACGTGTATGGGAAGTATTCAATTAATTAGCATTTTACGACTTTTAATTTGCACATGGAATATCTTTTTTTTTTTACCACTGCCTATAAAGATAATTGCATTATAGTCAGTGAAGATTCAGATTCATCACTGACTTCATTTAGTCAGTGATGAATGTGAGGAAGCAATTTGCACCCTGTGCATCCTTTCTAATGCTGGCTGTATTTTACAGTACAATAAGGCATTAACAGGAAACAACCCCCCCCACAACTGTCAGTCACAGCTATGTGTTGAACACGCTAATTGTCGAGCAACTTCAGAAAGGAGATTTCATGCACCTCCATCTCCGGCTTGCTTCGGTTATGTCAGCGGGCTAATGTCAGGTTACACCCTCATCACAGACAATCATTCACACACACACATTCACACCTACGGGTAAATTACAGTGAGCAATTGCAAAGCGCCACACAGAACCATGGACCTTCTCACTATGAGGCGAAAGTGCTAACAACTGTACCTCTGTGTCCCCTGTTTATATACGTTAAAAGAGAAATTAAAAATGCTTTTATACCCATCAATGGACACACTAGTCATATTCTGTTCATTTGTGTGTGTGTGTGTGTGTGTATTTCACCCGCCTGTACTTACAATCACCTCCACCGTAACAGGAACGGTGCTGTTGAGGGCCGGGTTTCCTCCATCTTTGGCCATTACTGTCAGGTAGATCATCCCACCGGAAACCTGCTCATAGTCCAGAGGCCTGAGCACGCTGATCACTGGTGGAGGCAGAGGGAAGAGACTGATCCCCGATGACACTGGCAGAGCAACATGCTATGTGCTCGTACATGACATCATCCATAGTGGATGAGAAGATATGCATACCTGCGTAACCCTCCACCATGACCACGCTGAAGTAATCAGGGAAGGCGGAGGCTGACGTGATGGTGTAAACCAGGAAGTTATTGGGAGGAGAGTCCTCATCTGTTGCCTGCAGGAGGTGGACAAAGGGTGGGAGGATGGGAAACGGAACATATGCCTCAGTGACAATCAAAAGTTCACCGGCAGAAGTTGGCAGCACAGATGCTGCAGAACGCACGGCTTCACAACGAAAGTGTGTTTGTACGGCAGGGGTGTGACGCGGTGCAGACACAAAGCTGTCAGTTAGTGACAGTGTGCTATTTCAAAGATTAAATTTGGCTATTAGTGACATATGCAGCGATACTGGCTGAACACCAACTGAGCCAAGACAAGCCAAGCAGGACAGATGAAGCCATCCTAATCCACAACAACAACAACAACAACGGCAATGACACCCACTCATTATTCTGAA
The DNA here is from genome assembly GCA_037832705.1 of Centriscus cristatus. Taxonomy (NCBI): domain Eukaryota; kingdom Metazoa; phylum Chordata; class Actinopteri; order Syngnathiformes; family Centriscidae; genus Centriscus; species Centriscus cristatus. Next base: position 11,838 of record JBBMJM010011022.1, read on the forward strand.
GTTGGCAGGGACTTGAACGTAACGTGATTCCTCCGGCTGTGAGCAGAGCGTTTCAGGCCTTACTGGCATCATTAGAGGCTGGACAGGTTGTCAAAAACAGCTACTTCTGTCTCCTTATTACACACTTTGTGATTTAATGCCAGAATGTCGAGTTAGCAATACCTCTCGTTCCCCACAACTTCCCAATCTGCTGCCTTCCCATTTCAGTTTCATTTCAGAGAAGTCGTTTGAGAGAGAGGACTGGGGGATAGCACATTCAAATAGATGAGAAGAAAGGAAAGAAATAAACCGCAGAGAGTAAAGGAGGTGTTGTTGTTCGAAAGCATAAGCACAGCTGTGGAAGACACAAACCTCCCAGGCCCTTACTTTGGTACATGAAAGAAGCAAGTTAGTGACGGGCAGGACAGTTCGTTTCATTGTGCTGAATCAATAGAATCAATTCCATAAAAAAGATTTGTTCAAATGATTCATTCAAAAGAATCATTCAGTGTTGCCACAGCTCGGGGACAGGAACTGAAGAACAATGTGTCCCTTCACGTCAGTCTTCAAAAGACCAGATAAAGTGGCTTGATTTATTTCTAGACCCCCTGGGGATACTAGGGGAATTATGCCGATTAAGTTGCTAAGTTGGCAACATTGTGCCAAGTTATATTTTCAGTACGTGATTCAGGTCAGTCGATTCGTTCGCAGGGAACAAACTAATCAGGTTCACCTGCAGCATTTACCGCTGCACCCAGTTGAACTGTGAAATGAACATGTCTTTTCAGTAGGCGATTCAGTACAGTCAAAAGATTCGTTCTTTCAACAAATCGTTCATGAATGGGACAACACTACAGCAAACAGAAGAAAATGTTTATTTTCTTCCGCTTAACACATCCATTCCCATTTCATTTTTTCCCTTAGTTCATCTCCCTATTTTTCAAGACTACTGTGTGTGTGTGTGTGTTCGAGTATGATTTGCTGATTCACCGAAACGTGCGACTGACTTCGTCTGACTGGCTCGGGCAGCTTATTAATAACAGCAGCGTTTAAGGTTAGCTTAGCCTAATCAAACCCTGGTGAGCCAAGCGTTGAGCCCCGTCCGACTATGGAAACACACAACGCCACAGTGCACTTTGGCAGGGGTGAGGCATCACCACGGCAACCGCCGCAAGGGACGTAATCGTGTTTCTCTCTCAGGAACAATCAAAGGAAATGCTGAGACATTAGTTACCATTGTGCCCACGTACCTCTGCTCTTTTTGACTGATGGCCGACACAGTGGGCCGACAAGTTGTTTTTGGAGGCACTAACACACACTTGCCTTCCAGAAGTACAGGGGGAAAAGGAACTACGAGCAGGACAGAAGGAGCAAAGGTCTGCTGACTTCTATTTGAGTGTGTGAGTGTGTGTGTGTGTGTGTGTGTGTGAGTGTGTGCTGTATATGAATATAGATCATTGTGTGTGTTGTACACTCAGTGTAATTTATTTATAAATGCAATTTCATTTCAAATCCATCATCAGCTCGTTGACTGCAGCTCTGCAATGTGGCTGCTAAGTAGTACTGCACTACTAATAGGACTATTGATTTTGGTTTAGTCTGAATCAATGATAGTAAATAATTTTGAGATACTCTTTTATAACATTCTTGGGCTTTTTTTTTTTTTTCCTTCTTACTTTCTCTCCTTTACCATGTGTTTTGAACACCTCACCCTGATCCGCGCCACCGGCTGGACGGCCTGTTCGTTCTCTCTCAGAGATCCCACGTACGCCTCCTTCTGGAACAGCGGCGCATTGTCGTTGACGTCTAACACATTGACCCGGATCCTTCCGGTCGTCTCCTCCCCACCTCCGTCCCTCGCCAGCACCGTCAACGTGAAGCGACGCATCAACTCATAGTCAAGACTGGCCCGCAGAGTGACCCAGCCTGTCTCAGCGTCCAATGAAAACCTGAAAAGACACTTCGGTGAGTACAAGCCAATTCTCTCTGCTTAATGGAAGTAAATACTTACATTTTCAAAAAAACATATTTGTAATTTAATTTAATTTAACATTACAATTTGTTTGCACAGAAGTACAACTTCATAAAATCTGTCAGCATATTGATAACGGAGCAGGATTTCACATACTAATTTAGAAAATATCCCAACAGAAACTAGAGAAGGACGCTAACGTGTGTTTGCGTGTGTGTGTGTGTGTAGCTGTGTCTTACTGGTCTGGTTCATCACTGAAGTAGTAACGCACAATCCCAAACGTGCCTACATCTCCGTCTGTGGCCTGGATACAAATGACAGGAAGTACTTTTAATTGTCATTCAGTCTATTCAATTTCACACCCAAAAGTAGTTTGCCATGTATTATTTATTTAGCAACACTTTGAACTAAGTGCTCACTGGACGACACTCACACCCACACTCACATTCACACATACGGGCAATTTCAGGTATCTGCAATTGGGAGGACACCGGAGTACCTGGAGAAAACCCACACCGACATGGAGAGTACAGAGAGTGTGAAAACTCCGCAGAGGAGAGACTTTTTGAATGGTGTGAATAATATTTGAGAAACATTGCGTTTTTATGTTTCCGGTTGAAGTGAGGTTCAAGCAGCATATTCCCACTCCAACAGGCGTAAGCTCACATGGTAATACAAGGAAGAAGGGGAAGGTGTTGATTGGACTTGTCTTCCACACCCCGATGATCCACTGCCACAGTAGATACTGCTGTCAAACGTCAAATTATGACAGATAACAGATTACAATGTCAAAGCGGCACATCGAGCAACTCTCACAGGAAACTTGCGCTTTCCGGGAACACCACATTAACACAATCTGTCGCGGTAGATACATGTGTGCACATGCCGGGCGACACTGACGTGTGAGTGCGACGTCGGCGCAGATGCCTCATGGCTGGGGAGGTAATAGAGTTCCACTCCGGTGGCTCTGCAGTCAGCTGAAAGGCCAAACACCAACGTGTCTGCCGCCTGCTCTGTCAACCACAATGCCGGCCGCCGTGATTCAGTGATGACCTGATAGCGACCTTACCGTGAGCGGAGGGCACAGGCTTTTCTGTCTGGCTGTCACCGAAGAATTGTGAAATCGTGTAGAATGATGGGACTTTTTCTGTGCACGTGCGTGTACACACGCAAACAGGACCCAAATATGTGTGCGGCGGTAATGGTTGATGTTTGCCCGTGAATACGGGTGCACGTTTGAGTGTGTAAGAGAATATCAGGGCCTTTCAAATCAAATGCATTTGTGGATATGTGAGCGACTGTCCACACATCGAGCCTTCTCACAGATGGAGCAGCGGGCGGCAGCTATCAATGTTTTTCTTCACCTTCGACACAAAAAACCCCAACAAAAACATCACACCATGTTGCTTAGCTCAGCCTGTGATTTTGTAGAGAGCTTCCACCACCCCGTCCTGGACAGAGTACTGATGTTTGTTTTTAATGGGGGCTCCGTTTGTTGGATAAATGCTTAGGAGAGGGCAGTCCGCTGTTTTTGGAACAGTCTTCATCCTACTCAGATCCCTCTTTCCCTCGCTCTCTTTTCCTTCTGTCTTTACCTTCGTGCACCGTCGGCTCCGCCTACCTCTCAACTGCCCCCCCCCCCCCACTTCTCTGCATATCTCCCTCAGCACACTCTGTCCCTCTTTTGCTCCCTCTCTCCCAGGTGACTGACAGGCCCATAAGTGCTCCGATGATAGCGATGGGGGTGTTAGCGTGACAGCTATCGAGGCGGTGACAGGAGCTCCGGCGGGGAGCTTACACTGCCTCTGCGTCCGAGTCCCTCTCACCACGATGGCAGAGAGGGAGCGTGCGGCAGAAAGAGAGGAATAAAGGAGGGGAAAAAAAATCCGATAGCCATCTTTTCTTTCCCCTCCCATCTTTCATCGATCCACTCCCTTTCTCCGAACAAACAACCATCAAGGCAGTTTGGGCCAGTCACTTTCACAGCTGTTCGCCAAAGACTCTCAACTTCAGCTAAGGAGGGTCCGAAGCCGATGGACGATAGGGTCGTAATTCCCTGGGCCTAAGTCCTTGACTCACTGCCAAATTGGTGTTGAATTTTTTCGCGGTTGAGGTATGACCCTGACTCCATCCAGACTTTCTTTGTAGGCCTAGTTTCCTTTGCAGGACTCGGAATACAGAATGCGGCTGAGAAAATCTCCCCCGCCGCTAAAAACCAGGACGCCGAGGTATCAGAGTCAGCCTTCTGATCAAAATTCCAACAAAGTTGTTCTCCACAAACGTCAGTGAACTGCTGATTGCCAATATAAACTCAGCAAACCCAAGAGTCCTCAGGCACTAACTACAAAAGAGAAATTAGTTCTCAGTTGACCAGTCTGGTTAAATGATGTGTTTCTTCCATCGGGGGGGTGAACCTAGCAGGCAAACACAACCGTGTGTGTGTGTGTGTGCAAATGTTCTAACTGGAGGTGTGTGTGTGTGTGACCATTCGATTCACTGTTTGCAGATTCATTCCATACTCAGAGTAACCCACCCATTCACAGTATAACCCCACCCCCCCGCCCCCCATTATAACAGTCATTTGCGCTCAAGAGAAAGCAGAAATGAGCGTTTCCCCTCAGCGATGACAGCTAGTCAGGGAAGTGTGTGTGTGTGTGTGTCAGCTGCCGTTGGTTCGGAGGTGATACAGGAGGTGATTATCAGCGCAGCCACTTAAAGGACAGCACAGGAGGTTAAAGTTACACACGCTTTTCTATCTTGAGTGGGCTGGAATTTGAATTGATTGGCTCCCAAAATTGCTTTTTTTCTGCGGGAGCTTTGAGCGGGACAGAGAAGGAAACCAATTATTGGTCGTCAGAGCCTGCTGTCAAAATAGAGATGACCCGCAGTCCGCGCACGGACACCCCCCCTCCGTCTCATGTCGTACACCTAAACACAATCGCAGAGAATTGATAACACACACACACACACACACACACAGAGACACACACCTACCACGGTTTCTGACAATCACCGAGACAATGATGAAGACACAATTCTAGGCAAAACAAAAACAACCCTTCCATTTCTGTGTTTCTGTGTGTGTGTTGGGAAGGAAGAAGAATCCCGGTCATACATGTTTAATGTGGTTCACACCTCGGTGTATCTAAGCGGTGCATCATGTCAAAATGAAACGCCTGTGCGGAGGCTTGCCTTTTCCTCGGCATTGTTTTTTTTTTTTTTTTTTTCCCCCTGAGTCACCAGGGCAATCAAACAAAGTCAGCGAGAGATTCAAATCAGGGCTCGTGAATAATCACAAATATTCTCAAGCAACCCAAGGAGCTTTGTCGGAGATTAGGGCTCCATGTTTGTTTGTTTTTCCAAGAACACTCACATCCTCATGAACACATTCATACGTCATTCATACGTTTGTGTTTCCGACAGGATTTGCAGGTGAACGTCACAGATTAGAAGTGTGAATGTTGAAAGGAGGAGGTGAGTGACACGTCGGTGGTAATAGTTCTTTTATTGTTTTTGAGGAAACGACACATCGATGTCTTGAGATCACAGCAACAGCAACACAGAAACCTGGAGAACAGCACAAGAGGAAATCTTCTGCCACCCCCCCCCACCCCTCCACAGACACATGACTGAGTGAATTGTACTTGTTGCAATGTCAGTATACCTGATGGAATCAATTCTAAACTCTGAACTCAAATGTCTGTTTGTTTTTTATGTGACAAACGCAAACATTGCCAGCCGTGACAAGAGGAAAACATTCTATTTCAGATCACACATCTTTCAAATACTCGAAGGAAGAATTAAATGCTATTTGTCTATCATGGTCATCAAATACATTCTGCCAAAGCAGGAGGGAGTCAACATGAATGGGAGCTGGAGAAACTGCATTTTATATTCATGATTCTGTTTTCAGCGGCGGTGACTGTCAACTGACGCCAGCATGTTTGGCTCTTTTCCTGCAAAGAGTCGGATCGAAACAAAGAAAAGAAACAAGGACGAGCACAAACACCGTGTGTGGAGAAGAGTGTGATCGCTGCAGCAGCCTCCTGCTGCTGAGAAATCAGAGATCCTCTTCTCAGACCGATGCTCTGCTACTGCACAATGGCCAAAATTTGGTTTACAATGAATCAGTTGCAGAGCATTTGTTGTTGTTTTTTAAACCTAAAATGTTCTTTTGCTCTTCAGGGGATACTTGGCTGCAGAGCGATTTCAAATGTGGTCCATTGTTTGGGGAAAGTTTGACAGACCTAAAGCCCCTGTGAGGGCTGATGGGAGCTGTGTGGTTTTTGTTACCGTGGACACTTTAGCGTAATGGCGAGATTACGTTTACGACTGCTTTATGTCTCTGAAACGTTAGCGTGCAGGTGGAGGTGCTTCGACTGGCTGCTGCCTGCCGACAGAACGGAACAGCTGAACGGTTTCTAGTACGTCCTGATCAGACACAGATACACTTTGGTAAAAAGACAAAGTGGGTGCTGCTGTGATCATTTGAAAGGTAAATACTACTATTTGTGTGTTTTTTCAGGTACCATATAATAATTGTAAGCACATGTGGAGTGATAAAAACAGCAGAAAAGAGCGGGGGACTGCGTTTGGCTGCAGAAGTGGCAGATACAGGTTGAGCTGCCAGTGAAAAGGCTTAAAGCAGAGCTCTCTGTGTCTGGCAGCGTCACTTTGCCGAGAGGCCTTTGTCCTCCCCCTCTCGTTCTGTCTCTGTCCTCAATGACGGAGGAACAAGATTAGAGAGTTAAGACGACGCGAAAGACACGACCACAGATGTGAGTGGTAGCTGCAGCGCCGTTAAATACTGAGGGAGCGGAGCTGATGTCAAGACATGACACAAGCAAAATGGAGAGAGTGGAAAAAAATGGAAACACATTCAGGACGGGAATGTTATTTCAACTGCACTGCGGTGAACCAGTTAGTCACATAAGTCGCACATGTTTGTTTGTTGTTTTTTTTGCTTGTTTAATCACGGCTGTACAAATGATCTAACAACCAATGAACTGATGGGGACGATTTCAACACGCTTTGGTAATCACCTCTCTGGGGAACTGCTATCGTAAAAACACAACTCTGGGATGTCACAAGCTCCCGTTGCATCATTAGCAGTTACTCAGTGTGAGCTACCAGAGGAGAGAGCCGGGGCCTCCACCAGCACATCACAATAATGAATTATAATTACTGTTGTGACGATAGCCGCATTAAGGCTTGTCTAAACACTGCTGCTGGCGCAACATCCTCCCGTCTGTAATTTATAACCTTCTCCTAGAGGCATTCATCTTGTGCCTTAAAGCCCTCAAACACAATCGGCAGCATGTAGGTCTGAGACCATGGCACTGGAAAAACGGGTAAAGTAATGATTACCAGATATCTTAGTCCTGTCCCGATGTGCCAGGTCACTAATCATTTCCAACACGACTTTTAACAACTATATAAAAAAAAAAAAGTCCTGGAATATGACCTCAGGTAATACTGACCCGTTTAAATATGTGTGGAGAAATTGTGTCATATCCTGTTTA
>JBBMJM010011343.1:0-19294 GCA_037832705.1 Centriscus cristatus
CTCGTGTGGTTCGATGGAATAAAGTAAAGGATCAGTGCAGAAAGCTTCTATTCATTCCTCTTCGGACCACATCAGATCATCTCCCGTAAAATAAAAGTATCTTACCTGGCGGGCAGCTGCATTCAGGTGATGCTTGTCTTGCAGTACGAATCTTGACGAAATGTTCAAAGGAGCGCTGAAATGTTCAAAGAAGCCCACGTCACGTCGGTTCTGGGTCCACGGGAGATGTTGTGACAGTCGATCAGACACGTGCGGTCTCACCTGTGACAGCAGCTCGTTCACCCTCTGCTGGATCAGTGCGTTCAGATCCTCCGTGGAGTACCCGGAGCCGCGGCTGAACGTGTGCTCGTGCTTCCCTGCCTCCAGATCCACGATTCGGTGCTTCATGTCAGCGCTGTTGATGCTCAGCAGGATGCAGAAGGCGACGGACGCCACCGAACAGAGGGACGAGACCCAGTTGAGCGCTGCGGCGCGCCACCGCTGCCGCTTCTGGTGCGCCACTTCTTTCTCCATGTCCTGCTCCTCCGCGCGCTCGGATGCTCCTCTGGTGGTTTCCATTGAACTGTGCGCGTTGCTGAACGTAAACTGCATCTGGCGCAGAGTCACCACTTTGTGCCGAGTGTGTGAGGAGAAGCGAGAGGAGGTGGAGGTGATGGTGGTGGGGAGGGGGGGGGGGGGGTAGAGAAGGAGGAGGAGGAGGAGGAGGAGAAGGAGGAGGAGGGAGGCAGTCTGCGACGCGTCGTCCACGCACTGTCGCCGGTGGCGCCAGTAGCAGAGATGCGTGGAGCTCACCGGGCTCCAACCTGCGAACTTGTTGCGCCGCAGTCTGGGGGAAACTACACGCACAATAATCGTGGAGCGGGAGAGGAGGACGCCGCACCTCCGACAAGCTCCGGACCAGCGGCGCGCGGCCGAGCTCAATTAGCGCTAATTGATCCAGCTGACCGGTTCCGCAGAGAGCGGCGCCAGCGCGTGAAGTCACATCTGTGAAAAGCATTGACAGTCCTGTCAAACGTGCACAAAAGTTGATTTCCCATCGAATAATTCCTCATTTGAGCCTCTTGTTTTTACTGATTAATTGTAATAATGTTTTTTAATATCTGTTTGTCAACTGCAATTGACAATTGTAGCTGTAATCACTGTCCGCAGGTTCGCTCCTTCTCCAGGCGGGTCAGTGTTTGGGTCTTGCAAGTTTCGGACTGGCGGTGATTGGTGTTTTTATGGGATGTTGAGCGGTTTATAGCAGCAAACAACTTGGAGAAACGTCGCGGGGAAGGTGCCGTCGACCTCGCTGACCTGAGCCTGGAGCCACCAGCCGAGCAGCGGGGATGGGAGCCGGGCTGACATTTACCAGGCTTTGGCCCCCCCGTCTGGTTCGCACGGGCAGCTGCGTCTCTGCTTGTGCGTGCGTGCGTGTGTCATCCTGCAGCACCTTAAGTCACGTGAGCGTTTGCTCCTCCCCCGAACTCACCTGTGCCACTCCAGCTGCCACTCACCGCTGGGACGGCTCGTGAACCTGATGAATGACCCCCTAACCGGAAGACACCAGTCGACGGCTGCGGCTCGCGCAGCTCAAGACGCCGAGATGCGTTTTCTATGCGTAAATCATGCGCAGCCAGAAATGATGAATGTGTGGGGATCTTAGAAATCCATTAACCTCCCAAGATGTCTTGGCTCCTAATTGTGACGCGATCTTTTCCAAGCTGTTTTGGATTCGAAACCTCTTCAGTGTTTCCTCTCTCAGAGGGGATGGATGAGGTGTCTGGACACTTTATTGTGTTTTCCCGACAATTCGGGGGTTTTATACAGTAATCTGATTTATAACGTCGCGCTGTTAAACCGCAATTTCGGTAACGGTGTTACACGCACGAGCATGCAAACACCCGTTCCAGTCATTTGAGGAGTATGAGGGATAATTTGGGCGGATAGAACAACAACGCCATATAAAGTACAAGGAACGTGTTGAAGGAATAAAACCTCAAATGCCACTGGACAACACAGAGAGAGCAATAAGAGAGGAGTGTGTGTGTGTGTGTGTGTGGGGGGGGGGGGGGTACTGTGAATGATGTGCCTGTTTGTGGTGTTGAATGGTCCGGTCCTGTGTGTTTGGTTCATTATCCGGTGTAAATGTAAAAAAAAAAAACATGCATTTGACGTATGTGTTTGAGGAACTCACAGGATGTCTTCAGTATGTTTCCAACTTTCTGATATCACTTCTAATTATTCACACGAGGCCAGTGATTGAGACCCGCGTGCCTTTTATTCGAGCTTTGGGCGCCATCTAGCGGACGAACGAAGCAAATGCCACGACTGTTTGTTTTTCTGGACACCACAAAGTGACAGATGGAGTCCTGCGACCAAGTCACGTTGCAAAACAGTTGCACCTCGCGTCTGCGGCATTAAAAGAGCAGGCTGGAGCAGGAGGACGCAGAGGGTTCACGCACAGGGGTCTGCTGGTCGGCGGACATCCAGCATCCTCCTCCACAACACTCCTGCATCCACTCCAGTTTATTTTTAGAAGTGACTGCCTGCCCCCTCCTCCGACACACGTGCAGTGTTCCTCCACGTCAATAATTCATCCATCCGCCGGCCGGTGAACGAGTGAGGGCGCAGGCCGACGCCATAAGACAGATGCTGCGGACGGAACAAGCAGTCCAACATCTGTGAGGTGAGGCTTTGCTGTGTTTCCTGCTCCACTTCGGCTATGGGTCGATCACGGATATAAACGAGACATTTGTACATGCACGCTCTCTTTCTGCAGGGGAATTGTGACTGTTGAGCATTTCATTATTAATTAAGTACTAATGAAGTATGTCGCTGCCGTGTTGGGGCACTAAACCGAATGAATGATGTTGGTTTGAAAATGTTGAAGAACTTGTGACAGGACTGACAGAACGGACATCATTCCCCTTTACTCAGCACGTCCTCGCCAATACCACTGACAGGGAAATGCACATTGATGCACGAGCCATTGCCAAGTTTCCTCCAAGGATCGTGATCGGATTGATGATTTAAATGTGCACAATATTAATCCGTGAATCTGCCGTGTGATTTCACTGACGACACACTGGCAACAGAATACAGGATGAGGTTTGATGGAGGCAGGTGTATGCCAGCGTGTTGCTAGGCAACCGACAGTGCAGTCTGGCCACGCCCCTCCGTGTGACACCACATCAAGTTGCCTTGTTGTGTCATGGAAGTCCGAGCTAAATATATCGAGGTCAGACAGCATGAAAACCCCAATTCGGTTACAAAACAGTCAGGAAACAGAAGCAGCAGCAGACGATCGGGGACAGACAAAGGAAAGAGACATTGTCCAGGATCAGCGTGGACAGTCGTGTCCCCCTCCGAGGACATTGTCCCCATCAGTAAGGTCCAGGACATCCAGGCTCCCCAGGATCTCAGTGGCCTCAGAGCCAAAGAGAACCCCTGAGGAGAGGGCGAGGAGCAAGTTGACCTGAACGATGGTCCTGGGGGGGGGGGCTATTGTCTAACAAGTGTTCCAAAAATCAGAATCCCGCAGACAGGTTCTGGGCTGAAATCACTTACCTGGCACTTACCTGGAAACACACATCACCCCGAAACACCTCAGCAGACATCGCACAGGGATGGAAGAGCCACGCTGACCTCGAGATGAACCAAATGGACGTTTAACACGTGAATGACAAACAAATAGAACAAAGATATTTTGTGTTGTTCATTTCAGCGTGTTATTCATGTCACATGGTTCCTGTATTTCATCATCTGTCCGTGTGGAGTCAACTTCTTCTTCTCCTGTTTCTTCATTCAGCTTCATTCTTTAGTTTCCAACAACCCACCTAACCTTCACGTTCAGAGCTCAGCAGGACCCCCGGCTTCATGCTGACAGAGTACCAGGAGAGGTTCAGCGCCCCCTGCTGCTACAAAACTATCATCACAACCACAACGCAGAAAAACCCATTCCACGCTCTGAAGGGAACCTGCCAGGATGTCTCCATGTTCAAGTAGGTTCTGAAGGGTCTCATGTCCTTTTTCTCCAGGTGAAGATCTCTTCCTATTTCAGATCCTTCAACGTGTGGAGAAACGTTCCAGCCCAGCGTCACAGGAAACGCAGCAGCAGCCAACACGCGGCGGCCGCTGTGGCCAACGCCAGCGCGTCCAGGCTGCTGGACTGCACGTCGGTGTACAAACGTAAGACGCTTCAGACGTGTGGCGCCACGCGCTGCGGAGACCCGTTGGCTCATTTCAATGTTCTCCCCAGATGATTTTCAAGCGTGGGCAGCGAGCAGACGCCGGCCGTTCACGCTGAGCGACAACTTGCAGGTGAAACACGGGACGGTGGTGAGAGACAGCCGGCGGCAGAAGAACTGTCCTCAGGGAGCGGCTGAGCCCTTCGAGAGCGTCACCAGCTACAGGTCCGACTACGTCACCCACCCGCTGCTGCCCAGGACGCGCAGACAAAACGCCCGTGAGCAGTCCAGCCAGGGAGTCCTCTCCACGATGCAGGCGCACCCGTCTCTGCCACCGGTGCACACCTGCAAGACGCCCACGGGTCTTCGTCCCCCGAAGGCTACGACCACCACCAGAAACACACACTTCCCCGCTGTTTGTGGTTATGTGCCGCGGCGTGCACACGCCGAGCGCTGCGGCGCCACTGGCCGTCCCAGCTGCGACAGCAACACGCAGCCGTCGGCGTGTCACTGCGTCGCCACGGGTCCACGCGAGCCCTGGACGGACACACACATCCAGTAATAAGCTGCACCAGCTAAAAGCAGACGTGTTCTGCTGCTGCCCAATTTGATCTCAGGTACTTTGGACCAATAAAAAACAACCAGTGGATCTGAGTCTGTTTTTATCCCAGTTTGACACAAAAATTGAACAGGAACAGTCATTCATTTTTTAAACCATAAAATAGGGACATTTTATTAAAAAAAAAACCTCATGGGCAAATGTTTTCAAAAACAAATGTCATGATTTGCCTACATCGACACTGAAGAGTTCAAATTAAGTATTTACATCATATACAGAAGCTGTTTTTGAAAAAGCCCAAAAATTAAAAAAAAAAAAAAAAAATCTATTAAAAAGTTGTTGCAGATTCCACATCAATGACTGCAGGGGGCGCCAGTGCAAACAACAACAAAAACACACAAACAAGTCCTGAAAGGTTCAGTCAGTTCACTTCACACACACGAACAGAAAACTGTCCCAGTCACGACAGGTCTGGACCACAGCTAATTAAAGGGTTACGGTTTAAAAAAAAAGAAAAGAAAAAAAAAAAAAGAATATTCCACCTGTCGTCAGTCCTCTTGGAAACGAATGTGCTTATTGGCCTCTTTGGCTCGCGCGATGATGATTTTTTCCGCTTTGGATATGAGCTGAACAAGAATGAAAAGAGTTTAAAAACAAGGACGGGAAACAAACAAAGCACTGACAAATGCAATATAAATTTCGTCCAGGAAATAGTCTGTACCCGAAACCGCTCACCTTCTCTGTGCCTCGCTTCTTCTCCCTCGGGCGATTGAGTTTGACTTGACGATCCACCAGGATCTTCTGCCAGTACCTCTGCTCGTGGTCGCCTGTGACGAGCATCACGTGCAGTCAAGACTGGGTTGGAATTCACCCACTGTTCTCCGTCACCTCCTGAGAGACGTGACGGACCAATGAGGACAGTCTACCTGAGAGAACCTCCACCTTCCAGCCGTGCTCGCTCTGCATCCGCGCTTTGGCGGCACAAACAGCTTTCGCAGCCTCCGGCGTGTGAAAGCGGACGTGACCCTCTGCGTCGCCCTCCAGGATGTCCACATACGCCACCGGGGAGATTTGACCCAGAGCGTCCTGCAAACAAACAAGAAAAAGAAGGAAATCCTTGTGATAAGTGTGTGTAATCAGTTATTATTTACTCCAGTGAAGTATCTCATTGGACGAGTGAACACTGCACCTTTAAGAACTTCCTGCCTGGTAACGGTTTGGTATCTGTAACCTTGACGATGACGCCGCTGGCGAACTGAGGTCCCTGGTTTTTTTCTTTTTCACTCTTCTCAGCTGAAAACACACACACACACACACACACACACACACACACAGCAGCATTCAGTGCTTGATACTCGGAGGATGTCTCGTGTTCCCCTGGACCTGATGGGGACTCACGCGTCTCCGGCCGCCCGCTGGTCCTCTGCGCCGCACCCTTGGGCTCTTTGCGACTCATCTTGTTCATGCACTTCTTCAGCGACGCCATGCTGCTCTTCTGCAGGGTCAGGTACTCCTCCTTCAGGTGCAGCCAGTCCCTCCTGAACGGACACAAACAGTGAGGGAGGTGCGACTCGGGAGGCTTTTCACAACAGAGGCGGCGTCTCACTTTGAGAGGACGCGCAGAGGGATGACCTCCTCCCCGATTTTCAGTTTCTCCTTGTGTTTCTTCTTTCTCTTCCTCTTCGCTTTAATTGCTGAGTCATCTTGGTTTTCTTTCCCGTCCTCAGCGCCCTTCTCGCCATCGCTGTCAGCGGGCGGCTCTAAGGAGGAGGCGTTGTTAGCCGAAGAAAACAAACAAACAAACAAACATCTAATAGCATCACTCACCGGAACGTTCCAGCTCTTTCTCCTTTGCAGCTTCACTTGCACTCGTCTTCCTGATCTTTGCCGGGATGTCACTTTGTGATCTCTCGGCCGTCTGCGACCGCCGCCGTTTCTTCTCCGACAACTTTCCGGGGGTCCTCTGGCTGCCGGCCCCCTCCGGCTGCACGTCTCCAGCTGCCGAGCGCTTCTTCTTCGGCGCCGGTGGCTCAGCGTCCATCCGCTGCTCCTTGGCGCCCTGCGCCGTGCCTCCATCTTTCTTTTTCTTCTTCTTTCGCTTTTTCTTCTCCTCTTCCTCACCTACGCCACAAGGCGTGGGGTTGTCAGCCGGCAGGGGAAGGGGCTTCCTGTTCTTTGTCTTGGGGAAAATGCCCGGCTTCCTGGGAGCATCCTCCGGAGGGTTGTTCAGCATCTGCAGCAGACACCCCCATGAGTTCTCCACCCATCACAGAGAAACATCCCCCTGACACAATCACCTCGATGGCTTTCTGCGCCTCTTCCACATTCTCAAACTCCACGAAGGCGAAGCCCTTGGAATCTCCAGTGGACTTGTACCGCGGGATGCTGATGTAAACAACATTCCCACACTTGGCGAACACTCTTTCTATCCAGCTGTGCGTCACATCCTTGGGTAACAGTTCCTTTTTGGACAGAAAAAGACACGTTTTTGTGGGGAATCAGCAAGTAAAAGTTACATTTTATTCAGACACGAGCCCAGTAAGCCCAGTTACCACGTAGACCGTGCGGCCGTCGACGTCCTCAGGTACGTCTCCAATCGGAAGCTGACGTCTGACTTTGTCTCCCTCCAGGTTAACCTGAAAGACAAGAAAAAGGGTCTGTATGTTCTGGCAGCAACACCAAAAACAAAGAATGCATTTTGAATCTTTTTTTTTTTTTTTTTTTTAAACAGTACCTGGACTACAGATGAATTTTTCAGTGCCCTCGCGATCAACTTGGTGTCACTCGTCAGTTTCTTCATTCGATTGAAGCTCGCCAACGTCGACAGATCGACATCTAAGACACAAAACGAGGTGTGGATGCAGAGTTTTGTCTCCGACAGTCGTGAGTGAGCAGGTGCGCTGACAGGCGCTTACATCCATCCTCGGACTCATCGATGAGTTTCTTCAGAAAGCGGTCCTTGTGGAGGTTGACGTCTCCGAACCAGAACTCCACCTGCTTCTTCACATCGCCCAACAGCTGCTTGACCCGACTTCTCTTCTTCTTCTCGGTCTCCTTGTCCTTCCTGTTACGACTGGACTCCGCAGCATCAGCACCATCCCTCTCTGAATCAGTCATCCTGTAATGAAACTTATTTGACCTATTTACCCAAAAGCACCCGTAGTTGTATAAATAGTCCTATAATGTCATTTCAATAGCTGGTTCGTACAGTTTATCTTCTCCGTAAGATTGTTACATAACAATCTTACAGAGTCGGTTTATATAGACATTCACATTCCCGCAATCATAAATTTTAACAGGCCAAGAAACAATGGATTCACTTTAGACGATATTCGAAGCAGTCGGAGAAAGTTTAGCTCGCTGACTAACTTCGTGCGAGCTGCTCACATCGTTACCTTTAGCAAAGATACGTCGAAGTAACGTTCGCGGGGTTGTGACGTTTCAAAAAGGGCTTCAGTCACGTCCGTTCATTTTTACCAACGGGCGATTAACAGTAGCTCAGAAATTCACGGAACTAACCTATTCAAAATGAGGAAAACGTGCACTTCGAAGAGGACTAACTGAACTTAAAAAAATAGCAAATCATTTGCTCCTCACTTTGTTCAAATGAACGGCATTTGGAACTGTTCACGAGCGTGTCGCAGAGGAACTACGTCATCTCCCAAACATTTATATCCGGTTGATCATTTCCACAATATATACTTTTTTTAAAAAAAAGACACAGACACAAAAGCAGCGTCTGGTAGGTAGATCTTTTTTTATGTCAGCTGAGCACATATCTGCAATAATGTACGCATATAATTATTGTTATAAGTTAAATATCCATTTACAAGACCAGCGGTGCGAAAAGTAAAAAAAAATAATGTTTCAAGTAATAGTCAGGAAACAGAGTTCATACAATTCGTGGGTATTTATATTTAACCTATGTGGCAATATATAATACACATATGAAAATCCACATTTCTAATATTTCATTTTATGTGTACATAAAATTCTCGCAAACCGCCGTGTACTGTGGCCGGTTAGCTCAGTTGGTTAGAGCGTGGTGCTAATAACGCCAAGGTCGCGGGTTCGATCCCCGTACGGGCCATCAGTTTTTTCATTCTCAAAGTTAACTTTACAGACTACTCTCTCCTCAGTACAATGATTTTGATTTGCAACGTTAACTAGATACATCAACTGCACTTAGTGAAACGCTGGAAGTCAATTACACCCTCAGTGCGTGTGCTTTACCCTAGTTTATGACATGCGATATATAACGTGACACAAGTCTGACTAGAACTTCAGTTAGTTAAACGTTCAAAACACGTTCAAATTTGTTCAGCTTCTTGCACATGTCGTCCTCGGTGCAACACTCAATCCTGTTTTTGATGAGCGCTGACAGTCTCCTGTAGAAGGCCTTCGCCCATTGGTTATCCAGGCTTTGGAACGATACATTGCACACTTTGTGAAGAACCTTCACCAGTTTGTCATTGCTGCTGACCTCACATCGTCGTAAGACCCAGCCGCCCCACGCCTCCCAAATAGTGTCATCTGTGAAGTTCACAGTAATGCTGTCTTTGGTGGAGTCTGAACTCCAAGGCCTTGTGTCAGACAAATCATTCCATATGGCCCTGTGGTGAAAGAGATATGAGCGTCAGACCAAAAAACTATTAACAAGTATTGACAATCAACCCAGTCATCCACTCACACGACTTTTTTCAGCGGATCTGGAGTCAAGTCACTGAGTGACAGCAGTCCGTCAACACTCACTTGGTTCCCCTCCATCCTGCAGAGCACACCGTTAAACGAACATGTCCTTTATACATCCGATCTCTAAAGCCCCACATCATGCCAACTTTAACATCTATAATGAGTTGGGGAGCAACTGTTAGTAAAACAGAACTGACATTTGTTCAGTCTTATGTCTAAGTCTCAGAAGCATTTCTGCTGCAGACAGACTTTTCAGCCTGACAAGACTTTCATTTCCCCTTAAATGTAATATCCCCTCCATGAGTCGCTCACCACAACTCCTGAAGGGTTTTTTTCACCCGGATAGCAGAAGACAGAGCCAGTAGTTCATCATCACCAATGTTGCACCATCCAATTCTAAAATGGAGAAAAGAAAGCATGAAAGAAGATCTTGTGTGTTTTGGAACAACCGCTGAATTTCTTTGGAAAATAAATATTCTTAAAAATAGACGTCTTACCCGAGATGGGTCATGCTGTCTGACTGTCGGAGCACATCAGCGATGACCTGAACTGTCTCCATATCAAGGCTGTTTTCTCCGAGCCTGAGAAATGAAACATGTCCGATCTCAAATACGTGCTTCAACAAAGTTTGTTATCCACAAGGAGAACGATGTCTGATGGGACGTTTGCAACACAACCCACCAAAGTCTCTGACATCTGATCAGAAGGGGGTGAATATCCTGAAGCACCCAAGAGTTTAGTCCCGTCCCCGTCAGGTCCAGTTCTTGTATTTCTCCCCCTGTAAGGTTCAGGAAGTATTTGATGGAGTGATAATCCATTTGGGAGAGCGTTTCATCACCCACGTTGACTTTTAGTGTCTGGGGTCGGACAGCAGCGACTAACGAGGAGTCCTGCTGCTCAAACAAACACTGCACGTGGTTGAGGATATAGGCCCCGTTCTCGCAGAGCGTTCGGAGTTCCCTGATCATCCTCTGACGGTGCGCGTGCGCTTTATCTTTGTGGCAACACAGTCCAAAATGCCTCGCCAGAAGCTTTGCATTGCGGGCCGACAGGATTCCAGACAGGAAACGGTTGAACAGGTCTAAGTGTCCACTGTTGGACCCCTCTCCAAGACAGGCAGGTTGCTGGAGCACGTCGGGGAAAGGCTGATCTGACACTGCGTAATAAAGTGCTGCAAAGAATTCTTGAACGGTGAGGTGCGTGAAGGAGTAAACCTCCTCGGTGCAGCCGGGCTCCTGGACGACCGTCCTGTCCAGGAAGGTGCTAACAAGGCCGCACCCCTCCAACGCCGAAACATCTGGGTCGGCGCTGTAGAACAGAGTTTGATGTTCCATTAGCTTGCGGAAGCCCAGTCGACCGAGCCTCAGGACCGTATCCGAGAGCTGCTGTCCGGCTCCCGCGCCGTCGCCTTGGAGACCTGTTCTGGTTTGGGTGTGAGAGCGAAGCATGGCCAACAGATACTGCACGTAGATGTCGGTCATGGTCTTTGGGCTTTCTCCACAGAGGTCCCTGCTCTCTCTTAGGATACAACACACGATGAAACAGAACGCAGGGATGTAGCACAGCGTCAGCATCACTTCGTTTGCTTTGACCACCGCAAACATCTGCTCAGCAACGCCATCGTCTTGGAAATACCGGAGGAAGAAATCTTTAACTTCGGTCAGGGAGAAGCCAGCGATGAGAACAAAGCGGTCGATGCAGCCCACTGGGACGTGGCTCATAGCTGCAGGTCGACTTGTGAGCAGCAGAGAGGCGTTGGGTAGCAGTTCACCCTGCATCAGACTCCCGATCACCTCCACCAGCTCCGCCTCTTCGTCTGGCTCGGTCACAAATACGTCCACATCACAGCTCCTGTGGTGTCTGAACTCATCGAACCCATCCAGGATGATCAACAGCTTGTCATCGTTGGCCAAGACGCCATCCAGCTCCTTCGCCAGATGTTTGTTTTTGCGCAAAATCAACTCCCGCAAGGTTGTGGGCTTGTCGATGAGATTCAGGTCCCTGAAGGTCATGTGGACGACGAAGTCAAACGCAGCGTGAACCTTGTTTCCGCCAAAATCAAACAACATCTTCTGCACTAACATGGTTTTCCCGATACCAGCGACCCCTGCTACCAGAACTTTCTTCACGGCCCGTTTTCCATTTGTGCACAGGAAGAGCTTGTCTGGTGTGATTTTCACGTGCGCCCCGGACGTCCTCTGCAGAGACAGACGTCTCTGTCCGAACGTGAGCACCTCGTGTCTTCTAAAGTCCAAGCCCTGGTGGCCGTCCACCAGCAGGAGGTTGACGTAATGTTCGGAGAGCAGAATCTTCTCTCCGTGCCGAGTGTTGTAGAAGAGCATGTTCTCGCTTCTGCGTCTGAGGACGTCCTTATGTTTCTGTTTGACTTTATTGTACTCTGCAAAAGAAAAGAAAGTTAAATGCACAAGAAGTGAGCAGAGAGCAGTCCAGCTGTTTTACATAATCATCAGGTGAGTTATGGTCCCACAATTAGATGGGATCCCACGCACACATTGACACCTACAGGCAACTAACAGTGACCAATGCTTTTGGAGTACCCGGGTAGAGCATGAAAACTCCACACAGAAAAATCCCAGGTCAGGAATCAAACCTTCTCACGATGAGGCAACAGTACTGAGCACTGCTCCACCACACCACCAGGGCCCCAATCAAAAATGAATGTAGCTGCCAGCCAGCAGGAATGACCTTTAGCAGCATGTCAACATTCCTGTTTCTGTGCTGGTGGAACACATAAACAAACATATAAACTGTGACATCCTGTCGGTTATAAATATGTTTAGTTGAGCTGTTGTGAAATTTAAAAAAAACACCTTCCTCATTTCGATTACTGAACTACTGAACTGAAACAAATGAAAGGGTCGGTTTGACTTCGAAAAGTAAAGAAATAGAAAACCTGCAGCTGGGCGTGACGTCACACTCCAAGGGAGCCCTGCAGTGACGTCACCCACGACGCCGAGTTACGTACCATGGAACTGCAGCGGCCGATCTTCGCTGCTTTCTTTGGCGTCTGCCCGCCGAAGCTGAGCGACAATGGAGAAAAACGTCTGAGCCGCTTCCTCGCCTTTGCACTCTATGATATCCAGAACCTTTCGGACTCTGGCTCGGGGCCCCGGGGGACACAGCGCCTCCTCGCGGTCGTCGCGGCAGAACACCCCCCGGTGGAGGAGGCCGTCCAGCAGCCGGTCGACTGTCCCCTCCAGCTCGTCCACTAAGGAAACCCGCCGGGTCTTGACGGCGTTCAGCGTTTCCACCATGACTTCTCCGCAACAGTCCGACGTGCGTGTGATGCGTTCAGGGGACTCGAACGATTGACGACACAGAGAGGAAGTGTCTGCTGTTTGACTCACAACAGGGTGTTTCTTTCTCTTTTTTCTGGTTCACAAGGGGAAAATCCTTGACGGTTTTTATTCAGACGTCAGCCACGGGAGAAACGTTCAACACAGGGAAATCTAATTCGAATCAAACCTGAGCAATTTAGCAAACAGATTCACAAAAAACAAGATAGAAACAACAGAGGAAGAAATGGATCTATTCAACCTAGAAAACTATCCAAAGACAAATTCAGTAAACTCTCACTTGAGCATTTTCAGATTTTATTGATAAAAAAGGCAAACTGCGATCAATTATAAAAGGAATGTGCTTCTTTTATTAATTATCATTAATACATGAAGAAAACTACACATCGTCACCAGCAGGGCACCTCCATCGCTCAAACGTCACCCTCCTTTTTTATTTACAACACTATACACAAGAGCACACATGACAATAAATAAGTAAAAGGCAAAAACCAATATCTACATAACTTAAAGAGTAATATACGAATGCTGGCTTCTTCTCATGAAATCAAATAATCACAGCTCGGAGAAAGTAGATCAAGCGTGTGTTGCACGTCTGAGGAGTGTTTGGGAGCTGGACACGTCATCAAAGTGCAAACTGTGTCTGGACATAAATAAAACACGACAGAAAGTCCCGACTGTTTGCGGCCTTTAGTTTGACAGGGAGGATGAGTCTGTCCGATGGATCATCCGATGAATAGAGCGATTTGTGATCGAAAGAGTGGTTAAAGGGACATTTTGACAAATATATAACAAAGTAACTTTACAAAGAAGAAAAAAAAAAACTCTACAAGCCAAGTTTTTAACAAAGACTCGGATGAGTTCTGAGTGCAATTTTCGTTTCCAAAACCTTGTTTGCTTACACCCCCATTAGTGCAACCCGCGCAGGACTCGTTCCTGCCTTCTGCTCTGCCAAAAACGCAGTTAAAGCGACTCGTCCTAATTCCACTCCACCTCTAACGACTCGGACCAATCAGTTTAAAAAAAAAAAAAAAAGACAGAAAGAAATCATGATCGTGTTTCCAGATTCCAAAGGTATTCAAATAATCTCATCTCGTCACTCATTTCGCTTTTCAGCAGTGAAAACGAACACACATGGATCCAGTGGTTATCACAGGGGCCTCCAGCTCCATCCCATCCAGTCTGGACGCGGAGTAACGCCGCGAATATCGTTAAACGCTCGTTCCGCATTACACCCACGTGCGTGGATAGATCATTAAACGCTGGAATAAATCCTTCTCATGACTTTCCCCTCCCAAATAGAACCCTGCGGTCAGCCCCAGCTTTTATTACTCAGAACAGAAAGTCACTTGCGTAAATTCTGGAAGCTGTGAAATTCCTCTTTAAAAAAATGCTTCTAAATTCGGAACACCCATCACGTGTTTGGGGAAAGTAGATCCTAATCACCCGACCTTTCACACACTCCTCCACGCGGCGGCGTTAGCGTGGGGGTTTCAAGTTTCATCTCCAGCGCCTCCCCTGACCGAGACCGGGTCAGGTGTTCAGGCAGGAGCGGCAGCAGCGGCTCTTGAACTGGGGCAGCGGGCAGAGCTCCAGCTGACGAACCTTCTCGCAGTACCTGGTGCTGTCACGGCATTCTGCTGCTGGGAAACACACACACACACGCACACGCACACGCACACACACACACACACACACACACGCACAGGTTCACTGACCGCCATCTTTCAAGGCAGACGTCGTCACATCGTTTACCGTCTGTCTCACCTCTGCCACAGGACGATGTGTTGCATCGCTGCCAGCTCGGAGGACGAGGCCTCCACATGCAGTGATGTTCACGCATGACCTTCCCTGTGTGCCGGTGGGCGCAGGTCACCTGGCGGGACTGGAACCCGTGGCGTCCGCAGGTGGCGGTGCACTGAGTCCAAGGCCCGGTGCGCCAGTAGAGGGCGCAGGCCTCAGTGGAGCAGTTCTTCAGAGAGCTGGGCCTTCAACGTCCAAAGTCAGAAAGACGCCATGAGACATTGTTGGATTTTTAGTAAAACGAACAAATGGAGCTGTTAATTCACCTCTGGAGACCGCTGCACATCCGGTAGGCCACTTTGGTGCCGTTGGTGTCCTGGCAGTAAACGTGGCGGTGCTGTGTGGCCAGACCAGGACCCGCACATTGACCGTTACACTGAAACATGGAGATTCCAAATGTCAAATCAGCAGCTTCTCTTTGGACCGTGACGAGTAAAGGTTCCTTCAAACCAGGAAGAGAAATGATGTTCATACTTGTTTTTACAACTGAGTTTATATTTTACTGAATTAAAATTCAGTTTAAAACTTTAAAAGCTTGTTTTTTTTCATTGTAAATCACTGCTGTAAATCACTCAAGTTCCCATAATGCACTTTGCCTTCCTCGTGTGTACTGTGGTAAATCTCAATGTACTCCAGCAGTCATGTGACTTGACCAGGGTGAAACCGGGTCACAGCGTTCCTCAACTCACCGCCCCCCATTGTGTCGTCGCCCATCTGGCACAGGGCAGGAGGTTACACAGCCGGGTGTCAGAGGGTCTCCTCCCCATCCGGAGGCAGTGCTCGCCCTCCACCTCTTGCCACCGGCCCTCGGGGCCCTTCATGCAGCGGACGCTCCTGGTCTGGAAGCCGCCGCTGCAGCTGGCTGAGCACGGCGCCCAGGCGTCCACACGCCACCTGAATGAGTCAGTTATAAAAGCCATGTCAGCAGACTTGCACAGGAAGTGGCAGCTGAAACGCTTGTAGAAGAGATGCAGTAGCAGCGGTTCACCTGAGGGGGCAGGCTTGTCCATGGCATGGGTCTGTTGACTGGCTGCTGTTACTCCTCTCGGGGCAAGCGGGACCACTCACTCCCACACCGTTGTCCTGGAGACAGCCTCTCCCACCGTCTCCTGAACATACACACAAGTTCACGTTTAAAGATCCTGTTTTACACAAGAATCAACAACTGTAAATATTTATTTAGATCCTCACAGTCATAAACCTTCAGTCTCTACACACTCATCCAGCATCTTGCACTTGTTATTTTCTGTTTAATTCAATCAACTTCTCCCCCTGACAGCCTTCTCTCCATATTGCGCCAAAGAGGGATCCTATTGCCTTTCAATGTGTTTTGAATCAAATGTATATAAAATACATGTTCATCTTCTTTGTCTGGAACATCTAATTGTTGCCAGATCATCAGAACACCCACGACGGCGGCGCTGAGACGGGAATCCTGAAAAAACAAACGGTTTCTGATGATAGTTTGCGGGAGAGGAAGGACGGCGGCCCGCAGGTGACCTTCCCCATCAAAGGGTCGACGCCCAACTCCTCGATAAGTCATGTTTTCAGTCTCAATTGATCATTAAACATATATTTGCGTCGGTGTTTGAACGCCTCACCTGCAATCCGTAACCATGACGACCGAGCTGTAGATCCGTGAGGGTTCGTGGCGGTGCAGGTGTAAAGACCCTCGTCTGCCTTGTTTGGTGACTGGATCCTCAGAGAGCCGCCGGGCAGCAGGTGGACTCTGCCCACACCACGACAAGACAGTGAGCAGACGACTCAGCGGATCCTTCGCTCACCTCAGGTCTTACCTGCTGTTCAGCTGAAGCTCCTTTCCGTTCTTCGTCCATGTTCGGGACGGTTCCGGTCGCCCCGGTGACTCGCACCGCATTTCCACACTGGCGACAGGCTTCTGGAGCAAAAGCGGCGCCCCGACGTGGACGACCATTTCCGACGACGCTGCTGCGCTGACCTTCCTGAGCCGCTGGACGCTCGGAGGGCTCCTGGCCCCCGCTGTGTGGGTGATGATGTTGGGTTTGTACTGTGGCCCCCGTGCAGACGACTGCGCGTGGCGAAGCGTGGACTCGTTGGTTTGGTCCGGCGTGGCGGCGAGCTCACTGAGCAGCTGCGCCATGAGCTGCTCTGCTCGCGGCCCCTCGGCCTGGTTGATCTCGTCGAGCCTGTGGGCGTCGACGATGAGAACGGCTGAGACGGAAACATCTGAGCTCGCCCGCTCGTCTTCTGGGCTCGACTTGTTCTTGTCACTCGCCGGCTTGTCGACGACGTCTTCTTGGGCCGAACGCTTGAGTTCAAGCAGGCGCTCAACGACGACGTCGTACCGGTTGATGGAGACCGGCGGCTCCTGTGACCTTTCACCCGTCGAGGCCGCATCGGGCTCCCCGACTTTGCGTTGTCCTCCTGGGCGGAGCGTTGACTCCGCCAGCAGCTTCTGCTTGCTGCCGATGACGTGCAGGAGGAAATACTCGTGCGCCTGACCTGCCACGCACGTGTACATCCCGGCGTCGGATGCTCGAAGCTGGGAGATTTTCAGATACCCCGGAGACGCGGTGGACAGATGTGGGAGGGCGACCGGGGGCTTCCCGTCCTTCAGCCAGTGGACGTGGCCCTTGCGGACGTGTCGGGTCGGGCAGCGCAGGACCACGGATGTTCGCGGGAGCAGGTACGCGTGTCCTCCCACGAACAAGTGGAGCTTTTTGGCCTTCCTCCACTGAACGTAAACCTTCCTCTGGGCCAGGATGCTGGCGTCAGGCTTGACTGCGTCTGGAATGCAGGTAGCAGACAGTGAGCGCCGCTGGCGGCCGCGCGAGCGAGCCGGTCGGAGGGTCTCTTACTCTCGCAGAGCCTCGAGGAGCAGGCTCGGACGCTGGTGCGTCGCTCCGCTTGGGAACAGTTGATGGGATCGACGGTCAAATAGCGTCCGTCGTCGCCCTGTTTCCTGCAGACGACTTGAAGTCTCTGCACGCCGCTACCGCAGGTCACGGAGCACTGGGCAGAGAGTTGGAGCGCGGTGGATACACAAGCACACAGTAGAAACGTCAAGGTATCCGGACACCAAACTGACCTGAGACCAGTCAGTCGGCACCCACTGAGGCGGACACTCCTGATTGACACATGGCTGCTGGTTCGAGGGACTCTTGGACGGACAGAAGGTGTCGGGCAGCTCCAGGACGCTGCCGTCGGCCAACCGCTGTTTGCACAGGACCTGCCTCCGCTGGACGCCACCGCCGCAGCTCCGGGAGCACTGCAAGCAGCACAGACAGACGGCGACTGCAGCGGCTTCTTCCCCGGTGACAGCTGACAACATTCCTCTCACCTGTCCCCAGTCCCGCGCCTCCCACATCGGAGGGCAGTCAAAGCGGTTGCAGGCTTGGACCGGACTCGGCTTGGGGCTCGAACAGTCTTCATTTCTCAAAACGGCCGTCCGGTTGCTGTCCCGGGAGGGTCGATGAGTGCACGCCACAGCACGGGTCCTCAAACCGACTCCGCAGGAGGCCGAGCATGAACTCCACTCCGCCGTCTCCCACCTGCACAGGAAGTGATGCCAGAAGCGGGGTTTGAGTCTGCAGTCGCAGGACGCGCCCTCAACACAGATTCACCGCAAATATGAACGAAGCGAGTGTGTTTCAGATGCCGGTGAAGTTCCACCAAACCTCCTGGTGCGTTCAGTGATATTTGAGAATTCCCTGTCCAATTCCCTGTTCTCTTCCATTTTCCCAATTACCGACACGGACCAATATCCATTATGTTGTCCAGAACAATTTCATCCTTTCATGGGCCCAGCGTCAGGGGTATTTCTGCTCTGAGCTTCAGCGCGTCACAGTAAAGGCCCCCGAAAACACTGGAGCCAAAGATGGCAGCCACTTCTGGGGGTGATGTTTCAAAAGTATTTACTCGCAGGTCAGGTGACTGAGGAGAATTGGGAATGAAGCGTGTTTCTTCTGAACCGCAAGTCTAATCCCGTAGCTGCTTCTCTTCTGAGGGAACAGGATCCACAGAGCACGGCTTAATATGGGAGGGTGAAGAGGCCTCTGGGAGGGAGGAGGACGCCAAAGGAAACAAGTCCAATACAGCGTTTGTTGTGCCTGAAAACAAGACTCAAGGCCTGGAAAAACAGACGAGGGCCCGCTCGCAAGTCGCTGGGTTTCCTGACAAGAGTGTGAGCGGAGGAGCGCTGACACCACGGACAGCAGCTCAGTCATATTTGACCACATGGACTTGTGATCTTCATCCATTTGGGCGTTTTATTAGGAACAGCATTTTTAAACTTTACTCCGAAGTAACGATCTCTGCGCCCTGACACACACACACACACACACGAACACACACCCCTCCCCGCCATCATCATGGAAGGGATGTTCCTCTACAGTAGCTGTGCACACACACGCTGAAAGTTCCTCTCAGGACAGTTGCACGTCGGCTGAAGTTACTGAAATGTGAATCCTATTGTGTCTGCTGCTGGCCACGTTCCACCGGCTCCCCCGCTGGCTGTTTCCTCCTCTCCGTGATACAGACATCCATCTCTGACACGGCACTCAGCAATCGCTTGGACTCAAGTGGCCTAAACGCTGCTTTAATTGTTTAATTGCAGCGTTCAGCAGACATTAACGCTTTTTTTTTTTTTGCTCCATCATATCTGATTAGTCAAACCACATCAAAGAGCTTGTGAGTGTTAAATGATGATGTGTGTGTGTGTGTGTGTGTGTGTGTGTGTGTGTGTGTGTGTGTGTGTGTGTGTGTGTGTGTGTGTG
>JBBMJM010011449.1:7863-19287 GCA_037832705.1 Centriscus cristatus
CACACACGCACACACATGCACACAGCAGGCCAAAGCAGACAGACTGTGATCTTAGCAC
This sequence comes from Centriscus cristatus, assembly GCA_037832705.1. NCBI lineage: Eukaryota > Metazoa > Chordata > Actinopteri > Syngnathiformes > Centriscidae > Centriscus > Centriscus cristatus. The sequence continues at coordinate 7,922 of JBBMJM010011449.1, forward strand.
CACATCGACCCACCGCCTTCTGTTAGCCCTTTTCATGTTTGCCTTCATGACATGTCATGCTGGAGTGGGAGATGCAAATAAAGAATGCAAAAGGTGAAATCACAGTGGAACTTTTAAATTTGATAATCAAACCCAAAATAATAACAATAATAAAATGTTTTCCTTTCATCTTTGTGGCTTTTGTTTTGCTTTGCTTCCCCCCCCTATGTTTACATCAGTCTTCTGCCAAGCTGAATACGAATAAATTAAACTCTGCTTTGCTTGAATTCTTCACGTGTAAAATAGGTCATATGTGGCAAACAGATGCTCCATTTGCAGCATTTGTACTGATAAAATGTAGAAAGATAGTGATGCAGTCTTACACACACCTCTCTTCCATTCAGTGTTTACAAACCAAACCACATGTCGTTGCTCGCCGAGATGCAGTGAAAGTGCCTTGGCCCTCTGCATCAGACATTTCTACAAAAGCGCTTGGTGTAATTTATTCATCCAGGACTCTAAGGTCAGGTAGAGGTAGCAGCTGATCCCTTGAGTTATTCTTTTATGAAGATTTTTTTGGGGGCAGGCTGGTTCATGCAGTGTTAACCGTGCTGCGTTGAGAGTAGTTGCTGCTGCTTGTGTTCAACACAGTAATGAGACATTTGCAGCCGTCTCAGCCACCAAATTGACAGTGTCACTGACTGTGGGCCTGCTGGGAGGTCTTGTTAGGATGTTGAGCTATAATTGTGCAATATGTTGTCATGGGGGACATGAAGGGAAAGGGCATTTAAAGGCATAATATTTGCGGGCTAATATTTCAAGTATTAGCCTTATGCATATTTGGCAATTCCTTTTAATCCTTTGAGGGGGTGAACACAAATCTTGCTTTTGATACCTTCACATAATGGGTTCCTTTTATTTCCCTTGTTGTATCTCTTATCAAATTGTGAAACAGCCATGGGACAAATGATTGATTACTATAAAACCTGTCAACGTCCCTCAGCACCAGTGGGGTGAAGACTCCCTGAGCCAGGAATAGATCTAAAGACTGACAGCTGCTTCTCCCAAAGGACATCAGCCTCTCGCTTGTGCTAATTTGTGCCAATGCCTACGCATGTGGAGGTGTGAGCATATAATACCACAGAGGTTTGGACACACTTGTCAGAATCAGTCGGTCTCCCTTGATTGAGTGAAAAGGGTAGGTTTGTGGTGCAGCTGCTGTTTGCGCAGTTCACTGCTGAAACACAGAATGTATTTACATCCCTCGCGCATTCTTCCACCGTGAGTGTTGTCATACATGAGTGTTTCATGTATGACAGATAATAACTGTATCACCGTTCAGCAAACAAAATCTCAGAGCACATCAAGAAATAGAGAATAAGATGAATGAAACAGATTAGGGACCAAAAAAAAGTATGAATCAGATCAAAACCTACAAGCTTGATGTCATAGACTACTGTACTAGTTCAGATCTGTTGTACTTATTAACTAGCCTGAGATAACTGATATGAGGCTGGATATTTACAGTGAATAAAAAGTAATTTCTTTATAATAACATTCAAGGCAGCGTTATTTGAATAAACTGCAGTATGAAGCACATACGGCTCGTGTGTTGACATGGTCACTTCCTGAGCGCCTCATTGCGTGAAGGTGTGTAACCACGGTGACCGTCTACAACCTACAATGTCCTAAATAATCAACTGCAACAAGTAGAGATAAATGCTTGCACAGGCTATTTTAACATACTGACCAGCCTTTGTTCAGCTAAAGTTTGTCCATGTCATAGTACTATTAGTATTTAGTGTGGAACTACTGCATCACTGTATAAGTGTGTCTACTAAGATGTGATACTTGGACTGTTCTAAACTCTTTTTGCTGCGTGCTGAGTTGACCATTGTGAAATTGTGAGTCTTTCCACTCAGACTAATATACTGGAGGCTCAGTGTGAACTCAGAGCCACTGGTGACCAACGGGCAGCTCACTTTGATGCCGTCTTCGGTGCAACAGGAAATATTAACAGCAGAAAACTCTAGTCTGAACAATGTTGTCCAAAGTCAAGCATCCCATTCCCATGAACGCAGAAGAAATGGGAATATGTGCATCTGTACACACAATGTCATCCAGACCGTTGATAACATAACCATAATTAAAACATAAGGCAGGTGAATAGATGTCGCCATGCTGATCCTGTTTGATGGAAGAAGCACAAAGTATGATAGACACACTAATTCTTCATGAATATCTGTGGGTGCAGACGGGGGCCGACTGTGATAAATATGATCCAGTATGAACCTGCGCAATTCTGCCAAAGTGAAACCAGATCCCACATCATCTTTTTGAACATTAGCAGGAAGAATCTTCTCCGACCACATCAATTTAGTTCACTTAGGGAAACTCGAGCTTTGCTCTGTGCTGCTCGTGCATGTGTGGTTAATGCTACCGGCGAGGCTATTTATGATTTCCAATATTCAGCCACTGCGAGTGAGGCAGAGCAAAGGTAGGCAGGTGGCCACAGCTCAGCAGCTGTCCGTTCCACATCACGCCGCACTGACAAGTGGTGTTGGACCTAATCAAATCATGAGGCGGAAATGAACAAACAGAAAGACGCCACCTGGGTGCCACAAAAATAACCAGGGTGTGGAGTGGAAGTCATGAAACTACAATCTACGTCTTGAGCCTTTCCGTCCACAGTATGAAGCTTAGATCCCAGACCTTGTTCCTCTGACCTGACTCTCACACACTCCTCTCTTGTTAATTGGCTGGATGGGGGAGATTACGGAGCCCCTGGGAGATGGTTGCTAGGATATTGATAGCAGTCACAGGACCAGTTGTGGACATTTCTTGCCTCTCTTTGGTGTGAAGGTCCTCCCGTTTGATTGAACAAAACCTGTGGAAGTGTCTAGACATTATTAAAGATCGGGCAAAAGGCAAAGAACAATAAATGAGTGATAACGGAGGAAAGCACAGCTTCATCAGGATAAAACATGCTGGTTATCAAAGAGTGAAATCAAAAACCCGACAGTTTATACTGAACTGCCTTAAAAATGTGATGAAAGGAACTATCATATTCAAGAGGAGATCGGCCGAAAAGCTCCCCAAAGAAATAATTTACCTGAGGTAATGGATTGACCAGAGGGCAAATCAATAACAGCAAGCAACTGTTTATACAGCAGAAGAATGAACATGTGAAGTGCCAAAGCACAGTTACACAGATTTAGGGTGCTTTTGGAGTTATTCAACTGCATGAGTGGTGGGGAAATGGCCATCACCACCATATGGCTGCTGCTGCCATGTGCTTGGACATATGCTGACTGTAATCCACGGAGTCCCAGATAAATGTTGTATAGCATTTACTGTCAGCACAAAATGAGAAAAAAAACCCAGCCATTGTGTAAAAGGTTGCTGATATGAACTGCTGAACTTTATAAGGAATTTGTATGCTAGTCGGAATAAATGCGTGACGAATCTTCTCCTTTGGCAATATGTGGGTCCCTCATTTATTTACATGCAAATGTGAGTACTCACTCTTTGAACTGAAGCTACATCAAGTAGGTTGGATTTATCAATCGACTCATGTTTGGGGATTTTTGCTGTTTAAGCTTTTATACAAAGCAGAAGAAGAAAGTTTTGGTTTTGAGCATCTCTCTGAACACTCACTGACCGACATGAATGCGCCTTTTCCACTACATGGTTCCAATGTGACTAGACACATTAGGTAAAGTACCTGGTACATGGATCTGAGCTGATAGTGAATGTGACGTCTACAGACTGGTCACTAGAGAGGAACGTCCCAAGCGCTAACGTCAGTACAACAGTCTTCCAACACATTTACCGGCAGTAGCGATACAGCCATTCTTCGTTCCAAGATCCGTTAACAAAGCGCAGACATTTGTGCTTGTTGGCTGGTGAGAACGTTCCGAAAGAGTTGGATGTGGCACAGAAGCCAAGTGAGTTTTGTCTCTGTGAGACTCTTGTCCGTCTCTCTTTTCTCTCGCGTTGTCTGTGACAACAAGCCACAAACGAAGCAGAGGTTGACCATCGTGTCTATAACCAATGAGTCAAGCCGAGTAGAGCTGGAACTGTATAGTGGAAAAGAGGCATAAGATGAAATGGTCCTTGATGCCAAATAACTCATCAAACGATAAAGTTGGTCTCAGAAGAGAAAGAAAATCTGCAACGAGCACTTGCTTGCTGAGCTTTCTTCCCGCTAGTTCAGTGTTGAACAATCTTGTCTGCTTCCTTCCAGGATGTTCTTTTCTCCTTGAGTTCTGCCTCAACAGACCTGCGGGTTCCAGGCCTGTCTGATCGTGGTTGAGTGTGCCCGATCCAGTCCCATTTCCTGTGTAGGAATTGTGTTTCCCCTTTCTCTTGTTGAGTGATTTCCCAGAGCTCTTCATTTGAGATCGTTTGAGCCAGTATATTTCCATATTTCCATGATAAAGATTTGTAGTTAACTGGTTGTTGCTTTTGTGGTTCGCCATGTTTCTGCCCCAAGACTGATTTTACATTGGAGTTGAAGGGTAACATAATAGATCCAGGGATGAAACTGTGTCCAAAACTCAAGCCAAGACTCTATTTCTGAGCAAATACTTTTCATGAAAACTGGAACCGTTCCACCCTGTCAACAGATCAGTAAGTGAAAGATGAGGCCATGAACGAGCTTCTGGCATTATAAGACATTTCCTCTTCCTGCACTCCTGCACATTGGATTGGATATTTTAGGATTTACTGCTACTCCTCAGTAATATTTGTGATAAAAAAACCTCAGTATTAGAAGAACTAACTACTGTAAGCGTGAAAAACACACCTACTATGATACTTCATCAGTGTTCTCTGTGTCCCCAGGGACTCCCTTTTATCACAGAAGAAAGTCAACGGTTACGTAAGACGGATCAAACCGTGATTTGTCACTAGAAACATTCACAGCCACACAGACGTCCATGTGTAGGTCCATGGGTAAGAGGTGGGCTACGCAATCACAGGCTGACACAGACAGTCAACTATTTGCACACGCTTGAGGACACTATATCCTCCCTAATTAACTTCACCGCATGTTTTGGTCTGGGATGGGAAACCGGAGCACCCAGAGGAAGCTGAAGCACCTGGAGGAAACCTACGCAGGAACAACGGGAACACTCTCGACTATGAAAAGTCCCAGAAGGCTCGTGGAATTAGAAGTCATTGGAAAGTCAGTTAAGAAACAGTGGTTCTTGTTTGGCTCAGAAGTGGATGTGATCTGAAAGCTGACGTCTAAAGGGTAAAAACCGGAACAATCCAGGATGTGAGTCTGCTGTGTTTGAGCTCAGATTTCATTTATATGTTACAAGCTCACGTGCTGGTTCATGTGCACCTATTTCATCATACTGTACAGCTCTAATGTGACCTTACTTACTTCTACTGTATCCTCAGCGAGCGAAATAATGAGCGGTGACATCACAAGGAATATCATTACGTATAAATGAGCCACGCGGTGCCTGTGTTCCCTCCATACATTAGCAGGCAAAGAGGAACAAAGCTTCAACAAGATATTTAAATCCTTCCTGCTTACTGTAGTGTGAGGAGAGCTAATGGACGGCTTAAAGTGAGCTGCAAGACGGAAATCATGGCCAGAAATATCGGGTCGTGCAGGAGGTCTAGGGTGAGACGGAGCACGCACACACATACCGAGTGCTGTGATCACACTGGGGGGGTTGAGCTGTAAAAGCTGCCACCTCCATTTCAAGGCGCTGAAATAAATGAGCACACTGGCTCGTGCCCTTTTGATTTGGTTGCTGCGCCGCTGCAGGTAGACATGAGAGGGGAGCGAGACAGGCCCACTGAGCATGTGATCAGACATACACTCGCACACATATATAAACACACAAGCAAGACACACACGTTCTTATGAGCCTGATATTTTGTTCCACGCACAGGAAAAATCAATCACGGAGAGCACTTGAACGCCTTTTGTGGATGCAGCTGACGCACCATCACTGTCAGTAAATACACAAAGCTCTTTGCCTCCTTCCTGTTTGTCACCAGTTCTTACTCGGAGCCAGCAGAGCAATCAACGTTTTACGTCAGAGTCTGTGTAAGTGGAGACAATGCAATCAGATTAAACACTATACGAGATAATAGCTTCCCTGTAACTGGGATTGAACAAGGTGCTTTGGGGAGCCAATCGATTCTCTCAACCTGAACCGGAAATGTCTTTGCTGTGGCTCACCTGACATCGACATCTTCCCCTCTCCCTCTATCCAGCAACATCTGGATTGTACACAGTGGAGGTTTAATCAGGGGCAAGCATCAGTACAGGAGGAGCGAGTGTGTTCAATCCATTAAACATGGATTAGAGTGGTTATCGCCTGGGAGTTCGACAGGAGGGCGTACTGGTGCAGAGTTGCCAGGTGGGTGACTCGATTTGACATGACACAACAGGAGGAAAGAGAGCGGTGGAGAGTCTGCATGGGTGTGGCAGAGCTTGCACAGCAAGCGCTACGTGCTAACTTCACTAACTTGTTGAAGAGCTGGAACGGAATCACGGCAGGAGGTGAATGTTGAAAAAAAATCCAGCATGTGAGGATTGAAAACAACAGGAACGTGTGGGTGTTGGCAGATTTGCTTATTTGTTTGCCTGAACATGTTGCACACAGAGGGCATTTGCTGCGACAGCACTGTGCAATCTGGGAATAAATGTGGGTTAATGATGCCGCGGACCAGATGTGTCTCAGTAATATGTTATACAGATGCTGCTGGCTGCGAGGACCGTAGGGTGACCAGATGTCCCGATTTGTGTGGGACAGTCCTGCCTTTTCATTACTTTTCAAGTGAAATTTGCTCACATCTTGGCGAGAAAGGACCGACAAACAACTAAACAAATCTTTATGTTCCCAATTATTGGTGTTTTGGTGGTCTTTGTTCACTTCAAGCGATAGCGACTGTAAGTGAACACGCCTTCTTACCGCAGTAACACCAACAAGATCATCATCATTTTCCCCTCACAGATCTATTCAACTTTATTATAACTTAGTGGTAACTTTATGTATAAAGGTCTCATTTGTATAGACTGTTATGTGGTACCGAATCAGGCAGATGGCAAATCCTCGTAATGTGATGAGCTCAGGGGCAGAATAGAAATGTGTATTATTTCAGGCTATGCAATCGTGTCACATCGTCCCATATAAATGTATGTATTTACACATAAGGACTTGATGCTAAGTTCTGACTTCGATTTATCCATTTACCTGCTTATGTATGTAAACTTTAATGGTGATGATACCTGTGTTAAATACTTGTAAATCAGAAGTGTTAAACTTGACTCACTGACTTCTGAGTATTCAATTGACCAAGGTCACGTCTGAATCAGACGGGAGTGAAGAAATCCTACCGGCAGAAGTCACACTGATCCACGGGAGTCAGAGTGAGTCGGCTGGTTCACGCGGCAGTGGAAGAGTCACAGATAAACTCTGACAGGATGGGACGGCTTGAATTGACACCGCATGCATACAAGAGGGGCTGGTTAGAGAATTTGTTGGCAACCCGCTGGCATGGCAATGGACACACATAATATAATCGAGGCTTTTGCTTTGAGAAGCATCTTTAGAGGTCTAAGTGGTGGAAAAAAGGTAGAAGCTCCTCTTACACTTAGACACCTCAGGGGTTGTCACCTACAATCTGCTGTGTGTTATTTGTAGATTTATTAATGTTCACAGGGCACTATTTATGATATTTATGCGGAATAGGAAAAATTCACCCAATATATTAAATTCCATAAATGAAATGAGTTTAATAACCTCACCAGTGGGGACTTACAGATTGTAGGTTAAATATTAATACCATCGCAACTCAACAGGTGCAAATCAAACTACCACTGCATGAAACCGGACCAGGCAGAGCAACGAAAAAGGTGATATCAGAGCGACGGAAACTAGTTCATGGAGCAGTTCAATAGTTTGATGGAGAGACGACAATGTCATGGAAATAGATCCTTTGTCCTTTTTTACTGTTGACACCAAAAGCCAATTCCAACACCCGCGAGTCGCAGCCATTTTTGTTGTGTACCCATTACTTTGATGGTGTGGCACCATCGTTTAACCCACATTCCCTAGCTGTAGTTTGCAGACCTGTTAGAGAACATAGCTATGTTCCTTTACATCAGTAACAGATCAACATCCACCTATCAAACACTGAGCATTTGTTGGGGGGGAATCAAGCACCAGTCTGTTATATTCCTCCTTTATACAGTCATGAGGGTGAACCGACAAATGACTGGACGGCGTCTTGAAGAGATGGGAGAAAGTGTTATCGGTCAGTTGATGCTGCCGCATCCCTGATTTCCAACATGAATCGACAGAGAAAGCGCCAACTCTTCTGGTATGACGTGTCAGTGCCCAAAAGGCCAACTTCATGTCTTTGACGGGTACTTCACGGTGACAGCTGGAGAGTGAGCTGCTTCTTCTGACGAGCACTTTGACAGATTTATTAGTGTGCACCAGAAATATGGTGGAGAAATCCAAGATGACAAATGGAAATAGGTTTCCGATGAAATTGAAGCATTCTTTGCTGCCTGCAACATATAAGCAGTGATAATAAAGAGATGCAAACTGAGGGAAGACTTATTATTTCCCTTCCCCAGCGTGCTGCTCCACCCTGAGAAGCGTCATTCATTTTCACAGTGGGTCTCTGTTGTCTCTGCTGCACTCCTCTTCCTTCACACTCATTCCATCATGTCTAATTCTCTTTCCCCTCTCATATTCCTCCAGCTTATTCCACTTTACCTCTATAAAGGAGAGTGTTCTCGGTGTGGTCGGCTCGTACGTGAGAGGCATCCGAGTATCGACTCCAACAATAGAGCATTACAGTTTCAACACTCACTAAGGTTGATTCTGTCCGTGTCCATTTCTATGCAACAGAGTGAAGCATTCGACAATGGCCGGTTCATTTTTATAGAGACAGAGTGGGTCGGGCAGCTGGCACCCGGGAGCAGGTTGCACCAGCCGGGCTTGTGACGGGTCTGGAGCTATGACAGGTGTACCTTCTCATTCTGAGCCACTGGTTGCGCCATCAATGCTTCTGAGTTCTTGCTACGAGCAGACATAAATCCACTTGTGACTTGGTGTGAAGTCTCGGGAGGTACTGCTCTTGTCACCGGTGTTGATGGACAACACATGGATCTCTTGCAGCTGCTGGTTAACCAGTAAACTTCAGAGGGATGCTACATAAACGCTGATGTTTGCAGCACTCATCAGAGGCACATGTGGCCACTGCTGTTTTTCTCCAAGTTAACTTGGTTAGTTAATTTCATCATGAGGTTTCATCATTACATTTGATTGCTTGCAAGTCAGCATTTTCTGTTTCTCGCACTGGCTGCAGAGTTCTACCCATTTTCTTATGTCAGTGAATTAATATTTATTTATTAATTTATGCTTTAATCCCCAGAAGAAAGAGAAACGTCCACAACGTGTCCATAAATTTTAGATTACTTTGCTATAAATCAGCATGACAGATTGAAGTACAGTATCCTGGCAACGCATGCTGCGAGGCTATAACCACGAGAATTCACGTACAGAAATCGTGTTACAGTGAGAATTAGTTGCAATGGTAGCTGGCAGGTACATCTAAGGGTTTTAGCTTTCTTTCCATCACATTTATTATTCATGTGCTACTGGTCCAGGTGGGATTTGGTTTGTCAAACACAACCAACCAAAGTTAAAAATAAAAACAAATACAAATGAAAAGGATTAATTTGACCAAGCTCAGAGGCAATAACCCTCAGAAGTGGTTTCCGTCTGAATCTTCCTCTCCGCTCCACTTGATGAACTCATCTTGCACAAATTTAGGTTCATTATTTGAAAAGTAAAACCACAAAAGTCTCTCGCTGACTAAAACAAAGGTAATGAGGTCAAAGGTGGCTGAAGTACAACTTCCTGAATAAAGTAGTAAAAAAAAAGGATATCGATCTGTAAATGTTATTGTGCTACCAGTCTGTCTGAAATCATCTCTGAACTCACATGGTTGTTAACAGTTGAAAGGATTTGTTCAGGAACAGTGTTCATCAAGCATCGTGAGTGAAAAGGTTCAGGAAGAAGAAAGAGCAGCCGCTTCACATTTGCTAAAGTTCATCCAAGTTTAACTCAACATTGAAAAATAAATATGCAGATTTCCCACAGCAAGAAAATCCACTCTCAGCAGCATTTCTCTTGGGATCGACTGATTTTGCAGAAACATTTTACAGTGTCAAATGCTTGTGACTATTCCTGAAGTCTGACGATAACATCAGATTATTGAACAGATCTGAGATATGTAAAGTCGAGTCCTCATTATGCATCATGCATTTATCCTCCCTATAACTGAAGGAAGAGTTCATGATAACCACAGTATTCTGCACATCTGTAAACGTGATAGCCACCATTTAAAACAATGTATTCACTTCTATTTGTGTAGCACAACATCAGAGATGACGATTGTATCAATGGACTTTACAGTCCACACGATAGTGTGTGTTAAGTTCTGGTGGAATTAAAGCAGTGACTTTTAGTACAAACAATGTGGTTATGAGCTTTCTAACCGGGGGGAGATATATTGGCATTTGGACAGTGACGGCCTTGAACTGTTTCCTCACAGTAGAACAAAACTAAAACAGTCATGAGATGTCCCTCGTCCACTGCAAAGATGCTAAATGTAACGACAGTCGCCATCATTTGTCAGTGACAACGCTCCTCTTTCCTGCACCTGTTCATCAACACACCAACATGCAGCCGCAGTAGCTTCCTGATCCTGCAGTGAATAAAGCATTCGCCTTAACTGGTACAAGGATAGACAGTCTGACGGTAAGAAATAATCTCCCACCTGTCTCTGTCTGTGTCTCTCAATCTGTCTAAGGACTCTCTCCCTCTCTCCCTCTCTCCCTCTCTCTCTCCTTCACGTCTTCCACCATCTGCATTCTCCGAGCATGTAAACAGCAGCATGCCGCTGGCTTTTCAAGCTAAAGTCTTACTCTCCTGGGACCCAGAAGTAAAGGAGAAAGGCTACAAGCACACTTTAATGATAGTGATCCTCTGCGAATCAGTGCACGGAGGCAGGATTTCATCAGAAATCAGTCTCTCTTAAATAGTGTTGATGTTGATGGGGTAGCCGCAGTGACCCCTCCGCTCCCCGTGCAACTTGCATAACTCTCATTGTGGCTGTTCCCGCTGTGATTTAGATGTCCTATTGATGGGCCACAGGACGTTTCATAGAGGTGGGTACAGCAGGAGATAAAAGAAAAGATCAATCAAAGGGTGGATACACATGAAAACATGGATCCATGTGTGAGTGCACACATGCCAACTCAGATTGTCCACATAGTCTGACTGGAGGGTTCACCAGCAGGCTACTACAGCACTAGGACTGACCTACATTTCACACAC
>JBBMJM010011558.1:1354-12260 GCA_037832705.1 Centriscus cristatus
GTCTGTCGCCCTCCGTCCTAGATTATCTGCTTAGACCTCTCGGAGGAAATGTCTGTACCAAAGCTGGAGTCTTTCAATGGGTGAGTCGTAGTTTTCCTTTCGCCAGTAAAAATGTTCTTTGTTGTCATCGCAACCTTCACTCACGTCACTGTTTTTGTTCAGCTCTAAAACGAACGCCCTCAATATATCCCAGAAGATGATAGAGATGTTTGTCAGAACCAAACACAAGATTGACAAACGGCACGAGTTTGCTCTGGTGGTGGTCAACGATGACGCCCTGTGGGTGAGACAACGAGCTTTTCATCTGCTGCCAGTGCTCAGCGACCTGTTGATTGAGAAGATACTTTTCCTTTTCTGGTTTGTGTGTCTGCGTGTCAGCTGTCCGGCTTCACGTCGGACCCCAGGGAGCTGTGCAGCTGTCTGTATGACCTGGAGACCAATGTGTGCGAGTCCTTCAGTATCCTTCCATTGAAAATGAAACGAATGCTCACTGATCGCGGGACCAATGGACGAGTGGACCTTAACTGATTGCTGCAGACCTGGAAGATCTTCTCAGTGTAATGTAAGTACTGTCTCCATACAGACCGGTTTTCCCAAGCACCTCTCACGTGGTGGGATGTACTTTGCAGCCGTCAGAAAATTGACTTGCCGTCGATGGAGAATGTTCAGACCATCCCACCTCCGTACGTGGTGAGAACTGTTCTCATCTACAGCCGCCATGCGGGACAGCTCCAGTTCAGCCCGTCTGAAGCTGTTTCTGTAAGTCCGACCCAGTGACGCTTGTCGGTTTGTTGTGTTCCTTCGTGTGGTTTGTAGTTAAACTTACCGCTCGTGTCCCGCCGCAGAAAATGCTCCAGTCTCCGTATTTTTTCTTCGACGTGGTCTACCTCCACAACGGGGCAGAGGAGCAGGGGGACGAGACGAGCTGGAGGGTGAGTGAACCCGTTGACCACGTGCGCTTCCGTCGTGCTGAAGACTTAGCACGTAAGCACATACTCGACTCCCCACAACTGACAACTGGACGGGACCGTGTGTTTTCTGTCTCCAGGACAACTACACCTCGTTCTGCAGCCTCGACTCAAAGGGCATGTGTTACCGCTTCGAGGTGTCCCTGAGCGGCCCCGCCATCGAGCTGCACAACTGCATGGCCAAACTTCTGGCTCACCCTTTACAGAGACCGTTCCAGAGCCACGCATCGTACAGCCTCCTGGAGGGGGACGAGCCGCAGGACGTCGAGGCGACGGTCTAGGACAGGACACACGCACACACACACACACACACACACACACACACACACACACACACCGTAACGTAATAGATCAGTACCAGTGAGAGAACGTATATTGCTGGTTGTTGATTTTATGGTGGACTCGAAGGGACAACGATGTCTTTTTAAAACCAGAACTAGAGAAGAGCTGCAGTAGACATGGTGAACTCACTCACACACACGTTTACTTTCCCCTTGGTCCACACTGACGTTTGTGTCCATAAGTCTTAACGAGTGAGATCCGTTGGAACAGAGACGCTGAAGAAGTGAAAACAACGTACTGTATCTCAAAAGTCACTTTGTCCTTTTTATTTGATGATTTCTACCTTTGCTGCCTGTTTGAACATACACTTTTTCTTTTTTTTTAAATGAATTGCTGTTATTCGTCGGTGGACAAACACAGATTGTACGTGAATGTAGGTGTGATTATTTTCTTTGACAATGATCTCTGTGGCATCTACGCGCCCTCTCTCTCCCACTGCACAGACATTTGTTTCTGGCCATTAAATCAGATGTTTGTAGACTTTTTGTTGTCATGTGGACGTGGCTGTTGTGTTCTGTTTTTGTTCGTCAGGAGGGGGCAGCAGCTCCCTCTGGAAAAGGGTTTGACCCTGAGGTCAGTGTGGGATCTTAAGATGGGAGCGGAGAAAGACAAGTTTTCAAAGATGCTGAATACACTGACAGTGTAGCAGTGATGTTAAACTGTGAAAACGTTGTCCCTCATTTGATTTGACAGAAGGAGTCAACTGTTCTTAGACGTGATGGCGTTATCGTGGTAAATACTCTCTCTTATCCCCTGCTGGTGTGAAAATGATATGTCCATAAAGATAAGTTCTCCGGTGTCTAGTAGGTTATCGAACAAAACGTTTCTGCCTCATTTTTCATCTGTTATGTTTCCTGTTTTTTATCTCACGTCTGTCCTGACTTCACTCATTCGCTGTCACTAACGTTCCTTCATAATTTAGCTTTTTTTTTTTTTTCAGGACAGGTTGTTAGGGAGACAATGGGGGGCCGGAAAACATGGGCCCAGAAGACCTTTCCCCTTTCACCCCCTTCCCCAGCAGAGCTGCCTGTTCCTCACGTCATCAGCGCAGATAACAGCTCCAGGGAGGATCCCCTGAGTCTGTGCCGCAGGGACAGTTTGTTGTTCCCTCATCCCTGAAGAATGACAGGTTCCTATTGTTTTCATTCTTTCACTCCTCCACTGCCATGACTCCTTTCCGTACTGGCTGGGACAGGACATGGTGGAATTTTCTTTTTCCTCTTTTGTTTTTTTTCCCCCCTGCTCTTTCTCCTTTTACGGTTCACTGTGCACAGGCCAGAAAGAACAGAAAAGACTTTATTGTCATTGCACACGAGAGGGGCCACTCTGCTCCACGGAAATAATGGCAAGGCACAGTTTAACACTGAGGTTTAATTAAAAGTTTTAAAAGGGTTAAAAGTACCAGGTTTTAATTTTTAATGTTGTGTCATATTGGACCGTGATGGAATTCTGGTTTCACCTCTGCATTAGTACACATTTACTTGTGCGAGTTGTCTGACAGCTACAGTTACTTTTTACATGAGAATTCACTCTTAGAAGTATTGATTCAGACAAATATTTCAGATCTGTCTGCCGTTCATCTGTCTCACACCTTAGAACTGTAAGGAACGCTTTCAACCAGAATCTGATGGGAGGTTCCACAGCAACACCAGAGACGTTACTACCGTCATTAGACGGTGAGTACAGGTACAGGGCGTGTTGAACTGGGGAGTCAGGAGAACCACATGAGACCCAAGAACCCAAACAAATGTCTGAAACTGACTCTTTTACATTCAAATCATGATGCGCCTGCCTTCGTTGTACTTTAGTGGAGAACTGACTAGTGCCTGTTACCAATACCTGCATCACATTTGCATTCACCTGTTACTGTGGTACAATGTACAGTTCTTTGTATGCAGCAGTACTGACTGAAGCTTTTGATTGCACCACCATGTGCAGACAAGTAATGCGTCTGCCAGTCGTTGCGGATTCATTTTGTTTCCCCACGGTAAACGTCGGTGTTTATTAAATTCCTCTTTCCTAACCCTCAAAACAAATCTATTTTTGCTGCAACCACCTGGGAAAATGTGATCATTGGAGCGGCCGTGCAGCTGGAGGCGGTAGCTGTGACAGAGGTCGCTGAGCGAGGAGAGGGGAGGTGAGGGCTGGGCCAGGATGGAGTGGAAGTGTGCCTCCTGCAGCATTTATAAACATGGCCCCCTTACACTCCTGAGGGTCATTGTTTACATTCGTCCATACGTGCCCTGTCTGCCTGTACATCTCCACACCCGGACAGTGAATCAGCTCAGCGTCTTCTTCCTTTTCTGCTGCCCGGCAGAGCAGAGACCTTGTGGATTTTATTCCAGTTTACATCTTCCAGACCAGCTGCCACCACCCCATCCCACCCCCCACATCGTCCATGTACAGCTCCAGCTACTCCCAGGCCAAGTTTGGCCTGGAGGGAAGGGAGCCGCTGCACAGGTCCAAAGGAAAGAGCTGCGGCTACTACCTGAGGATCATGTTCTTCTTCTCCTCCCTGATCCAGTCCCTCATCATCGTCAGCCTGGTGCTCTTCCTCATCTACGGACAGCCCGAGAAGTCGGCTGCGGAGAAGCGGGTCAAGGTCAGTGATCTGCCCCGGCTGAGGCAGCCTGTGGCGCTCAGAATCACCTCTAAGACACTGATTGATTTTGGATTTCTGTCTGTCAGACTGTTGTTATGGAGCTGTGAGATCCGTGACTGTCATGAATCCGGATGCTTTGTGACCGCACAGGAGCTGGAGCTGACCTACAACAGGCTGACTGAGAACAACATCCAGCTGAGGAAGGAGAAAGGCGAGCTGGGATCTCAGCTGGGGGCTCGCACAGCCGAGAAGGCTGCTCTGGAGAAAGAGTGTGAGAAGCTGAGGACAGATTTCAACAAGACGGTGACGGACTTAAAAACAAAATCAGTGAGTCAAATCGGCCATTCAGCAATGTATTGGTGTGTTTCCTCGTTAACAGATTCACGGTCGTTGTGATTCAAACGTGTCTTCATTCATTCACAGGCGTTCTGTGAGAAACAGCTCACAATGAGTCGAGTGAGTTCGGTTCCGCGCTGTCCCACACCTGCACTACAACAGCCTGTGGTCAACTTTGGCAGTATGTACCGGAACACAAATGTCCCAAGAAACACGATTATTGCCGTGTTTGTCCAAAACAACATTCTCTCGAAGAACACAGACTGACTTGAGTGAACTCTGAACTCCCCAGGTGAGATGAAGACTTTGCAGACCCTGAACGCCCAGCAGAAAGCCATGATCAATCTCATCGAAGCCAACTTCACCCAGACAGTTCAGTACCTGAGCCAGGAGAGAGATATGGCCCTGAAGGACAGAGACACTCATCTCCTGGACGCCATCACTCTGCGCAGGGACAACGGCATACTGAAGGAGCAGCACTCCACCTACACCAGGTCGGTTCCTCCGTCCTCGTCTGCGTCTGCGTCACCATGAAGCGTTACAAATCCTTTTCTTTGACCAGGAAATGTAAAGAAGACTTTGCTCATTCTCTGGACGGGATCCAAACGGTCACCACGAACTTTCTGAACAGGATCAACAACCTGTTTCCACACCAGCTGACCTTTCACCTCACCTGTGAGAGCCAGCAGGAGCAAATGGAGAAGATCAGAAACAGCTGCACCAACCTGTCCCGAGAGGTGGAGAACAAGTTTCAGCTGTATTTAGACAACGTAGGCAACAAGGTGTGTGCGCAGCAACTCGTGTTTTGTGGTTTTCGGTTGCGCTCCCACTGTCCCCATGTGAAGTGCCCCCGCTGTGATATGAGTAAGGAATGAAATCGGTGGGTTTCCATTGTTAACAATCGCTCATCCTGTCTAGTCTAACGCACTTTAAACGACTGCTGCAATTCTCCAAAGAACAATTTGAATGGGAAGCCAGGTTCTCGGGAGAGGAAGTGGACGGCTGCTCATTCGTGATAAATCTAAGTACAGAGACAGATGTCCACTGAGGTGAACCCGGGGTCAAAGCAGAGGTGAAAGCACGGTGCTGTGCTGATGCAGCTGTTATCACAGTACAGGAGAACAAAAACACATCCTCAGCACATATGTGACCCCACCACCACCACCACCACCACCCAGAAGGGTTCGGTAGGGTGCATTCATGCTGTGCCCCGTTGTGGGACTTATGAATAAGTAAATGTAGTAAGTCCAAGAGTCATAAATCCAAAAAAAGAAGGATCTCAACACCAAAGAAGAAGGAATGATGACATGCTTATGGTGGACGGTCTGATGTTTTATAAAAGGATTTTTTTCTGCCTCAGCTTTACAGAGAATTTACTTTCATGTGGATCAATGAGGGTTTTGCCTGCGGTAATCATACCTAATCTCACCTTTTTCAATCGTTCCAGTTCTGTTTATGAAAAGAAATCTGCTTCAAATCTCTTCTGTAGTGAACATGAAGTGTGTGGTTTTCGTCCCATTTCGTTGCGGGGTTGAGGAAAACATCACGTTTTCACTTCCAGGTTTCTGAGATTCAGTCCCTGTCGAGTCGTCTGGAGGTACAAAACTCCTACTTGAATGGCGACCTGCAGCAATGTGAAAAGAAACACAGCGAGACGGTCGCTGAAAGCCGCATGCAGCTTCAGCTCAAGCAGAAGACTCATGACGAGAAGGTGAGTCACGTTTAAGGTCAAATGAACTTCAACAAAAACGGCACCGCGTCTTCTCATGTGTGTTCTAATAGGTATATTTCCATGCATGTACCGTTCCTGTTAAGGTGAAGCTTGTATTTTGTCGTTCAGATGGAGAGGCTACTGATGGAGCAGAATCGTCTGAGAGAGGAAAAGAAGCTGCAGGAAGACAGGTTGACCCTGAAAGAGAGGGAGCTGCAGACTCTGAAGGGAATGATCGCAGGGCAGCCCAACTGTAAGGTACGTTACTTCAGAGGGACTCTGCTTTTGTTCAAATAAGGAAGCAAGATAAATGGTTTCTGACGACGTATGTGCAGAGGTGAGGTGGAGGTTAGACGTTTGGACTCCACAGGAATCCGACGGCGGCAGCAGGAAGGATGGGCCGACTGGATAACAAAGGAAAACAAATTTCAAGCCGCTGTAAATTTACATTTTGCCCTATTTGCAACCTGCACATACATCAGTGTACAGTGTCCCTGAGGCGTAAACAGCCACGTGTGCATATGTGTGTTTTTAACCGATCCTCTGTGTTTTCCAGCTCGGCCTCTCTAAACCTGCTGGCATGCAGGCAGAACCTCCACAGAGCAGACAGACCGTGCCCAGCTGGCCTTCTGGTGGCGCCCCTGGCAAAGCTCCGACGGTAACGTGTATTATCAGATCAGACGCCCTTTCAAATCACATATTAATGCTATTGCAGAGAGTAGGTCACTGCCTGCCTGTTTGTTTTGGAATAGTAATAGGTTCATTTCTTATGGAGGACTGGTTTGTTCTGCACTTGCACTTCCCCTTCAAGGTCAGAGGTCATTGCAACAGGGCTTGTACAAATATTTATTTGTTCTTTTCTTACATTTCTTTCCTGTAGGATCAATCATTTGCATATGCATTTGTTATTTTGCAATTATTCTTCTGGCCATAGGTGAATCACAATAAATGTAGTAACATCCCTATTATTGTTGTTGTTGTTGTTGTTGTTTGTTATTGATATGTAATCATATTTTTCCCTCTTCCAGGTGAGATGAAGTGCAACATCCATCTACATTCTACCTTTAAGGATTTTTTATGAGTATATAACTCAGACATGACACAGCCTGTAAATACTCTGAACATTAATGATCTATTTCCTGCTCCTGGAGTTTCCTACCAACATTAATTTTACTGTGAAACGCCTCTATGTTCTCTGAGTGTAAATGATGTGAATGACACTAGTGTAAATAATTCCTCTTGTGTCTTGTTTTTTTCCACCACGGGATTCAAATGAAATGAAGTAAAAACACATCGTCTCCTGCGTCTCTCTGGATCAAACACTCAACACGCACTCTGACCGCGGCGGCACACTTATGTGCTATAAACAGAATGTGTTTATGTTTCCCAGTGATTCATTCCAATGGCAATACACACGCCCACCAGGTCGTAAATACATCAGCACATCTGCAAACAGCTGCTGAAGAATGACTTGTCTGTCTGCAGTGTGAAGAGCACAAACCGACCTGAACTGTTCTACCACTGAAGGCAGGAAACAATTTAATACATTGAACAACAGACACAGTGAAAATTATTATTGAAATGTTACCATAAAATATTTTCTTATAAGAATAAATATTCATTAATCATCATTAATAATTAAATATTTTTATTTTATCATTTTCTTTGGCATCCGAAGCGGAAGTGATGTGACGTCACACGCAGCACGCTATGTTTACGGACGTACGCGACACTTGTCCCCACGTGCATAAATTTTCAAGTTGTTTCGCTATTCGAACCGACAAAACTCTGTCCACAGGATAAAGACAAGCAGCGTCTCCTCCAGATCGGAATTGTGACGTCTGGGCTCCTTCAGTGACGTGAAGTCGCATGAAGTGAACAGGTAAACAGATGGAGTTCACCTGTGCTCAATCGTCAATCAACAAGGTGGGATCTGGGCCCTGGCCCCTGTGCCTGCAGTGAACGCAGCCCGTAGTGTTTCTCACACATGCAGCCGCTGTTACATAAACCGATGTCAGGTTTTACGGCTTCCGGTTCCACAGGGCGCTTAGGATGTGCTGCTGGCAGCTGCAGAGTCATGGAGGGTGAGTTCCAGCCATGGCATGGCACGAGGAAACACTGATAAAGGTGTAAAATACAAAGAAAACAGGTTTCAGATGATTTAGATGACTTTATTATCAAGGTGTTTATTATGACTCCTACTTTACTGAGCTCCCAAGAGAAATTAATGTGATCCTGCACATGTACTTGTTCTTAGTCCAGTCTCTGATTTTCAAATGTACATGTTCATGACACACTTGTAGTGATTTAATGTCAAACCGTTTCACATTCCATTGTTCTATTAATTACCGATTATTGTTCACCCGAAAAGCAGCATTAGTCAAGATACAGAAAAAACAAACAATACAACTGAAGACTTCATGATTCTGTTGAAGTTTCCTACTGGTCACTCGATGTGCAGGAAAACTTCAGGATGAGTTGACCTGCCTGTTTCTGTCATTCCTATTCACATTTGTATCTTTATAATGCATTTTTAATTCCACTTTTGACAAATATATTCATGTATTGTTTTAAAGCAGAGCTGTTATAGACTGTATTTCTTTATAAAATACTAACAATTACCTGTACCAGAAAATGAGCATCAATCCCACAGTTGCATTAAACCCACACAGGCTCTTCCGTAAAAGATGAACGTGGCTCCAAAATTTATGTCCACCGACATCTTGACAGCAGCTCCCATTTTTAGCGTAACCCCCCCCTCATGTTGTAATTAATCAGGGAGAACATGAAAGAGGACAAAAGGGCTGACAGAGCAGTGCGGAAAGAGGAAAGGTCAGGTACCAGAGACACCGAGCAGAGACAAAAAGCAGCACAAGCAGGCGATTGTGTTGGCGTAGAACAGGGCAAATGTCGTCAGCATCTGTTTGAGGAGAAAGCAACAGGGGATTAAGGGTGAGGAGTTCAACGAGGAAACATAAATATTTGATCAAGGCTAGATTGACAGGGGAACAAAGGCCACAGAGAGCATCGCCTCCAAAACGTCCCTTTCTCACAGAGAGACGTCGGCGTCTCCGAGTTCCGTACGTATGTTGTTTAGTGCTGACAGGACTGAAGATGCAGATGATAATTAAAGAGAAAAAAAAGACTTCCCCCAGCTTCATATGGTTTAATGTTCAGAAATACAAAGGAAAAAAACAGCCGGTACGGCTGACATGATCTCTGCTCATTGTCCTGTTTTACAAATAAACATCCGTGACCTTGCAGCTGGCTTTATCTCGCAGCACAAAATTTACTTTGGCTGTCAGGTTGTCACCCAGGGGGCTCATATTCACCTATCCCATAATAACGGGACACAGGACCTGACAAACGCCTCTGAGGCACCTGTCAGCACCAATCTATTTTCTGTGTGTTAACAAAACAAACATCTGTGAGTCTCGGGAGTCGACTCATTCTCCAGCCAAGAACATGCGTTGTCTTCGCCGTCTTAATCCGGCCAAGGTTTCGCCCTTTTTGTCCTCTTCTCTCCTCTGATACTCTGGGACCGCGCAAGAATGCAGATTTCCTCTGCGAGCGGGTTGTTATTACTGGTAGTTCACGTTTTGGCTGACACTCCTCTGACTATTTCCCAATGCAGAAGTCTTTGAAGATGATGTCCAGGATCTCCTCCGCCCCGACCCGTCCAGTGATCCGTCCCAGGCTGGTGAGCGCCAACCGGACCCCCTCGGCCGCCAGAGCGAGGTCAGCGTCCCGGTACTGCTGGTACTGAGCCAGCGCTGCAACGCACTGATGCAGGTGGGCCCGGTGGCGCGCTTGGGTCAGGGTGGGGGCGTCAGACAGAGGGTCGCCACACCTAGACAGGAAGTTAGCGCACGTACAGAGAAGGGAAATAAAAGATTCATTACTTGGACTCTAAATCTTAAACAAACACAAAATCAGTAAATCGTCCTCTGACGTTGGGAACTGTGGTGGGTGATTTATTTAAGTCACAAACATTCCTACAAAACATTTGAAAATCAACCGTTAGGGATGTTTGTTTAATCAGAACAAAAAACAAAAAGTTCTTTTCATCGATCGAACATGAGCAGAAGCAGCTTCAGATTTAACCACATGTAACTCACAGAGTCTTGACGCTGTTGTGTAGCGTCTGTAGGAAGTCCTGCAGTCCTTCGTTCGTGTGGCAGGAGACCAGAGAGACAGGGGGGAGGCCCGAGATCCCGCTCAGCTCCTCGTGTAACGTGGCTCTCTGTTCCTCCGGCAGCAGGTCAGATTTGTTCAGCACCAGGAGACACCGATCTGACAAAGAAAAAGACGAGGTATAAAAATAATGATTCATTAAAGCCATGTACATTAAAACACGTATGTAGTGTGATACTGTATGTTTTATATAACATGTACACTATTTCACTTTGGTCCGTTTACCTGAAGCTGCGTGTGTGTGACAGAACACGACGCGTTCCCCTATGTTTCATTCTAAATTTGAAGGGCGTTTTTGTTTTTTTCCACCCCCATCAGGTGATTCATAAAAACCTTGTAAGACTTTGAACTACATGTAGTGAAATATTTGAAGCCTGTCTGTTATAGCACATGCACTTCCAGTTCTATTTCATTCATTCATGTTTTTCTGCTGTCATTACTTCAATGGACATTCTACATCAAGCAGCTGCGCATACAGCCTGCAGGTATGTGCAGCCTTCACCTGCTGTGAGCTGCATGGCTCAGCGGTCAACAGTGTTGCCTCTGGAGTGGATTGTTTGGGTTCAAACCCCTGTTAACTGTGGACTGATAAAAGCAAAAAAACTTTATGCCCGCATGACTCCAGTGAGACACACAAAGTTACGTCTTTACAGGAGACTGAGCTCAGTCACTGGTGTCACAGGAATTGAAGACACTGCCTTTGCAGTGGGAGATCAGGGTTCAAATCCTAGTCAGGACTTGGCCACACTGATT
>JBBMJM010011665.1:0-12258 GCA_037832705.1 Centriscus cristatus
ATACTGGTGGTATGTGGGCACGAGAGGGTGTGTGTGTGTGTGTGTGTGTGTGTGTGTGTGTGTGTGTGTGTGTGTGTTGGGGGGGGGGGGGGGGGGGTATCTCCCTCACCGTTCACCGCTGTCACTCCAGGCAGCAGCCAGGGGGCGGGTACTAATGATTGACGTCAGCATGAACCAACAGGAGTATTATCACTCACCGCGCTTTAACGTTTAATTTCCACACAAAAACGATTTAAAAATGTTCAAACAGAGTCATGCTGCTGGCTCTGCCCAACCCATAGACCCCACACACAAAAAACATGCTGGAGTTTTTTTTCATTGACAAATGTGTGTGTTTTTAAAAAAAAAAAAAATAAATAAAACATTCCCTTGGTTACTATGAATAAACCACACAATATCTACACCTTTGTTTTGTGTGGTAATGTTAATTGGAATAAAAGTAAAAAATATACCACTTTGATTAAATGTTAATGTTGTGCCAAACTTGGGGAATATGTGGTTTTATCACGTCTTGTAACGCGACGAACCCCATGCTATACTGCCCCCTGCAGGACAACTGTAGTTAGTGCGTTGAAATATAAGCATTGCATTTGCCGCTCTCTTGAAGATCAGGCTGTAAAGTTAAAGTCAGAGAGGTGAAACAAAACCAAAAAACAGAGGCGCATTTCCAGACAACACATTTAATTCAAAATAGTTCTGAATTTTTGGCTGGGTTAAATCGTAGGCAACTGGACTTCTGGTTTGCTTGAAGACGTTTCCATTCGAACTCACGAAAAAGGAAAAGTAACAAAAACTGCCGTGACCCGGATTCGAACCGGGGTTGCTGCGGCCACAACGCAGAGTACTAACCACTATACGATCACGGCGAGCTAACAGAGTTGACGTAAGCACGTTGGATTTCAGCTTTATCAATGAGAAAGCAGCCGTGTACTATAGCTCACAACTTTTCAATTTGTTTCGATCAATTAATGTAATTAATTATGTGTGTTTTGCCTTCAGCCTGCATCTTACATCTCTGTTTTTCAAGGCTACTGACCCACTTTGTGGCAAAATACATGATAATTCAGTGCAGAATGAACAACTAAAACAAACAAACACAAAAACAACGTTCAACATTCACTCAGTCAATCATCATCAACCATCAAAAGACAGCTATTTCACTACATAACTGAAACACATTAAATCATCAATTATTTGCAACAACAGGAGCAGAAGCTTCTACTACCCATGACGGCCATGGCTGAAGTCTTGTAGTTCATTCTCATCGTTCTCTTCAGGTTCGTTGCGGATTGTAAGCGCAACTTTGGCAACACATTCAGCCTTTCTGGTATAAGGGCGACATGGACGAGCCGCCGTCTGATTCAGCGGAGGTTTACTGCTCGACCGGTTGACCGCTGTCTGAGCACAAGCACTGTCTTGTTTCTTGGTCGTATCATTCCTCTGGTACAACTTACAGGACGCCACCAAAGGCATTCCTATGTCCACTTGTTGGTTTTCTGTAAGACGCAGTTTGCTCCTCGTATGAGTATAGTTCAGCTCCACCTCGATTATCACCGACTCCTAACGAAGACAGAATTCATTAAATGCGCATATTCAGCTTTTACAGAAACAAGCTCTCACATGTGATCAGTGAATACGTACGTTTAGCTTTTGAAGAGCACAAAGACGCAGAACACAGTCCGGGCTAGCTGAGTTCTCAAACAGCATGGAGTCCATCTCCTCCAGGCTGCCAGGGCTGGAAAACATGTCTTCCATTGGCTAAGAATTCAGAAAACAGTACTTTGTCAGAATAACAGGAGAACAGGTGCCATAAAGCAACACTAGATGTCAGTATGGCCCAAGGAAGGGTGAGTATGGATCGGACTACAGCCAGCATTACTATTACCACATCCTTCCTCCACTCCTCCTGTGGTTTTAGTTGGGCGGAAGCAGGAAGCCTATATAAGGGCAGAGCTTCCTCAGACGTGACTTGTGTGGGTGAGTGGTCAACTTTTTGCTGGCTAATGGAAAATGCATGATGAAGACTTTCACGTATCAACACTGAACATTTTATTCAGAGTCACTGGAAAGCTGAGATACTAAGCGCGTGTGTTTGTGTCATCAAAAGCCCCCCCAAAGAATGTCTTTATGTTAATTCTGTAGTACTAGAGTATTCGATGAAATAAAATAAAATATTTACAGGTATGCTCCGCATCACGATGGTGCAGTCCTCTGTTCTGGGACCTGTTGTCTTTATAACGCCAAACGCCACCAAGACATTTGAGTACAAAGCGGAAAAGCTGACTTCCACTTGCGCTCCACAGAGAAACATCAGACACTTCCTCACCGGCAGCTCTAAAGAAGAAAAAGTTGTTTATCAGACCAGTGACAGAAATGGTACATGTACCACAACACAACTTCAATTTGCTCACCAGGAATTGCTTTTGTGAAAGAAAATGCTAAAAATATCTCATCAAACCACAACGTGTGCAAATAGGTTTTGACGCCCCGGAGTGTAGGAGGTGTGTTTCTTAGTATGTATGATACTATATCTCTCGTTGAGTCAAGATAACAAATGAGTGAATATGCCAATGACAATGACATATTCTCCAACTCACGATTTGCTTGTCTCCAACAGGCGTCCCTCCGGGTTACTTCCCCTGTGTGGCCCGTGGTCCTCACTGGATCGGCCAGCGAGCGAGGTTCTTTTACGGTGTGTTTGATCTCCACAGCCTGCTTGCCCTTGACCAGAGGATCTCTGCCAAGATCTGGTGTGTGAAGATTGACAGAGATAAATATGATACATGTCCCAACTGTTTCTTATTTCTTATGCAGGATTCACCAAATGGTAAATACACACAACAGATGCAGTCTTCGCTTACGCAACAGCAGGGAGTTATTTTTAGAAAAAGCTTTGTCTGACACACATGGCTGATTTTGAGGAACTTGAGGTAAACTCAAACAAGCACAGTCATTCATATTAATTGACCAAACGAGTTGTGGAAAACCCCTTTTAACTTTTAACATTTCTTTGCTCCACAGACCAGACTCGTCACTTTTTTTTCGATAAATGCCTCAAAGTTTTGGCGTCACTGATGACCAACTGCCAGCTCGTCATCAACATCACTTTTTCCACCCATAATAATTCCCGGAAAAGTAGCACTGACGTACAAAAAACAACAACAGTAAATGGATGTGACGTCCATTGCTACTACTGATAATTCCTGTGTTTTAATCTAATGAATGACAACACGCCCCGTGTGAGCTGACTGGAGCGTGAACTCAAGAGCGCTGCGGCTGGGGGCGGCCCAGCTCCCACCGCAGCTGTCCTACACTCTGCAGGTCTCATGTTGCTTACTGCTTAAGCCAACAGTGTAAATTTCCAGAGAACGAGGTCACACGCTAACAGCACCTTCATTTTTTTTTTTTTTTTTTTTTTTATCATAACCAAATCAATGGATTGAAAAAAACACTTTAGTCTGGCGAACTTCCCAGCATTGTTCAGTCACTGATATACAAGTCCTGGTTAAATAATGTTAGTGTGAGTTGCTAATGGTTACAAAACTCGTCTGCAGTGTGACCACCGGAACAAACTGTTCCCTTGAGATCTGTTTACCATGGACCTTCATACCTGCATGGATGGAAAAAATCCTGGCTATGTCCATACTAAAATCCCAGCACGGTCCAAAAACCCTCCAGCTAACTTTAGAACAGAATCTTTTCAGACTCATTCTTCCAGTGTCACAGTGAAGTGTTACAGCATCGCCGGTACCAACCTACCTTCAGACACCTTCTCTAAGACATGTGTGACTTTCTCAGACTGGAGGATGTGCTTGTTCAGGTATTTGGTGAAGATTCCAGTGCTTTTCCCTCCATCCTGGACCTCAAAGGCCTCAGCATCCTCACATCTGTATTGGTTGATAGAGGAATCAAACACGTAGTTTTCAAAATATGACTCAGTGGATGAGTTTAAACCATCCCTGCTCTGTCACAGGTAAATCACTGACACTTGTTTTTTGGTAGAGGTGTCTGTATTTCTAGATTAAAAGAAGAAGTACATACGTGGCATAGCCATAAACAGTATTCCCACTGGGTCCCAGTGGCATAATGGCAGATGGGATGCAGTCCTGGTTGTACCTGAAAAAAAAAAACCAACGCTGTTGCAATAACTTTCTAACTGAATTCAATTCCGATAACTTACACAGTCGGCATATTAAAAACGATGCAATTTTCAGTTTGATATGAAACGCGTGATAGTCAGTGAATGCAGCTACCATTTCCGGCAGGTATCCAATAGGACCACGCTCAGCCCAGTCTGTCTTTCCTGCATTCTCAGCATGACCCGCTGCACACAGACGCAGTTTTCAGGCCGGTACGGTTGCGGAGCATCAACAGGTACCAAGTAATTCCGCCCGCCACGTTCATACCCATGTCCCGCGTAGTAGAAAAGGCCTGGCAAGAGAGACGGTATTTCATTTTATTTAGTGTTAGGAGGACATTAGGATTGTCATAGCATATTTGAAATCAAGGTCTCCTGTCTGAAATCCACATCATTCATTTGTAGATTGGATTATCTAACGTTTGACATTTTATTGTTTTATTGGTGTTTTATTATTTCTCCTGTTTTCCACTGTTGTTTATTTGACTCTTACAGTTTTTCATTGTGGCATTTTATTGGGCTGCATAAACACACGAAAGGTGCTATTGAGTAAACTGCACTCACCATAAACTCCTGTGTCAAGCAGCTGAACGAACCTCTCGATACACACCAGCATCTCCTCCTTGGTGAGGTCCAGCAGGGAAACCACTCGGAAACCGAGCTGCTGCAGGAAGTGAGCCAGCTCGTGTACATCCATGACAGGGGCCATTAAGGCGGGGTGGTTGGTGTATCTCAGGTTTCCGATAAGCAGAGCAACTTTATCAGTAGCTGAATCAAAAGTAAACAGATCAGAATGTATTTATAGTTTGCATGGATTGTTTGCCCTGCTGGCACAGGGTTATCAGCTGAGGATGAGACCGGTCTATAAAACCGTACCTGTGAGCACTGCAGGAGGAAGCGGATCCTTTTGCACTAGAAGGTATAATAAAGAAGCGCAGTCAATGGATGTATATTATCAGAGGAAAGCACAGATGTTGCAGTCGCAGGTGCGTACTTGACTCGTACTTAACATTCATTATTTTGTGCTCTTACTCATTTTAATTGTCACAGCACTTCTTAAAACACAATTTCTAAACTTGTTTTTTTTATACCAGGTCTACATATCTTGTTCATGAGTTTTATTCACTCTTCTTTTTTACTGTTACTAATTTTATTAACTATTACCTAACTTTTTTTTATTTTTAATTCAACCATTTCCCTGCTGTTTTACACTTGAATGTTTTTTTTCCTTTCTTTATTCTGTTGTGGAAAGCACTTTGTAATGTTTCATTCAACAAGTGGTCTATACATACTCTAAGTTTAATATTATTATTAATGTTACATTATATCATCAATGTTACATTACAAATGAACTGGAGAAACGGTGAAATTAAGTTTCACTTCACATCACTTTCCTGTTCCTGTCTAGGCTCAGCTGAAATAGAACTTGGATTCTAACAACTTCCTTTTTAGCCTGCAGCGATGGGAAAGTACCTTCAGTAGAATGGAAACAAATAACAACGTAAAAGCAACATCAGCAGACGCAAACGGGTGTGAAGAAGTGTGTTTCACTGCAGGCCTTCCTTGGAAAAGGAAGTCGACTTGAGAAGGAACTGCCATGCGTCGTGGCAGCTTTCAGAAGAACCATTGAAGTAAGTTTCTGTTTCTCACCAATGTCGACATCAGCTGGTTCACTCCATCGCTCTTCTAGCCCATTAGACGCATTAGACACTGAGCACAGGTACGACCCCCCATCCTCAGCTGTGGTCTGCTCCACCTATCATACCACAATTAATCAATTAAGGTCAGATGTTATTGGTAATGGCCAATAAAAGTCAATTCACAACAGGAGTTTTCTTATGACACTTATTAAACCGTTAAATTAGCAACAGAGGCCAGAAAATCCATGCATTTCTTTATGTTCCAGCCCACACACACTTCTCGCCAGTCTCCCCTTCTTTACCTGCAGTGTGTCGCTGGTCTGTGCACACAGCAGGTGTCCATTTCTGTACCACTGATAGCTTGGAGCGGGATTGCCGAAGGCAGCGCAGCGGAGAGTGAGTTTCTCGCCTTCTCGGACTCTCTGGGGTTTAGGGTTGACAGCGATGTGGGGCTCACCCTGCCAATGCTCGGGCAAACCTGTAGTTTGGAGATAAAAAAAAAAAAAATACGTAGAATGAAGCCTTTCTGAAACATGAGTTCTACGTTGGACAGAAATCAGAACGGAGGACGTGTACCTGATTTATCAACCTCCAGCACCTTCACTTTGACCCAGACACTGAACACCCAACTGCTGTATTCATTATTCACTCTGCACACATAGGCATGGGTCCTCTTAGCCTTGAAGGTCAGGTCTGCGTGAGTTGCACCACACACCTTGAAAACAAGAAATTGGAGGCGTAAGAAGCAAATGTGTCTGTTAGGAGTCCAGGACGTGTGCAGGAAAACCTTAAAACTTAAGAAGGGTGAATATATGAACATATAATCCCATTCAACGGAATGTCTCAAAGTGTCAATTCAATAACAGGTTTTCAGAATATCTTATACAGAAATACACCCTACTGAGGTAAGGTGAGGAGTGGAGCATAAACAAATTATTATAAATATGACTGCGCCTTTGTTTATGTTTTTAGTACCTGTGACCCCAAAGAAGAAAACGGAGACACCACAACATCCCAATCCATTGTGACGTATGACTGAGATGTGTACTTTACCTCCTGGGTGTCGTCCGTGAACCACTGGTACCGGAGCACACCTGAGCCCTCCGCGCGGACGCTCACGGTCACCTGGTGGTTCTTGGGCACGCACACACTGACAGGCTGGCGTATTATCGCGATATCTGACGGCACAAGCAGGTACATCAGTCACCGACGGTCACTGACGGTCCACTCACACAGGCGGTGTCGGTGTAGAACAAAACATACCTCTGATCATTATTCGACAGTTGAAGGTTCAGTCAGTAACGCATCATCCTTTTCTTCTTCTTCTTCTTCTCGGCCAGATGTTTCCTGTACTACTACTGGAGGAAAGAGCGGCTACGTCGTCTTAGAAGATCCCAGAAACCAACGGCGGCGTCAGCGGACATTGCCCCGTGAATACCCGCCGTCAGCCTCGTCGAGCAGCTGTCAGAGCGTCTTCCTCTGAGCTTCATAACTTTAATCACACGGAGAGGAAAACTCTTCCCCTTTCTCGGAAACACAACGCACACACGCATTACCGTTAACCTTCGAATATGCGCGCACGACGTCGGCCTCTAAAGTGGTTGGAAGGGGGAGGGGGGAAAGGAAAGAGGATTTTAATTGTTATAATTAAAATACGACATGTAAGAGACTGACATTTTAATACAAGCTGTTTTTTTTCCTGGTTGAGAATGTAACGGAAATGACGGTGGAGACACTATTCTTGACATTACGGTAAAAATCGATAACTCATTTTCAGGGACACAGGCTGCGGTTGAGTTTGGAATGTAATAATAGCTGATAAGCCATTGGTGTTCATTAAGTCAAAATCATTACAATGTGTCTAAAACTCATTCACACTGCACATTGAAAATTGAAAAATAAAAAGAACACGTTATGAAATACACACTTCCGTGATCATGTTGTTGACTGTTGTTTAACGGCTGCATTTGTTATTCTTGTACCATAAACTGGCTGACATCATCTTATGTCATACGTCTACATATATGTCATATATCTAAACAGCGCCAACTCAATCACAGCATCAGATTCGCCCGCTGAGCCTGTTTTCGTTGGATTGATATGGAATTCAAGCAGACAGCAGTCACCATGTTTGACCCTGTGTTGCAACAAGTGAGGGGGGCTGTCCTTCAGCAGCTCTTGAAGCCTAGACCAACGTCATCAGTGGTCATGAGCTATACTCTACTGACATGTTTTGCATGTTGACATCCAGCCTCTGACAGTGTCTGACCTCCATGGGAATCTTTTTGTTTTTCCTTATTTTGCTGGATCTTCACAAAGCAATGATATTTTGTCATTGTATGACTGCTGATGAGATGATGATTACAGATTTTTAGAAATTCATCATTGTTTTTAATGATGACCGCTATTCAGTTTAGATTTTAGACTTTCCATTTGTTAAGTCTTAAGTCTAGTTTGGAAAATCCAATGTGCTCTTGCATCTATTTGTGGGCCAGCTAAAAATAGGGGCTCCACTGGCAACACATGCGTGTCTCTGATAGGCAGTTACAGAGATTTTCTCCACAGTCTCCGGCTCCAAAGAAACCCCAATAACACCTGAATGGTAAGTTAGAACTTTTACCAAGTTTTACGTAGCCCGGGCACATATGAATTGCATGCAAAACTCTTGAAATGACTTTTTTTATGTGTCCTTGATCCCAAACAACCCAACAACCTGATGGCTGAAACTATTTATAACTTGTTCCAATTGAAGTACTTTGCTTGGTCAGAAAGGACATGGTCCGTTTAGTTTGTGCTCAGTGTGCTGTCTTGAAGTGTCATCCAACAAATTTAATCACCTCAGTCTTTTTTTCCTCATCCAGGGGCTTTTTACATGACTAACAAAATCCACCTTCTATCAGGGCTTTGACAAGCGGTGGACGTGAACGAGGAGTGGTCTTCTTCTTGTGGATCTTACATTTGTGAATTACTTCAGAGGACAATGACTTCCAGAAGGCCGATGACGCGATCTTATTCTGGCAATGGGAGGACAAGCAGCTTCAGCGAAGAGGAGGGCAGCTCTTCTAATGGCCGCTCAGAGAGCCGCAATACATACCTCTCAAACGTTAGGCCTGAAAACAGGTAGACAGACTCGTCATGGGAAGTGTTGTTTGTTTCTTTTAAACACATATATGTGGGCATCAAGGTAAGAGTTAAAATGATGGGAAAAAATGCCAAATTGAATCAGTGACAAAGACGATGTCAGATAAATAACATGATAATAATTAGATTAAAACTGATTCTTTTATTGAAGAGGGGAGCACATATCAGACTAGTCTCCATAAAACCTTATCTCAGTCAATCATTAATGCCCCTTCATTTGCCTCCTCTCTGAATAGCTATTCAAGGTATTCACACTACAGGCCAACAAGGTAATCCACATTTTTGAAACATCCCTCCCAACTAATATCTTAACTGCAAAAACTGGTTTACCCGCAAGAATGAAACATACACACGTTTTAAATGTAATGTGATTGTCCACTTCGTTGAGTTTTAGTGCGAGTTTTAGTTTCTTTGTTTTATTTTTTCCACTGACACCTCACATGCCTCGTCGCCCTTTTCAAACTCTTTTCACTACCAGAGAATTTCCATTAACAGTCTTTAGCAAGTAGTTGGAATGTTACTGCACAGTCGTGGGGACGTTTGTGATATAAAAACTGTATATTGATTAAAAAAATGATGCATCCATGTCACCCCCAGGAGCACTTTGTGCAGCGTTATGGCTCAACTGACTGAAGACATTCAGCCGTCCTTTGAGACCACCTTGAAATCAAAAGCGGTGTCTGAGAACTGTAATGTGAAGTTCACCTGCGTGGTGTCAGGTAAACCTCCTGTAAATGTTGTTGACTAGCGTGTCACTGCTTGTTGACGTTTCTGTTGAAGTAACCGCCACGTGTCCTATTGTTTGTCACGAGACGATAGGATGTGACTAATCAGAAAACAAATGAAAGATTCCACTTAACCGGAAGCGAAAATAGACTCATTTGTTGGCTTCATTTTCCAATCAAGTCTGAACAGAAATGTTAAGATGGATTTCCAATGCTCCATGGAGATAGGTTTTTATTACTGCATGCTGATTCACTCATCCGAAAGCAACAGCTGTTCCTCCTCTGTAATCATTACTGACAAACTAGAAATCGCTGCTGGATCACGATTTCTGAATGTTTTTGTTCACCTAGTCATAGAATTGGATTATTCTCAGTACAAAATGCCAATCGGGTTGTTAACACTGCAGACGATTGGATGTTAACACAAGTAAATCCTTGCACACAGGTTACCCTGCCCCGGAACTGAAATGGTATAAAGATGACACAGAAATGGACCGTTACTGTGGACTCCCGAAATACGAAATTCGCCGAAATGGAAAAACTCACACCCTCCACATTTACAAGTATGTTATAAAAGAAGTAAATGTTCATGTAAATGCATCTTCTTTTTGAACTATGTGGAATTTATGTCTGTTTCGTCTGACAGCTGCACATTGGATGATGCTGCCATTTATCAGGTCTCAGCCAGCAACAGCAAAGGTATTGTCTCCTGCTCCGGGGTTTTGGAGGTCGGCACCATGAATGAGTACCAGATCCACCAGAGGTTCTTTGCCAAGCTGAAGCAGAAAGCAGAGAAGAAGAGGAAAGATACAGAGGAACACAGCAAGAAGCAGGTGAAAGAAGACATTCATAAAGAGAAACCACAGGTTAGTCCCGAACGCCCACAGAGGAAACGACCCATCATCATCGAACCAAAGCAGACTCAAGCAGTCAAGGAGCCTGAGGTCGTGGAGCAGCTTGGGTCAGAACCCAATGGAGTCACTGCTGAAGCAAAGGAAACAAACCCTGTGGCATCCCCATGCTTGAGCCAGGAGAAGGAGCTACAACCATCTGTGGATGTTTTAGCTACAAAGAAAATGAAGATCACCAATAATACTGATGGAGTTAACAGCAGCAACAGTCGGAACCATGTGATGGAGAACGGAGGGGAAAACTGCTATGATGGGGGAATTAGTCTGGCACAGTTTCTTGCAGAGACTCTTCATTCCCAGGCTGCTGAGGAGATACAAAGCTCGAGCCGACTGGAGAACTCCAAAGAGACGGAAAAAACGACTGCAAATGTCGCTGATGAGAGAGAAAGAGAAAAAGAATGTCAGCAGAACGAGAGGGAAGAAGAAAAAGCACCTGAGGAAGAGCACGAGAGAGAAAAAGAATTCACGGTGGAAAGGGAGAAAGAAATAGAAAGGCTATTGGAGATGGTGCAGACAGCAGAGAACCAGAGACATGGCTCGGAGGTCAAACACCACAGAAAGGGTCATAGGGATCATGACCATCACAACATACAGGCCTCCATCTCCTCTATGCTCCACACAGTCAAAGACTTCTTCTTTGGGAAAGGGAAGAAGGACCCTCGTGAGCACATTGAGAAAAAGGAAAAAGAGTTTGACCATTCACTTTCACAAACACCACCCCCATCTTACTGGCTTCAACCAGAGCATCGTGGAGAGGTGGACAAACCTCCGGGAGATGAAGTTGTACCGATGGAAACTGAGCTTCAGATGCCGGAAGCCATCGAACACCAGTCAGTGCCGCTAGAGCTCGAAACAGCACAAGAACAAAAATGCAAAGATAGCGTTCCACACGCCGACCCGCCTCCTGCTCATGAATCGCACCGGGAGAGCAAAGAAGAACCGGCGGTGCACAGTGTCAAAGAGGCTGAAACTCTCGTGCAGGCCATCGAGGTGGAGACGGAGAGCAGTGGTCCAGGTGAAGAAGTGGCGTCATCTGCGCTTCTTACTGAGGTACGCACAGTGACCCCGAAGGGCAACGACCTGCCACTTGAGAACGATATATAAATATTTTAAATGAATTCTTGTGACAAGATTGTTTACAGCATGAGCCACCTGAGGAGCAAATCGTTAACTGTCATAGTCGACATAGTTTACACAGATTGACTCGTGTGGTCAGTATGGTGAGGTCAGAGGAGCCAGTGTTTCCCAGCATACTGTACGGAACTGGTGATATGAGTCAAACTTGCCATTGGAGAGTGGTTTGTCTACATTGATCATGCGAGAGTGACAAGGCAAATGAGATAGCGTGGGAGAAATGAGGAACCACAGGAAACCGGGCAACCCGCATACATATGTGTGGGGGTGGGGGATGTTGTCTGCCTTTTTGCAGCACTCGGTCGCATAGCCGGGCGAGATGTTGATCGTGACGGCTGAGGCAATGTGATGAAACGTGAGCATCAAAGGCACAAACAGGCATCGAATGACGAAGGGCTGGGTTGTTCTGTGGGAGAGCGAGCAGAGAGGGACTTTTGTGGCATGTCTCAGCATGAACGGACGACAGACGCACTCCTTCCTGATTCCCCCCGGCACACACACACACACATACACACACAAACCAACAGCCTCACCCCCCATCCTAAAATAAATGAAGAGGGGAGCAGTAC
>JBBMJM010011774.1:0-25605 GCA_037832705.1 Centriscus cristatus
TAGCATGGTTAGCATCACCGTCATGTTTTTAATGCGAGAATAGAATTATTGTTGTTAAAAATGAATTCTCACACCAGCACACGGTAATGATTTTCACCCACGGTATTACCAGCGCTACGTTGGCACTAGCACACTTTGGAGTACCGTAATGACACGACTATGAGATGAGTCAGGGAACGGTTCTTAAAAGCTGAGAAGTTTCTCGACGTCTCCCCCCCATGACAGATCAGGTCTAATAAAGTTGCTTAGGGCTTGACATTCCCATGTGTCCAGAAGACAAATGTGTGTGAATTTTGAACTCTGCTCGTGCACGTTTTCCACATGGCGTGTATGTATGTGTGTGTGTGTGCGCGGTGTGAGGTCAGTCCACAGTGTGTCCTGTTGGTGGAACGCTGCGCTAACCAACAAGTTGTAATCTCTGAAATCCCCGGAGTGTGACTTGGATTACAACGCTAACATCGACTTGTCTCGCTTTCATTCACTCACTGAGCGTTAACTCGTTAACTCGTTGACACCGACGGTATCACCGGCGCTACATCGGTGCCACCATGCCACTGGAGAACCGTAATTACTGTGACTATCTGAGCATTCAGAAAGCATTCGGTTCCTGAAAGCTGAGAGGCGTCACTGGGTTCCTTCTGATGTGTTTCTGATCAAAGTGCATGGTGACACGGTCGGGTTATGGAGTTAAACGATCCTGCCGAGGGCAAAAGACGAAAAGAAAATAACAGATTATTCGTCAAGAAAGAAAGAAAGCAGCATGCCCCGCCCCCTGCATGTGAGTCACGTCACCTGTGTTTGCATCGTTTTCTTTCCATCTGTGACCCGCCGGCACCTACCGCCCCTCCCAGCATGTCACCCTGCGCTAGTCCGACAGTAAAACTGCCCAACAGCTGCTCGACTTTCCCTCCCACCAGGTAGAATCGGATCAGGCGGGATGCATGCGCACGCCCCCACGAATTGTGTGATGATAAAATGTGTTTTGCGTAAATCAGACAAAAAATATGATTCCACCCTCAGCTGCCTCTGTGCTTTGTCACATGATCACATCACCTGCTGTTGACCCTTCGAGGTCTGAGCGTCCCGATTCTTGCTTTGTTTAAATGAAGCTGTGAACGAACATTCCAGTGATTCGTTCACATTCCCCGGCTCGTCCTGTACCTCTGAGGGTTAACAGCCAACCAGAGTAACCTGCACTGACGTCTCCATCTGTTTTTGTCTGCTCTTCCCTGTCCTCTCCTCACCAAGCACTCCTATCTGGACCGAGAAACCTCGCTCATTCTGAAAAGCATAGCTGGAAAACCTTCTCACCTGCTGACCAAGGTGACCTCCTCACACACTTCCTGCTTCCTTCACCCACGTTTGTCAGAACCAGTCACTGCAGCTTTCACCTGTGTGCAGACATGTGGTTTGAAGTTTGAAGACTGACGCTATCACCGGCGGTCCTTTTGTCGGCCGCGTGCCGTGACAACGCGACTATCTGAGACACGTTTCAGCTGTTTCAGTTTCGATTTCAGAGTGATTCGTTTCCAGTGATTTGTTTTCAACAAGTGAGTTGCGTCAGTGGCTGTGAACCAACGAACGAATCGGTTCACTGCCACACTGCGCTCAATGTTTTCAGGCAGTGAGTCCGTTCAGGTCGCGTGTGTTGTGGGACTAAAGTCCCTCTGCACTCGGGTGACTTGGCCTTATTGTGTGTCGGAGCTGGTCATGTGGAACAGGGGTAGTCTGGGTGTTAGGGGGGCGGGGGGGTCAAGTTAAGAGGCTTGTTAATTTAATACCCTTCAGCACTTTCTAACACACACACACACACTTTCAAATATTCAGCAGCTTTTCCACACACTCTCCATCCCTGTCACTGTGGGTTGTGCTGACGCCCCCCGCCCCTCAAACACACACACACACTGTGCACCACCCTCCCCCGTTTTTTTTTTTGTTGGCTGACCTATTATTGGACCAGTTTGGTAGTTTTGCAGATGTGCTGCTCCATCGATTGGGCGCGGTGTCAGACATGTCTTGGGGAGGGTGGGGGGAGGGTGGGAGGGGCGTCAAGTTGTGCTCATCTAAGATGCACATGTCTCCATGTCAGTGAGCCGCTGTCGCCGTTGTGGATCAAACTTCCTGCCGCTCGTCGTTTCACGCGGGGAATGTTTCTTTTCAAAGCCTCGGACACATCTGGATCTGTTGCCCGTGGTCTGTGCTGGGGGGCTGTGAGGGCGTCCGCAGCCCCGGGGCCCTTCGGTGTGTGTGGGGGGGGACTATTGTTACCCGCCACGGCTTCAGAGCAACATCAAAGGACGCCGGCGCCGCCGCAGCGCTGTAGGAATGGGCATGAACGCATAGAGGGGGGTTTTCAAGGCGCCATATTTGGATTTGTGACCAGTCTGTAGGTCTGAGGATGGAGGTGATGGCATCATGCTGGAGGGGGCAGGTAAAACGGTCAGTGGACGTGACGGAAGGATGTGTGTGTGTCTGTTTGTATGAAGCATTATGTGTGTGTGTTTGTGTTGGCGCAGGAGGAACAAGCTGCCAAGCTGAAGGCAGAGAAGATCCGAGTGGCTCTGGAGAAGATCAAGGAGGCCCAGGTGAAGAAGGTGTGTCAGCGTTCCTCTTGTCTCCACCGTTTCTCCGTGAACTTCCTTCACAGCGAGCAAGGCAGAGGAGCGAACAGAAACTAGGTCAATGCAGCGTTAGATGATGTGTGTCTGCAACGGGGGGCAGAGGGGCGGGGGTGGGGGGGAGACCCAGAGACGCTACGATGTGCCCGATCCACACCGGAAACCCCATTGGTTAGATAACACCACTTCCTGTCACCGCCATGGTTTTCTGATCTGTGAAGACCCAGTATCAGTTTATCATGTGTTTAAAACATCCATGGGCCTTTTAGCGTTTTGTTCCTTAATGGACAATGAAATTCATAAATTCATAAAAAATATCTTTTTATTTCATTCGTAAAATAAATCACTGAACTTGTCTAGAAAAAATAACCACAAAACAATTAGTTGAACTGAAAATAAAGAATAAATTCAGACTTTTTATTTGGTGGAAATTAGTTGTGTCTTGACTTGTGGAATGTGTTTTCAGACTAGGGGGATTCTTGGGGTCTCTCCTGTCCCAAATGTAGGTCACATGCCCCCATGGCTCTGGATCCTCACTGGCCAACTGCACCCACATTCTGATTGGGTGTTTGTGTCCCAGTGGCTCGAGGCTTTGAGGTCTTCGTTGGACTGGTCTTAACGGCTGCATCTGGCACGTGTGCCAGCTTAGTTCAATCTCACTCGGACTTTTCGCTGCCTTAGAAAGAAAAACCCGATTATCAGATGTTGAGTTGAGCTCCGTGCTGCCTGATTGGGTCTGTGAGTTGTCCACGAACAGCCGGTCATGACCTACTAACGCCTGACGGAGGCTTCGTGGAACTGACCCTTCGTCCGACCCCATCGTCGTCTGCCTCTTTGAAACTCTTGACCGTTCCGTTTTTTTTCCGAATGTCTGTGTTTTTCTTTGTTTCCTTCCAGCGATAGAAACTGAAACTGAGCAAATGTTGTTACTGCATTAACAATAAGATCGGCATCCCCACCCCCACATTTTCCCACCCGCCTTTTCGGTCAGAAACGGCCTTTTGGTCGGTTCTATTGTCTTGGCGAAGTCGCATCCAATCACATTTGTTGCCGTGTGTGGTGCCAGGTGTCTGATAATTACGGTATTTGTAGGCTGATTGGTCAGCCAGGTATATTGCCCGATCAGTATACCTGGATCATTATGTTTGGACCGGTCACCCTGGCGACCAAAGAGAGTCCTGCTTCATCCGCCATCGGTCACGTGACTGTTTGCACATCAAAGCAAGCTTTGAAGTCATAAACAGGAAACGGCACCGACTTGGAGGACTTTGAAGTTGGCACCGGAGCGTCTGTGTCACTAGTCTTAACAAACATCAACTCGAGCTTTCAACAATCTTCTCCTTATCCTCAGCTGGTGATCAGGGTCCACATGTCGGACCAGGGCTCAAAGACCATGATGGTGGACGAGCGGCAGACCGTCAGGCAGGTTATGGACAGTCTGCTGGACAAGACCCACTGCGGCTACAGCCCCGACTGGTCTCTGGTGGAGATCATCACCGAGCTGCAGATGGGTAAGAGAGCTCACCCGCACACACACGGTGTCCACGGCGCTACAGTCGCCAGCGTACCTGGGAGAACTGTAATCACAGGAGTATTGGATCAGAAAGCTGAGAAGTGTGAAGGAAGCAGCCACTACCGTAGTCCCCTTCGCTCTGTTCCCGCAAGCTGGCAAGTCATTACCGTAATGACAGCATGTTGTCTACGAAGTACAACTTCTCAGCTGAAGAGGAACCTTTTTGTGATAACACAAATAGTTGTGCGATTACGCTACTCCCAACGTATGCTAGCACCAGTGTAGCGCCAGCGATACCTTTGGGGGTAAAGGATTAAATGTTCTGCCCCACCCAAAGAAAAGACCTGAAACGCCCCCCCCTCCTCTCCATTCCTTCAGAGCGTATCTTTGAGGACCATGAGAACCTGGTGGAGAACCTTCTGAACTGGACTCGGGATGGCCAGAACAAGCTGCTGTTCGTCGAACGCATTGAGAAATATGCACTTTTCAAGAACCCCCAGGTGACTGACACACACACACACACACACACACACACAGTTTATTCATGCTCAGCTCAGAGGACGACCCGCTGTTGAGTGTTTGTGGGGAAGTAGGTCAAAGCTGAGAGAGTAAACGTGAATAATTGATGTGACACCAGACGAGGTGTGCGACTGGCGTCCCACAAACTGAAAGCTAACCGCTGCTCGTCCAACAGAACTATCTGCTGGGGCGGAAGGAGACTGCAGAAATGGCTGACCGCAACAAAGAGGCGCTGTTAGAGGTATCACCATGACGACGACTTGCTGTTTGGTTTTTGTTTCTTGGTTTGTTTTTTCCTCCTTTTTTCAAACTAAAGTGGCTTTTTGGAGCAGGAATGTTTCTGCGGTGGCTCCGTGACTGTGCCGGAGATCGAGGGGGTGCTTTGGCTGAAGGAAGATGGGAAGAAGTCGTGGAAGATGCGCTACTTCCTGCTCAGGGCTTCAGGGATCTACTACGTCCCCAAAGGCAAATCAAAGGTTGGTGGGTGGAGTCTGAGTGAAGAGACTGAGACAGTCCAGTTGGTCCCGTGTCCCCCGCACAAGTCTTCTGAGTGAGTCTTCTTAACGGATTTAGTGATGGATGAACCAATTCACCGATGAACTGACTTTGTGGATGTATTTACTGTGTGAGTAGATCAGTTAACATCTAGAACATCTAGACACTTTCAAAAACGTCCAGATTTCCAAGCAGCTCCACCCAGGGCCGAGGCTTTCCACAGCTTAGCGCCGACTTGCCGCCAAAGACGACTGGCAGATCCTCCAGAGGTTTAATTTAACCCGCTCTGACTCGGCAGGCGTCCAGAGATCTGGTGTGCTTCCTGCAGCTGGACCACGTCAACGTGTACTACGGCCAGGACTACCGCAGCAAGTACAAGGCTCCCACGGACTACTGCCTGGCTCTGAAGGTAGACCCTCTGCTCTGGAGAGGCGCTGCTCCCGGAGCACATGCATTCACACGTTGTTCTCTGTGCAGCACCCTCAGATCCAGAAAAAGTCCCAGTACATCAAGTACCTGTGCTGCGAGGACGTCAGGACCCTGCACCAGTGGGTGAACGGGATCCGCATCGCCAAGGTCGGTCTGAGCGTGAACAGACGGGAGAGGAGCCACACTGGCGCTGGCATACATGGATATCGGTGTCGCACGCCTAGAAGGTTTCCGACAATAAGAAAAAAACATGGAAGAAAAAGTATACGAGACAAATAAAACAAGAAAACAAAAGGAAAAAAGGAGAAAAGACTCGGGAAAGTTGAGAACAGCGATGTTGCTGTCAGGACAGTAATCCCTGTCCCGTAACGACTCGTCTGTTGTCTGAATGTGTAGTGTAATTAGGGTTCTGTGAAGTATTCTAGCACCAGTGCTAACCGCCGCGGACCACCGCAGACGGCGACACACTGATCGGATTAACCGTGTGTCCTGTGCAGTACGGGAAGCAGCTGTACGTGAACTACCAGGTGGCCATGAAGAGGACGGAGGCGGCGTACGATTGGTCGTCTCTGTCCACCTCCAGCATCCGCTCGGGCTCCAGCTCCGCCAGCATCCCTGGTGAGTTCAGGGACCCCCCCCACCCCCTCGTAGGTCGGTGTTCAGGACGCTCCACTGCCATCTGTCCTCTCTGCCCCACAGAGTCGCAGTCCAATCACTCGGACAGCGGCATGGAGACGGGCTCCTCCCACGGCCGCTCCCAGAGCGTGGTGAGCACCATCTTCTCCGAGGCCTGGAAGAGAGGAACGCAGGTGGAGGAGAAGGTAAGTAGGACCACGGCTTGTTTCCCCAGCAAACATTAGATTTACACTGACCCGCTGACTCAGCACATGGAACTGTTTCTAGGAGTATTTTAACCACTACTTGTACACTGCAGGACAGTTTCAACTTGTTCTACTTTGAACTTGCTAGCACCGGTATGTCACTAACCGACGACTCGGTGATGAAACTACAAATCAGCGTTTTTATTCATCGTCCCGTCTCTGTTCTTTTTGTAAATTAACTTTCCGTTCAGTGGTCCGTCTGAAGACGCTCTTGCGTCGTCTTGTCCATGTCTGCCTTGTTAACTTGCCGGCGCAGGTGACGTAGCACAGCCAGACTACGGGTCCTTCAATGGGCCAAAATTCAAAGTGTCGTGTGTACTCATGATCAATTGGGTTCATTTTTTTGTACGCGTTTCTTTGCGGCGTAATTAATGAATTGAATGAACGTGTTAAAACGACAGCACTAATTATCATATTGTTTCGTTTCACCAGATGAGGATGGACGCGTCTCGGGGGGGCACACTGCCTTACCCCTCCCATAGCCAACGCCACCACAGCCAGCATTCAGCCGACCAACCAGCCTTCACCCCCCCGCCGCAGCCTCAGGCACAGCCCCACCCGCCACCGGGGCCACCCCAGACCACCCCCCAGCTGCAACAGGCTCCACACACCCCCCAGCAGCCTCTGCAGTCACCCCCCCAGCCGCAGACCATTGGCTCCGCCCACACCCCCCCCCAGCAGCAGCTGTCAGCTCCCCCTTCTCCCCCGACCCTACCTCCCCCTCCTCCCCCCAGCCAGGTGACGTCACACCACTCCCTGGCCCCCACCCTGTACAAATTCAGTACCATCACCCGGCTCCAGAACCAGAACGCCTCCCAGGCTGCCAACAGGTTCCCCAGCACCCCCGCAGCCCCGAAAGCCCCCGCAGCGCCGGTGTCCGTCAAACCAAATGTCAATCATATCGCGGCGAGGACGAATGTCCCACCCCCCCCTCCGCCTCCACCCCCTCCGTCTGTGCCCACCCCTGGGTCAGCCATGGCCGTGCTGAAGCTGGGCCCCCCGAGCCCTGCCGCCCCTCCGGCCTTCATCCCGCCCCCACCCCCCCAGACTCACGGCGAAGGGTTCCCGCCGCCGCCGCCTCCTCCACCTCCCCCTATGACTCCACCCATCTCTGGACTGAGGCTGAAGGAGCGCTTCCCCAGCCCCCCACGGGATCTCCCGTGCCCCAACGAAGCCCTCGCCGACTCCCCGCCACCCCTACCTCCTCCACCTCCGCCACCCCCACCCCCACCCCCACAGCAGTTCCCACCACCGGCGCCACCCAAATCCTTCCCGCCCAGGTTCCTTCCCAAACCCATGTCACCCGTATCCCCCTTCCCTTCCCCCCCGCCCCCTGTCCTGGGCGGTCCTCCGCCCGCGTCCTTCAAGAAGCAGCTCAGTCTCCAGGCGGGCCACCCCTCCCCCCACCCACCCCCCACCCTGCCCAAGCAGCACAGCTTGTCCAAGCCGCCTGGCTCAGTGGCGCCACCTGTCTCATCTTTGGTGAAACAACTAGCCAATCACGTTGATGGCCCCAAGCCCCCCCTGTCCCCCCCTGCAGTCAAGACCAAACCAAAATGGCAGCCGCAACAGGAGTTCCCGCCGCCTCCTCTTCCGGATGATAATTCTGACTTCCCTGCCCCACCCCCTCCCCCGCCGCCACCCCCGCCTCCTGGCCCTACTCCAGACTTCGGAGTCAAAAGACCTCCTCCGACCCCCCAGAGGAACTCCAGCATCAAGTCCAACGGCTCCTACGAAGAGTCCCGCAAGAACCTACTCAGCAAGTTTGCTCCTCAGAGCTCCGCCCAGTACCCCCACTCTTCCTCCAGCGAATCTCCACCCAAGCAGCCGTCTGCGGCCCCCCCTGCTCCGCCCAAACCGGGGAAACTCAACCTGAGCAACCTTCCCTTGGAGCTTCAGGCTAAAGTTGCGCAGGCCAAGCAGTCCAACGGGGACTTCCCATCCCCTCCACCTGAATGCGCCTACTTTCCGCCCCCTCCTGCAGTGGCTGAGCTTTTCCCACCCCCGCCGCCCCCTGTGAGCGACACCCATAGCGGTGTGGCTCCGAAGGTCGCAGTGGTCAACCCTCAACCCCAGGTTCCTCCTCCTCCTCCTCCTCCTCCCCCCATCAGCAACTCCACTTGGGGCAA
The DNA here is from genome assembly GCA_037832705.1 of Centriscus cristatus. Taxonomy (NCBI): domain Eukaryota; kingdom Metazoa; phylum Chordata; class Actinopteri; order Syngnathiformes; family Centriscidae; genus Centriscus; species Centriscus cristatus. The sequence goes on from JBBMJM010011774.1 coordinate 8,585, forward strand.
GAGTTCGCTGAAAAAGACTCCTCCCCTGACGCTCGCACGCCGAAGCAACACCACCCCCGAGCCCCCTGCCCTCTCGCCACCCCCACCGACCTCCCCCAAAGGTGGCTCGGGCCAGCCCAACTTCCTGGAGGACCTCCACCGCACTCTGAAACGGAAGTCGGGGGTTCGGCAAACGGGCAAGCTGGATCCGGCGGAGACCATGGACGACCTACCGCTGCCCCCGCCCCCCCCGGAGCTGCTGCTTGATCCGGGGATGCAGACCAACGGGAGTCACGGTGGTGGCTACGTGTCCGGGAACATTTCAGGCTATGCAACACTACAACGAGGACCCCCGCCGGCACCGCCCAAACGCAGGGACACGGCCAAACCTACCGGAGAATGTTGAAACCGCGGGACGACGACGTGAAGTGACTGTACATAAAGTCAACGGATCTGAAGAGTAAATATTGTCCGACTCCACCCCCACCCCCCACCCCTCCACCCTCCAAAAAGACAAACTAAATAAGAACTTGTGCAAACGTTACTGGGTTCAAGTTTCCTGCCTCTTTGCCTACTGGAAAAAAAGAAGGAAGGAGGCTTCTGTGCTGCACGGACGTCACGCAGTTGGTGTGTGCGTTAACTCCGACGGTATCGCCAGCAACACGTTACCGCTAGCGTACTTTGGAGTACCGTCAGGAGACAGTTACCGGAAGTAAAGAAGTTTCACTTCTCAGTTAAATTGCTGTCGTTACCGTAATGACTCACTGTCCTCTGGCAACTGAACAAATGTGATTACGGTAATGACAGCTGTCAGGAACAGATGGATGTTTTTTCTTATTTTTCTTACTTTTTAATGTTTAATCTTAATTTAATCTCATTTTAGCTGCAATCATCTTGAACCATTTCCAGAAGTTTCCGCTGAAGTAAAGTAAGAACTCTTATCTAGCTAAGAAGTGTTTCCTCGACCTGGTGTGACAAAGAAGATGAGCTATATTGCTGTCATTACGGTAATCCCATTCACTCTGGAAGCGTCATTCCTGTAATGACAGCAACTAGTGGTTTTCTGATCCTGTACTTACGGTACTCCAGAGTATGCTACTACGAGACATCGGTATGGAAGGACTGTTGCTGTTGGATGGAAGTTATTTACTCACTCATATAGAGGAAGGATTTTTTTTTTCTTGCGTCCGTTACGAGGTCAGGAAACCTCGTCTAACTTGCACTGAGGTCAATTTCTCCCTGAAGGACTTCGCAACTGGGAAAAAAAACAGTTTGTTTGATTATTTGAATGCAAATTTTTGAACCTGAAGAAAAAAAGTAGTTTGTTGTCGCCGCCTCCATCAGTCACATGTTCCTTGAGGTGGATGTACCTCTTCGCTTACGACTGAATGTTAATCTCAGCTGTGTGTGTGTGTATTGTACAGTCTGTTCAGTGCACAACTTATCTCTCGGTTGTGTGTCGGTTGTTCATACAGTTTTTTGTTGTTTTTTTTAAACTTGCTGCAACTTTGCCTTGGTTGTGTCAACTGCAGACGTGGGTGTGGGTGTGTGCTCCACACAGGGCCTGGGAGTGTGTCAGGGCCTCCAGCCCGTTTGCAGTCAATGTGCCCTCTTGCATATAAAGTGAAAATCACATTATAAATGTTCAAACAAGACGTTAACGTGTCAGCGGCGCTCATTTGTGCTTGTCGCCCTCTAGTGGCCACATCCAGTCATTTGGTGTTTTTCAGCAGGAAAAGACATAAACACAGAAGTCACGTTTTAATTCCCATGGTGATGTTTTGAGAGTGCACTGATGCGTTTACGCGTCCAGGTAGTTACTGAAGGTGTCTCCTCGAGGGGGCGGCGGGAGGAGGACACGGCCAGGCTGGGCAGGTGGAGGAGGAGGAGGAGCTGGGGGTGTCAAGAGGAGATGTTGTGGCTCGGCCCCAGGTAAAGGTCAATGTTCTAGAAGATCAATGCACGTTAACCCTCGAAAACCCAACGTATCGCCGCTGCCGCTGTCACCAACGTACCGTAATTACAGGACTTTGCGGTATCAGAAAATAGTCCCTGATGGTGAGAAGTTGAATTTCACAGGTTGCTGCAGATCTTTTTTTTTCTCTCTTGGCTTTTATTGTGTATTTTCTTGAATCCGTTCCAGAAGGAAGAACTCTTGTCTTGTCTAGCTGAGAAGTTTCCACTGTACTGTAATTACGGTACTCCAAAGTATGCTTGACCAATGTAGCGCCGGTGATACGGTGGGTGTCCAAGGTGGAGCCCGTCCCTACAGGTACGTACCAATGGGCAGACTGAAGTGGTGTTTGTTTCTCAGGGAAATCTGTGACATGAAATCATCGACGTCACATTGAGCTCAAAACAAACAACTGGCTAACGTCAGCGCTGCCTCCTCAGGGTCCTCACCTCCTCGCTGGACTCGGAGCTGGAGCTGGTGTCACGGCCGCACGTCAGAGACAGCACCTGGGTGGAGGTGGAGGACAGCCGCACCCGGCTGGAGCAGGAGGGGGAGACCTGAGGGCCGAGCGGAGGGGTGAGTCAGAGTCGGCGTCCGCTAACACCCACACACTCAGTTGGCTGCTCTCACCACCAGGAACCCAGGTCTGAGGGCGCAGGTCTGAGGGTCGCTCCCGGACGACTTTGTGCACTCCGTCTCTCTGATGTCAAAGGTCATGAACAGGTCTGTGGTGTCTTGGCTCAGGGCAATCGCCTAGGGGAGCAAAAAAAAAAAAAAAAAAAAAACAGTAAAAACGAATGCATTTCAAAATACAAATCAAAAAGAATAAAAGAAAAAAAAAAGTAAAATTAATAAAAACTATTACAAAAAATTCTGGGTTTTTTTTCACATTTGTCTTAAAGATTCTTACTTTTATCTCACGAGAAATAACATGAATGAATAAACAATTTAACCAATTAAAACATGTTAAAATTTAAAAATAAAAGTATAAGTGGTCTGCCGATGACCGTGCTGACTCACCCGTGTGACTGAGCCCCCGGTGACCCGGTAGAGGCGGCTGGCAGCGTAGATGGCGTTGACTTTGGCCAGAGCTGCTCGCAGACCCTGGTCGGCCAGGGAGCCCAGGTCAGGGCTGGACAGCGGCCCACCTGGAACACCCACACAGACGCCATGAAGCAGTCTCTGCTTTTTAACATTTTTTTATTTTTTTGGTGGGGGGAGGGGGGTTAGCTCACCTGAACATCCCACAGACAACACCACGAGCAGCACCAGTGACTTCATCCTGCCTCGCCGTGTCCCAAACCTCGCTGGACGTCTTTTATATCGCTTGGGCCGCTTGTGACCCCTATTACCCCCCCCACACACCCCCACCCACCCGTGTGTCTGGTTCCGTCAGCTCTCGCCCTTTGCTCAGGACTATTGATCCCAGACTGCAGTAACAGGTGCAGTAACCCTCCAACCGTCAACCCTGCCCCCCCCCCAACACTGGGTTTTAGATTTGGGAATGTTTCACGTCAATGTGCTTGAAGTTTAATTTCACATCCACACGTACATTCTGTATCAGAAATACACATCTGGAATCAATAAATAATTTATTCTATAAATAAAATAAATAAACTGTAAAGAAAAAATAAAACATTAAACAAAAAAAGAAAATGAAAAACATTCACACGATACAAAAAATTACAAAAATGCAAAATCATTACAATACAAATTTTCTTTTACTTTATATTTACTATATTTTTTTACCTTAAATTTTATATGACATTTTTCATGCGTTAGCATGGAAACTACATTTTTCATGCTTTGTCATATTTTGTGGTTTTGTTTTTCAATTAAACAATGTTCACAGGAATGTGCTTCAAGTTTAATCACAGTTTTACATCAACTTGTACGTTCAGTATCAAAAATACACGTCTGGACTGAGTACGTCTGTGTCCTGGAGGTCTCAGTCGATTCCTCGTCTCTCCAGTGGCCCCATCAGAGGCTCCGTTGCTGCCAGGAAACTCTCCTCAAACTCCCGCTCGGAGAAGCGTTCCACCGACTGCCGGGCGCTGCGTCGTATCCGCAGTCGGGCGGCAGGTGGCAGAGCCAGGATCCTTTCCAGAGCCTCAGCGTACGCGTCCTCGTCGTCGGCCAGGAAGCCCGTCGATTCTCCCTGGAACGGAACCACGATGTCCAGCTTGGGACCGCCGGACCTGTGAGCCAGGACCACTGCCCCCGCCGCCATGCACTCCACCACGCCTGGGAGGGAAACGGATGAGTCAGCGCTTTGTCGAAGCGTTTGCACACCTGTCGGCTGAGTGGAAGACGAAATCAGCCTGAAACTGAATCTGTTCACTAACGAGAGAGACAAGAAAAAATAGGAATCATGTGACATAAAAAAGATGTGTGAATCTTTTTCTTTTTCATTCTTTTGTTTTTATTATTTCATATACTTTTCAAATTAATGGTTTTCGTGACTCCTATTTTTTCTCTTTTCTCTCAGCCAGCGCGTGCGTGCGTGCGTGTGTGTGTGTGTGTGTTACCGATCCCGAAGTGCTCGTTCCACATGGTGTGCAGCCCCACCGTGGCCCTGCCCACTTCCGCCTTCAGCTCCTGGAAGGAAACGTCGATCTTGAAGTCCACGCTCTCGCCCACCCCCAGCTCCTGGCACAGCCCCCGGAGCATCAGCACCCGGTCCTCGTCCTCCTGGTTCCGGCATCCCCCAATCAGAACCAGCCTCAGCGGCCCCGCCCCCTCCCCCCGTCGATCCAGGACCTTCTTGAAGGCTCTGATCTGCAGCCTGTGGTCCTTCTCGGGTCGGAACTGGCCCACGGAGACGATGGAGTGGGACTTCCTGTCTGCGTCCTCCTCCAGGGGGAGGTCCAGGAAGGCGCTGACGTCACAGGGCGGGTACACCACGCTGGTGCGGGCGGGGGCGCGCCACAGCGACAGGATGTGGTCCAGCGTCCAGGATGAGTTGACCATGATGACGTCGCTGCAGGAGCCGGCGGCGCCGTACAGCAGCGCAAACACGCAGTAGTAGACCACCTTCAGAGCGCTCAGGAGGAGGTTGGCGGAGACCACGTCGGGGTTGTTGAACCTGTGACGGAAAGCACTGATTAGTGTCAGCTCTCGTCTCCATGGCGATACGTCAGGGCCAGCATGCTGCGGAGTACGGTAATTACATGACACCCAGTGAGTTGGGTGCTACTCTACCGCTCTGAATAAGGAGCTAGGAGAAGAACAACCATGTTGCCGTTATTACGGTAATCCCATTCACGCGGCTGGTGAGTCATGACCGTAGTGACGGCAAGATAAAAAAAAAAACGAGATGTTTGATTCCTGGAAGTTACGGCAATCCCATTCACTGTCGCAGGAAGCCAGTGAGTCATTACCGTAAAGACTGCAGCTTGTCTGTGACGTGCAACTTCTCAGCTTTCAGGAACCGATTTCTCTTTGTGCAATTCACCATGTACTTACGGTACTCCAACGTATGTAACCTCCATTTTCACAGTCGTTTTTCAAAATAAAAGCCCTGTGATGGACTACCTGGGGTTCCTGTCTCGGACCACTGACAGCATGTCGGTGCTGACGGTGGGGTAGTGGACGTAGCTGCCCACGCTGCATCCCCCCAGGTAGCGGAACAGGGGCAGGGTGAAGGCGTAGCCCATGGAGTCCACGTACACGTCGGGCACCAGCTCCATCAGCGCCTCCCAGCCCAGGAACACGGAGCCCACGCTCTGTCCCAGCAGGGTGAAGTGAGGGAAGAGGCCCGGCTCCACCAGCAGCCGGTGCCTCAGGAACACAAACTGAACCGGCCGCGGCAGAACCACATTGAACCGCCGCCGCGCCCCCTCCACCATCTGAGGCCCCGACACGCCCACGTCCCCCGTGTACACCGCCACGTCCACGTCAGCGTACCTGAGCTCCCGGAGCACATTGGAATTGGAAAAACATTATTGATTTGTTGTTACTGAGCTGATGAAAGTGCTCCGGTCTTCAGGCATCACGTCTGACGACGGCCCGTCTGTCACCTGTTCTGCAGCGCCCTGATCGCACACCACAGCACCCGCTCGCCGCCGCCGCCCGCGTTGCAGTAGGGGTGGAAGAACGCCACGGTGGGACGGCCGGTTTGCGCGCGCCGGCCGTTCCGGTTGCCCTGCAGCCACAGACGCACAGACAGCAGCAGCAGGACCAGGATGGTCAGCAGAAGACAGCACAGGAAGAGCAGCGGCAGCAGCAGTTCCCAGAGCAGCCTGAGGGACACGGACAGAACCAGGAGACACGAGCCAACGTCAGGTCAGGTGCACAGGAGGAACACGGTGGAAACACTGAGCAACGTGTCTGAATTCACTCGTTTCCCTTCACATGGACAACAAAGATTAAAATAGTGTAACATTATTATTCATTATAGATGATCGCTTGAATATGTATATTTAATCCTACGTAGACGTTATAATACATATGTATAATATAAAATATGATAAAAAGTTTTTTAAAAAATGTCCTGTGCAATGTGCAAAAGAGAAAAAAAGGAAAAAGTGATGACATGAAGTGACATTATGACAAATAACAGTAGTACTACGATTATTATGTAATTATTTACATTAGTCCACCGTTTGCTTGACAGGAAGAAGACCGAGGAATAGGTTTATAGAGATACGGTTCTAGAAATAAAGCATAAAAATGGCACTGAAACTGAATAATGAGATTCAAAGAAGCGTCTGTACTGAGTCTGCAACATGTACTAAAAGTGCCACTTCACAAAAAGAGTTTTGTGTTTAAGTTTAAACCAACATACAGTCAGCGAAATCCATCAAATAAAATCTCTGGCTAGCGGCTAATGCTAACTATCGCCACAGACACACGGCAAGAATCGAACCCGAAAATGTCCAGTTTACCATTGGTGTTTCCTCTCTTTTCGTTCTTACCTAGTTAATTGACACAGGCAGAGAACCAGTTGATCGTGGGCCGACATGTTTCCTGGGGGAGAAACACAACAACACTTAAGCGTTAGCTGCTGCTCTCCAACTGTCATATGCATTGAGCGGCGCCACCTGCCGGCGAGGAGGTGGACCTACATCAGCTTCTGTTTCCTGAAGAAAGGCATTTTCTGTAGTAATACTAATAATAATAATAACAACAACAATAATAAAGCCATTTAACAAGCTAACAAACAGAAGACCACATAAATAAGGCGGCGTGTACTGCAAAAAAATCGAAATATATAATCTTTAGATTAAAATAATAGAAGAAAATAAATATCTTTACACTTAAAATAAGACACATCCCCATAAAGAGGAACTTTAAACAAACTTCACTTGTTTCAAGCAACATGTGTGCATGCATGCACTTCAACAGTGCCGCCTGGTGGCGAGGAGGTGTACGTACACCAGGTTCTGTTGAGAAGACGAGCCCACTCGCGTTTAAGAACAACTTCTCCGATACACACGCTGGCTCCATAAATTTTCGACTTCTCGTTGTAAACACAGAGCGTTCCCCTGAACTGATCTCTGCCCTGAGCTTCTTTCAAAACCAGCAGAGTTCAAACAAACACGCCAATCAATAAGTCCGACCCTCAGGGGAACAAACCTCCGTTTCTCGTCATGAACCATGAAGACGCTGTTGATCTGGTTCGTTTTCATCAACCTGACGACGGGACGCGGCTTGAAAACAGCGTGAGTCGCTTTCTGCCCTCATCCTTTCGTCGGCTTCACCTCTGCAGTTGGAGACAGACTGATGAATTCCCTTTTTCAGTGATCAGATCCTGTCAATCACCCCGAAAACCCCAGAACAAGTGGAGGTCCTGAAGAATGTGTCGACTCAGCTGGAGGTGGGAGCCGGGGGTGCTTGTTGTGGTGTTTGTGGTGTTTGCGGTGCTTTTCTCTTCCCTGTTGACGTGTCTCCGTCAGACGGCCTTGATGCAGCCGGCGGCGCCGCAGTTCATCGGTGAGGACACCGAGGTTCACCTGTTCGTTCCGGCCAACAGCAGCGACCCGGTGAAGGAGCTGCTGCACCGACACCGGATGACACCCGAGTGAGTGCACGGAGGACCGGGAGGAGGGCGTCTGTCGGTTTCTGCTCTGCTGCCTTGTCAGATTTTGCTACCACACATTAATTTAAAAATCAATATTTAACGTCTTGGGTTTTTCCACGATTGCATGGGCTACGAAGAGAGTACATGTAATTCAGTATGTCAGTATGGGAACTTTGTATTAAAAAGTAAAAACCCACATGAAATCGACAACTTCCATTTGGACCAAATGCAAAATGAAATTCCAGGGAAGCAAAAACTGACCAAGACTCAGCGTTGTGTTAGAGCGCATGCACAGGACACCTGTCCGGTGTCCGTTGACCTGATTAACACAAACAACACATCTCCTCCAGGGTGTTACTGGACAACACCAACGCGCTGATCGAGATGCAGACCAGGAACGACACCTCGGACCCCAGGAGCAGCTCCTCGTTCTATGAGAGATACCACAGTCTGGATGACGTAAGTGTCTACTTCACACGTGCACAAAAAAAGAAAAAAAAATCTGGAAATGTGCATAAAATAGGACAAATATACTACTGACTACTGTAAGTGTAGAGGAACTAAGCAAAAACACAGGAAAAAGTTAAAAAGATTAGGAAATGTACATGAAATGGGGCAAATAACCTAGACAATATGCAAAAATATAAATAAATATATAAGCAATCCTAAAATGATAACAGTAACGATATTAATCAGATAAAATACAATACACTACAAATATGTCATTATATTTCATTTCATAAAATTGAATTTAAAAATGTAATTGATACTTTGACGACTGTAACTAACTAACGCAGAAAGGAAGTATTAAAGATAAACTAACAAATATCTATCATCACTGTCCTATGTATATGTGGATGTGGGACAGTGCCAGTCTGAAGCAGATTCTGATCAGATCCTGTGTTTGTACAAACGTCCTCTGCAGATCTATTACTGGATCAATCGGACCACACAGGAGAACCCCAGCCGGGTCCAGGCCGTCCTCGTCGGTTCCTCCTATGAGAAGCGGCCGCTCTTCGCTCTGAAGGTACGAGCGGCAGCGGCAGCGGCTCCCCGTCGACGCTCACTCACAGATTCCTTGTTTGTCAGCTGTCCTTCAGCAACCGAGCCAACAGGAAGTCCATGTGGATCGACTGCGGGATCCACGCCAGAGAGTGGATCTCCCCCGCGTTCTGTTTATGGTTCGTACAATATGTGAGTACAGGTTCTGGACGTTGGTTCCCTTCGCAGCAGTCGTGTATTTCAATAACTTTTTCCTCCCGCAGTCCTTGTCTTTTTACGGGCAGAACCAAGAGATCACTGACATTTTGGACAACATGGACGTGTATGTGCTGCCGGTGATGAACCCTGATGGATACCAGTACACCTGGACCACAGTAAGACAACCAGAGCTAAAGGTCCTGTACGCGAGAGCTGCTGCTCACCGGGGTTGATTCCACCTCAGAACCGAATGTGGAGGAAGAACCGGTCTGACACCCGGAGCAGCAGCTGCATCGGTGTGGATCTCAACAGGAACTTTGACGCCAACTGGTGCAGTAAGCCCCGCCCCCAGACCAAAATTTTTGAAAAAGTGAATGGAGATTGATCTTGTTGTAGTTAGTGCTGTAACAAGATCCACTCACTTTCAGTCGCTGCCACTGGAAGGTATCCGTAGTATCTGTAGTAAACAGTCCTTCCTGCCAGTAAACAGTGTCTCTGCTCCGTGTTCCGGCTCCTCCAGCTGTAGGAGCTTCCGTCGACCCCTGCAGTGAGATCTACTGCGGCGCCTTCCCCGAGTCGGAGCCCGAGTCGCAGGCGGTGGCCGACTTCCTGCGGCGCCACAAGGATTCGGTGCAGCTCTACCTCACCATCCACTCCTATTCCCAGATGCTGCTCTTCCCCTTCTCCTGCACCATGGAGGAGGCCGAGAACCACAACGAGCTGGTAAACCCACCAGGTCGATTGAGGCCACGTCACCATGGAGACGTTCCGTCGCGTAAACGCACGTTCTCCGTCATTCTGCTGATCAAAATATTCTAATTCTCCGCCTGGTCGGTGAAACCTCATACTTTCCATATTGAGGTGTCATGGCACCACCCCTTGACCTCTGATCTTTGACCTCCTCTGCCAACATCTCAACAATAACAACAACGTCAGGTTGGAAGGAGGATGAACTACAGCCTGTCCAGTCGTTTCCAGTGAATCCAGTGGTGATGTGGACACATGTGGACGTGGCCTCAGACGAGCTTCATTTTCCTGTTTTATCCGCCGTGTTTTCGTCAGATTTGCTGGTTTGTTGAGTGTGACCTTCAGGACCTTGATTGTTCTTTCATTGCTGAAGCTTGAGATGGCCCGAGAAGCTGCGGAGAGAATCAGACGATATTATAGGAACGTCTACAAATATGGACCTGGAGCCAAAACAATATGTACGTACCGATTTATCTCCCCGGCTCCTTTTGTTCGGGTTCACCAGTGTGTGTTTCTGCCGTTCTCCAGATCTCTCCCCGGGTGGTTCTGACGACTGGGCGTATAAACTGGGCATTAAATACTCCTTCACCTTCGAGCTCCAGGACCGCGGCCGCTACGGCTTCCTGCTCCCACCGTCTCACATCTCCAGAGCCTGCAACGAAGCTCTCCTGGCAGTGAAGACCATCGCTCTGAAGGTTCTAGACAGAACACGAGTGGCTACGAGTCCACCTTGATGGACGTTGCGTGAACCTTTAAATTAATGGACATGGTTCTTCGTTGTGGTCCAATTGTAGCTGCAGTTTGTTGATCAAGAGAATTTTCTTTGAAATAATATTAAATATTGAACTCATTTGATCACTTGTGTGTCTTTATTCTATTCGATTCTACTGACTACTTAGTCACGTTCACGTGCAATACATGCAGCTTTAACAAAATATTCTACACTAAGTTAGCATTTAATAGACAATATGTATGACATAATATAAAGAATAAGAATATATAAAGGACAGTGACATGAGACAGGAGAGTGACGACAGATATTTTGATATTTACATGTCGTATTCAAAGTGTTTGTCCACAGCAAGAAAGAAGTTTCCTCATAAAATGAAATTGGTAGCTTGCTGCCCACGATGAATGGCAGGTAAAATAAAGAGAAAACGTTTTTTTAATATAAAAAATAACGCTTTACAAACTACTATTGCTGTTTTACCTACGAAATTGTCACATTAATTGCAGAGAAAATGTGTAATGCGCACATGCGCCAACAGGGGGCAGTGAAGTAACAGCGATCCAAACACAGCGGGTTGCAGGCACCACCGAGAAAGAAGTGATGACGCGCGGGCATCCTTCGTCAATATGATGGCATAGGGGCAGTTTCTGCCTTATAGCTGGAGGATTTAACCTTTATCAACTCGGACAAGGACTGAATACTCTGACCGGACACAAGTAGATGAGACGCCGACTTCATATCCTGGGTGAGTCGGCGCCGTTTGGTCCATGTTAGCATGAATGCTACTGAACGCGGCCCACGCTTACTGAGGAGCTCTGTGGCTAGCGTTAGCCTTAGCATGAGCTCCAATTCGGTGATTTCTCCGCAGCGTTAAACGTGGAAGAGAAAAGGCTCGCTTAGAAGCAGCTGTCATACACGAATAGGAAGTCAGACATTCACCACAGAGTCCTGGGGACGATTAAAACAAGGCATGCGAAAAAACGCTAATCCCGTGCTAGCATGTTCGCGTTGCTAACGCAGACCGAAGCTGCTTGTGTTTACGTTTTTGCTGTTTCAGGAAAGTCTCTGTTAAAAGTGGGACAGCAGCTGACTAGATGAAGCTGACAACAGAGGTAAATATAGTGCAGTATAGTTGTGGTGAACTGTGCATCACAAGGCAGGACAATGATGAATATATATTACAATTCTGCTGTCAAGAATGAAGAACTTGATTGTCTGCTTTCTTCATTTGTTTTTCTATATGTACTGTACGGAGTTCCTTAATGTCAACGCGTCTACGTACTGATGCTATGCTAATTAAATTGGCATGTTTGTTACAGTTTGACACGTTTTTTTAACGTTGTGGATTTGATTCCACAACAGGTTCCAGAGTTTTTCCAGACAACCTGATGGAGCCCAGAGTGATGGATAGCGATTCAAATGATGAGTGTCACGAATGAGCACTCAAATCTGTTTGCTTCCCATTTCCAGCCCTGCATAATGTCCAAGATCAGGCGGAAGGTTACAGTGGAAAATTCAAAAACCATATCTGACAGCAGCAGCACCACCACCAGCAGCACCAGCAACCCCTCCGCCCCCTCTCGCCGGCCCAGTGTGTTTGAGAGACTGGGCCCCAGCACCGGGAGTAATGCTGCTGATGTACGTACAAGCGTTGTCTCCTTGAGTGTCGGTCAGAGCCGCTGTTCATCACTGACGTTTGTTCCTTTCAGAGTCACTGTAGAAACTGGCTGAAGACTGGAAATTGCAGCTACGGCAACACTTGTCGCTACACACATGGACCTCAGCCGCGAGGCAAAGGATTCAGCTTCAGTCGGTACGGCAGCTTGGTTCGGCCCACTGTTTGTGGGTACATGGTGGTGGACCGGAGGTGACGGGTTGTGCTGACGGTGTGTGTGTGTGTGTGGTGCAGGTCAGCAGAGAGACCCACCGGTGATCTCCGGGAGAGGATGAAGAATAAAAGACAGGAGAATGACCCAGAAAACCTGAAGAGAGACGTGGATGAACCCACCTCCCCCACAGTCAGAGTGAGTGTTTTTCACATGACAAATTCAAATTTAATGTCCTTTTTCATGTCGTGGAGTTGTAAGTTGTTCTTCTGTTTCCTCCACTGACTTTTTCGCCTGAGCATAAAAGCTCTGAAGTAATGTTTGTTTACTCATTTTTCAGCAAGTGGTGGTCTTCATTTCATATTATGATACTACTAACAACAACAATAATGACAATTTATTTAACTAATTAATTTTTTTCTGTAGGTTTATGTTATGTTGGTGCTGTTTACTGATGTCGTATGGATTTGCATTGCAAGGCCCCCCCCCAAATAAAATGTATCCATTATTATTATGGTTATTTTTGTATAGCTATGAATAAACAGCATTACTGGCGTGACCCTAATGTCTGTGTGTCCGTCTCCAGCAGAGAGACTCCTCCAGAGGCCGACACAGGGAGAAGGAGGACATAAAAATCACAAAGGAGCGAACCCCGGCGAGTGAAGAAGAGAACACGGAGTGGCAGACAAACCGCGACGGTTCGACAGTTTGAATCTTCTGACCGTTGTTGTCTGTGCAGATACTCTGTCGGTATCACTGCTGATCCGCTGGTGTCAGCAGACACTGGAGTGCTGTAATTATGGGACTATTTGTGCTCTCAGAAAAGTTTCTGAAAGACGAGAAGATGCTGTCATTACATGACTCGCTGGCTGACAGAATGAGTGGGATTACCGTAATGACAGCAACATGGCTCTTCTCAACTTTTCAAAAAAATATTTGTTCTCATCTTTTTTCCATTTGTTTTTTTCCTACATTTTTTTCTTTCATTGAATTTTCTTGTTTTTGTTTCCTTTTGTTTTAATCACAAACTTGTCGTGTAATTACCGTACTCCAGAGTATACCAGCTGTGGGTGTGAAAGATGATTTGTCTAATTTAAGTTTCCAATGGACTTGACGTAGACGGTTTGAGTGGACAGTTTCAGATGGACTGTTCCTCCGTGGACTTTCAGACTCGGACCTGGGTGACTACGACTACGAGTTGTCCCTGGAGATGAAGCGCCAGAAGATCCAACGTGAGCTGATGAAGCTGGAGCAGGAGAACCTGGAGAAGAGAGAGGAGATTGTCATCAAGAAGGACGAGTCCCAGTCGAAGTCCAGAGCCAGCGGCGGCGCCAAGGTACGGCAGACAGATCGTCTGGAACTTTCCGGCTGTGCCTCTGTGTTCACGGACGTCTCTGGCGCCCAGGTCTCTCCGGACCCGGTGCAGTCCAAGGACTCGCCTTCACCCAGGAAGCCCAATGGCTCCCCGAAACACAAGAGTGGCACCAAAGCCTCGGCTTCTGGAAAAAGGGAGAAGAAGGTGGCAGGAGCTTCACCCGTCTCCGAAGCTGCCAGGTACGACTTTGTCCTGTTTCTTCTTCTTTGTTGAAGCCGGTGAGTGATTACCGTAATGATGGGAACTTGCCCGTGGAGTGCAGCTTGCAGGACGGTTTTCAATGGTGTGAATAGTGGTGTCATGACGGTACCCTCAGCGTTAAAGGGTTCGATTCCCAGTCGTCCTCTCTCCGACCAGAGCTCATGTTTCTTCAGACCCTCCAAAGGAAACCACAGCAAGAAAAAGGGACCCCGCACCCCCAGCCCCCTGCCCCCCGTGCCTCTGGACCTGCCTGTGGTGGTGAAGAAACACAAAGGCAAACACAAGAACAAGGAGAAGTCCGCCGAGAAGCAGAAGGAAGGGAAGGAGCGCGGACGAGACTCGGAGAAGCACAAAGAGAAGAAAGAGAAGCGCAGGTAGGTGGCGTCCGCCGCTGAGGTCGACGAGCGTCTGGGGTGCATCACGGGTCACCCTCCCTCCTCTGCAGGGACCGCTCAGACAGTTCCCACAAAGCCAAGCGCTCCATGACGTCGGAGGAGCGCTCCGGCAGCGTGTCTCCCTCCAGAGGGGCGTCGCCCATTGTGAAGAAGAAGACCTCGTCTCCAAAGGCCACATCCCACAAGAGCGCCGCACTGACGCCGCCCCCACGCAGGTTAGCTACAAATCACACCCTTCACTGTTTCCCCTGCAGACATGACCTAAACATCCCCCAAATACTTTGTATTTACTCAATTTTCCACTGAATAAACATTGAACTTTAAAAAAACATATTTCTTTCTCTATTTTTGTAGCATTTGTTTTCAAAGTTTTTCTTTTGTTTTCTTTTCATTATTAATTAATTCCTTTCGAATTGCCCCAGATTCTTCACAAAGAAACCTTGAATATTTTTCTGTTCCAGATTGCAAACATTGGGCAGTATTTTAATATTAATGATATTTTGTGTGTGTGTGTATATATATTAAACCTTTAATATTGTTCGACTTGTATAATTTATGATGAATATATTGTATAATTTGATGAATATATGTATTCTATTGAGTTAGGATTTATTTTATGTATTATGATTTTGACCTTAATTGTATACAGAGAATAAAACGGTATCCAATGGAATATACCGTATATGTATTTGCTGAGTCATGAATCGTTTCTTCCTCCACAGGTCTCTTTCTCCTCCACACCACCAGCGCACCCCCACCCCACCTCATCACCGCTCCCCGTCGTCCCAATCGGACTCGTCGGTGCAGAGACCTTCTCCCTCTCCCCCTCCCCGCCGCGGCCGCCGCTCCTCGTCCCCCCCCACCTACCAACGCCACACCACCGCCTCCACCTCCTCTCCCCCCAGTTCTCGGCGCTCCCGCTCGCCCGCCGCCTCGCACGAAACCTCCTCGCCGCACCGCCGCTCGGACCGGTCCAGCCCCACCCGCCGCCACTCCAGAGGACGGGAGAGGAGCCGTGGCGACCGGGAGAGGAGTCCGCCGGTGGTGGAGCGCCGACACGAGCACAGAGACGGTAGAGTTCCCCTTCCACTAACGCTCTGATCCATGAACTGCGAGCTGGCGGTGGGTTCACACGTGGGGGCGCGTCTGTGGCTACCAACCAGTTTTCCTGTTGACACACAACTGCGTTCAACGACATTAGCTTGAAATGCTATGCTAAGAAAGCATAAAGGCAAAAAAAACCACCAGAGCGCGTGTTGTTCACGAGTCGAGTCGTTACACGACTGGTACAGAAATCCTGATTTGTTACAATTTGTTCTTTACATGTGCAAAATGCCACTACTTCCTGTCAAAACAATATATGGCTTTTAGTTTTCTTTAAACACAATCTGTATCGATGGCATTTTAAACACATGCAAGAATACTATTTTTAGTTGTACCTATTAATTCAGTAAGTTTTTGTTGTTATGGAAACATAATTTTGAAGTATTTAAATACAAATAACTTTTTAAAAAGTGAAATAAAAACAAAAATTAAATATTACATATTTTTGTTAGTTTTTCTAGAATGTTCTGCGAAGTTCAGGAATTTGTCTTACTAATTAAATACACTATGTATTTCCTGTTGGTGTCCTTTGTTTGGTAAAGAATACAAATTATAACACATGGGTTTTCCCGTCGGGTTGGAGTCATGACCGTTGGTTTGTTGTGCTGTTCCGCTTTACGGCATGTTGCGCTGCACTCGTTACTGTGGAAACGATGCTTAGGTGTGAACTGGAATGTTCCGTTACGTCCAGTCGGCTTCGGTCTTTGGTCTGCACTGGACTGACACCACCTGCTTTGTGTGTCTCACAGAAAGCCGCAGTAAACGAGACAAGGACGGTCTCCGTGACGACCGGGACTACGATTCAGAGCAGGTGTCGTCCCGGGACAGTCGAGACGACAGAGACGCCCGAGAGCGGAGGGACGGTCGCGACCGAGGGCGGGACACCGCCCGAGATTCCCGTGATCAGCGGGAAAGCAGGGACGTCAGGGACTCCAGAGAGAGCCGCACGGAGAACCGCTCCAGCGACTCTCAGCGGGAGCGGGAACGGGAGAAAGAGCGGGAGAAGGACCGAGATCGGGAGAAGGACAGGGTGGACACCCACCGGAAGGAGGAACCGGCCCAGGACGACAAGAGCTACGGCAGAGGCCGTGAAGACGGAGGGAGAACCGGAGGACGGGCAGAGACCCGGGGCGACAGAGCCGAGAGGAACGGCCGCGGCCACGGCCGCACCAACGAGACATCCGACAAAGGCACGACCCGACGGCGCTCCGCTCTGTCCACGGTCCAAACGTCTCACTCCCGTCTCTGTACAGGTTCCACCCGGAGCTCCAGAGGTTCCCAGCTGGACGGAAGCCACGACAACTGGGACGCCCGTGGTGGAGCCGCACGGGAACGCAGCGCAGAGAGGAGCGCCGACAGGGGGTCGGACCGGGACCGCTACGACGGAGAGCGGAGAGGAGAGCAGGCCAGGGACTCCTCCTACGACAGGAGGGGGGGGCACGGGGACCGGGACCGCAGGGACAACCGAGACAGGGGTGAGTGGGTTGT
>JBBMJM010011882.1:0-19271 GCA_037832705.1 Centriscus cristatus
GATGTGGAGGAATGTAGACAAGAGATACAGTCGAACTGCAGATGTCCTGAGAGCGGGAAACACTTTATACAAGCTAATACAAGTTTCTGTGGCCTCTTCAAAATATTTAACATGTCAAATTCAAAGTATTTATTTTGTGTGTGTGTGTGTGTGTGTCACTGCTCTCCTATGTTGGAGTTAGGCTTCAGCGATATGACCACCAGTTCTTTGCTCAGGTCCAAACCCCGGCCCTCCTTCTCCTAAGAACAGATGGATTGAATGAGAACAAGCTACCTTTCATAAAATAATAAAAAAAAAAATCTGTGCACTTACTTCAACATGTGTCAATAACTTTTAGTAACTAATAGATGACAGAATCACTTGTATTGTATCACATCTATTTTACTTGACCCCCATGTAGAATCTTTTCCCCTTCATAAACAACTCACATCTTTGTATTTGAGGATCATCTCCTTGAAGGCCATGAAGTCAATGAACGTCTCCAACGTGTCAAATATGTCCTGTGGGATCTCTTTGTGCTGCCTACAAGATAAAAAAAAGTCACATATTCAACACACACGCCACCTAGTGGCAAAACAATAGCTACACAGCAACAGGTACATGGAAGGCAATGGTGACACAGCGTGTTCAGAGGCTGATTTCAATGACTGCACATTCTTCTCTCCCATCATCTGACTGTGACCAAGCAACTAAACTCAGCACATCAACTTCAAGACTGTCTCAGTTCCTCAAAATACATCGGGAGGCCTGATGAGGAAGGGAAGAGGGCCGTTGTAATAGAATCGTTAGGAAACAAAGCAAAACGGCTTTCGCCGAGAGTTGTGACACCACCATCTTACATGAGAAGCTGTTCAAAGTCAGTCATATGGAATCCAGGGATCCTCCTCATGAGCTGCTCCTGGAGATGGTTCTGCAGCAGGTCCACCTACCATACACGACACTCACAAGTGTGCACTCGGACAAGCTAAACTTAAAAACATACGGATAATTAATATCATGGTTGCCTAAGACATATATAATGGAAATGAACTGACTAATGTCATGTTGAATTGGGTTCACACAAATGTCAAGTATTCTCACATAGTCGGTAAAAATCGATGTGTAGCTCAGACGATTCTCTTCAGAGTTGTCAAATTCCTGGTAATGTTTCTCCAAGAAAGTTTTCCTCAGCTGCTGAAACTCATCCCCTAAAATAAAGAGTCACACACAGGGAACATCACGTTTTTGATGTCTTGCATTCCTTAGATGTAGTTTTGAATGTTTAAACTTGGTGTTTAGATTAACAAAAGCCTTTGTTAAAGAAAAAAAATCAGCAGGCCAAAGTGAAAGTATGCTTCTTCTTCTTCTTGACGACCTTAATTCCACCACCAATGTCATGACTAACCCAATGGTGGGAAATCGTGTTGACGACTACACAGCACATGTGAGAGGTTTAGTGACTGATCCTACCAATGAGAATGTCCCCGATGCAGTCAACAACTTCATCAAAAGCAATGTCTTCGGGTGAGGAACTGGAGGAGAAATAAGGATAAAAGAAATTACACTTACCGGTAGAATAAAACCTATTGAGTCCTCTATCTTTTGATGACACAAAGCCTTGACAGGTCGGTTGTCATTGGTAACTAGCTGATGTCGGATATGATGTATCGATTCTGTTCTTGTATTCATCGTCACGTAGGATTGTCAGGCCGAATTACGAATGTCCTTGAACCTACTTGCATATGGTGATGAAGTCTTCGTCCATGTCTGTCAGCTCTATGGTTTCTCCGTCTGAGGACAGGGGCACCATCAACACACAGACATACTGATTTACGTTAAGCTAGTTAGCCAAACGCATGTAACACATGTAGAAGTACTGTCATAGCTCATTTTAAACTATACACAGTAGCATTTTAAACTATACACAGTACCATAAGGTAGGATAATACTCAGTTAATGAACTCTTACTTTCGTGGACGTCCATGTCGTTCGAAAGCTTCTCACGAACAGCTATGACGGAAACCTGTGGTGAACAGAATTGTTTAACCACCTTTGTTGCTTCTCCCGCCGATTCTCCCTCGTTGGAAGTGGTGAGGGGTAGTATCAAACACGTTTAACTTCAGTTTACGTATCCCTTGACTTTTTTTGTTTTTGTTTTTCCGGCTAAAAAACGACTTCCACCGCGCGCCGGGTTGCCATGGTACCGTCTTCTTCTTCTTCTTCGCGAACGCCGTGGTGCACTACTGCCCCTATCTGGCGCAATTCATGTACTACAAACCCTCAATCAATGTTAAATAAATCCACCAACAATATAAATAATCAAAGAAAATTGCATTTCTTTTCTGGGAATAGTTCTGAAATTATTGAATATTTCCTTGTGTAAATGTAGTTCTAAAATTATGTTCTGTTGTATTTTGGATTGATAAAAGAAAGTGGTTCTTTATCACAAATATCTCGTTTTCATGTATCCTGTTTTCCTACTTTAAATAAGTATGGCCTACCATTTTATCCTATATGAGAAAATGTAGAAGTGACCTTGTAAAAGCAACAGTCTTCATAGGTGTGAGAAACAAAACATTAAATGCGGTCTAATGTAAACAAGTTTAAAACAACCAACAAACAGTCACAAAAATCACATGAACATACATTTATTACAAATATCACAACCCAGGAAACAAGTCTTCAATACATCACATCTTTGGGAACGCTGGGGAGAAATTCCTTTGTAGACGTTTTAAATACAACAGACAACTGATTCTTTATCAACCTGAACTTTGCCTCCAGACAGGAAACTTGTTTCTCTGTCCTGTTTGCATAAATAAAAGCTAGCAAGCAATAGCCAGGTAAGTGAGTTATCATACTGAGATACATTATATCTCCGGAGCACATTCCAGGGATCATGTGGATGATTTTATATTTGGCTGATGCATTTTGGTGGAGAAGGACCCACTGTCATTGTTAAAACAAGGTGACAGAATTAAAGATACATTTATTGTTTAATCTGTATTTTTTGTTTGTTATAAATTTCATAACTAGAAATACTCTTGAACCGTATCTTTTCTTTGTCACCTGTGTCAGAGGAGTCAGGATCATAATCAGAATGATAACATCATCTTCCACTCTTGGCGTTTATAGAATCACATTACCAATCCAATCACATCTCGTGGATCTAAAGTGGGCGTCGACTCTTCACAAACAGAAAAAATGACATTTACTTGCAGGAGCCGCTAAATGTCTAGCACCAATTGTGTAATGCAGAATATTTTGGAGGGGTAGATCAAGGATCGTTCACTGATTTTTGTCCACATTTGTCATTTTAAAAAGCTACAGATGCTTTTCTGTAAATTTGAGTATGTTTCTAAATTGGCAGTTGCTGTACACAGTAATAGAATTAAAGGACAATCTAACATATTAATCTGACACATTAAATAAAGCACAAAAAGCAGCAGAAAGGACCTCAGAGTAAGTTACTAAGTTCTAAATACTTATTCAGATTTCAAGTATTCTGTTTGTCTGTAAAACAAGACTTGACATTAACGCTCTCTGCTCAGATTTAATTTATTTTGTTTATGTAAACTGAATCACAAATTTGCCTTTTTTGGATTGAAATTCCTCCCGACGGGCCATCAAAGACAACACACAGAAGGAGAGGTGTTGGTACAACACAGAGCAAAGACAATAATGATGCTACGTCAGGAACACTAAAATCGCGTATCTACACTGAAAAATATCAAAGTGGGAGTTTCCTCCCACATTCACGTGTACCTTGGGTTGAATACTTTCCTAAAGGCTGTGTACTATCATGAGATCTGCATGAAGGGCCTGATGGCTGGAGCCTCTACAAACAAAGAGCTGTGGGAGCCTCGCATGTCCACGGAGGTCTGAACACGGTCCTGCAGATGTGTTTGGTCATACGTGATCTGACTGAATCAGTTCTGCTCCTCAGTATAGCTCCTGTCCGTAGAAATGGTCTGTAGAAAGGGGGTGACACCTTGTCCCTGCGTGTGCATTACGTTGTCAGAAAGACATAAAAGAGGAGATGTAGCCAAGTGAGGAGAAGGCTCCAGGGATCCTGCTGTGCTTCGGTTCCCCTCCTCTCATCTTCTCTCTGTCTGTTCTTCTCTCCATCACCCCATCGAGCTCTCCCCTGACCAGAACACACAGTTCTGTCTCTATCACAACCCACCGTCCTCACAGCCCTGCTGGCTGGGAGGGCATTAGAGGGGGTGGTGACTGATCGGCACGGGTGTCTCTCCCTAACGGAGGACGGACAGGAAGTGTGTCAGGAGACATGTGCAATAAGTCTGACACGGGTCTGGATGTCTTGGCGGCACAGCGGGCATGTTTCTAACTGTAAGGCACACTCCATACACATACCACTGGAAGAAGACGGAGAATGATGAAGTCATTATTTCCAAGTCAGACAAAAATAAACAAGTATGTAATTTTCCCATGAAGGACCTTCTATCCAAACATGTTGTACATGCTCACATACCCATGTCCACAGGGCCGCAGCTCCGTGTCAGCCATGACGTCACAACATAGCGTGCAGCAGTTGTCTCTGATGCTAACCTGCTTCAGTAAAGCCAGACGCCGGTGACTGCAACGACATACAGGCAAAGAAAAAACACATTGGAATAGTTGTGTGCACAGCGGTGAGCTGTTGGTTGTCTGTGTGTGTGTGTGTGTGTGTGTGTGCTGTGTCAGCTGACACAACAAACAGTCCCGCTGGTGCTTTCACACACTTAGCTACAGGTGGTGGTAATGTGACAATTTCACTGTGCCAAGAAGAGAAGCAGAGCACAAGCTACTGTGATCAACTGGAAAGAAGGAACCACTCAGTTCTCCAGCAGGTTGACCCTAGGGGGTCTCTAGAAGTACAGATGTCAACAGAAACATGAACTCGCTGAGTCACATAGGAGATCTCCAAAGTGATGGATTTCCCTGATTACATCCTTTTCCCAAATGTCAGTGTGAAGCCTTCTCCGCCACCATCCTTAACATCTCTCCCGGCCCAGCTTCATCTTTACCGTGGTAGGATGATCTTCTCACTGGGCAGAAGTGAAGCAAATTCGTTGAAGGTGCTAAACTTGACAGAAGGTGGGTGTCGGAAAGGCTTGGCTCCAAAGTTAAACTCGCACTGCTGGTATGACATAAAGCTGGCTGCTGCAAAGAACCCGGACCTGCCAGAGGTGAAGGACAGACATGTGATGAGTTGGGAAAGAAAAGGCCTTGTTTATGGCGCATAGAGTCTTAAGAACTTACGTGGCTGAGGAAAAGACCTGTTTCTCCGGGGGCAGCTGATGTCCATTCAGATAGAAGATCATCTGCTTCTTGCTGAGGTCCAGCAGAAAGCCAATGGCATCCCCTAAAAAAAAAAGACACAGACACGCAAAGGGTTCAATGAAGCACTGGCACGTTTTGGCTGCCGTGAATCTAGATAAAATAAAGAATATTGGGCGGAAATGAGCTGCTCGGCGGAGTGTTTTTCTAGTTACTGATCGGGCGTGCCATTCTTCCACGATTTCACATTCAAAGATAAGCTCTCATTGTGAGTCCATAAATATAAGGTACGCACCCTCCTTCCAGCAGGGGTGAGCATGAGGTTTACTGCGAGCGTTGTACCAGATGAGCTGCCTGCAGCCATCATACGCACACGAGTACTCATCATCTCCAATCCCATAACCCTCCTGCAACACACAGAAAAGGATGGGTGACGGCGAAGGGGGGCAGAACAAGAAGCATACTGCATGACAGAGACTTCAAATGAGTACATGGTTGAGGAACTTGCTGTCTTTGGTGGCCCATCCAATTTGCATCACGCCTGATGTAATGACTGTCACCTCGTAGTACCAAACGCCAGAGTCCACACAGAAAGTACATCGCACGCTCTCGAAGGAGGAGGCATCACATCGGGCCTGAGGGGACAAACGGAGAATTCTCACGTCACTTTTACAGTACTCGTATTTTATTTATATTTTTATTTCATTTTTTTTTTTCTTGGACAAACGTCTATTCTCAGACAATACCTCCAGTCCGCTGGGAGAGATCTTGAGGTACTCGCTGACATCATTGCTGTTGAGCATGGCGTTGATGTTTGTGAGGTTGACCCGCTCGTAGGTGAACTGCCGATTGTCCTTCAGGACTGAAAAGAGGATTTCAGAGGAATAATTAACAGAGGTTTCTTCAGTGACCGACACACCTAAAACTAGGAATTGCTGTGGCTCCACTGTGAGCGTGAGAGGTGGTTCCTCTGCATATGGGGCTTCTGGGCAAACGTAGGACATACTCACACAGGTTGTCAAGGCTCCATTGTGAACAGAATCCAACTTGCCTCTTCAGATAGTCAGGATGCTCAGCCCAGGACTCCAGGACAGCAAGTCGATTGCTGATACAGGACTCAGATACCGTGAGTTTATTCTCACCTGAGGTCCAGAAAAGGCGAGTGTGAAAGGGAAAGTCTATTCACACCATATGTGGAGAAATATACACTACAATTCTGATTAAAAATCAAAGAACCATGATGGTGGCTCCTGATCTCTGCTCACTTTCAATCCATTTAGCCTTTCTTTTTTTTTTTTAGAAAGTCACCTGTCGTGTCATGCATCGCTGAAACTGGTTGTTAGTGAGTGAACCTACTGGTCTGCGAGAACTTCTCCAAGGCAATCAGAGCAAACAGCATGACAGTGGGATGGGCCTCGGAGCTCTGGGGGAAACATACAGAGAGCACATAGAGTAAATTATTATTATTACATTGTCATTTTATCTTTATTTGTAGCTTTACACAAGAAAGAAAATGTGTGCAAGCTTAATGTTTGAAAGTTCAGACGAATTCTCACAGAGCATGAAGTCGTTAAGTATGATAATGACATTAAATTATGACATCTAATAAAGTCACTGACTGTGCAAAGACAAATTAGTCCTTCAATACACTCAAACATGTAGCACGTACTGAACCTCCGGGATGACATTACTAAGAGACTGTTCAGGCAGCAGCAAAACACTTCTCACGCCAACCAGAGGAAAAGCTCTTGCTCCATCAATTGCAGCAATTGTTCTTTTAATCCAAACTTTTGATTAGAAATAAACGACTGCTTTAAGGGGGCGGTGCAGAGAGGATTTTCTTCTGGTTCAGCTACACTGTGGTTGTTGTCTGTCATGGAAGGAAATATTTGCTTAAAAGAATAAAACCATTCCAAGAGTATTTTTGTTGCTTTATGTTGGAGAAATTTGAAACACTGCGACATCGAAAGCAAACCACCTTTGAGCTCTGACCGATCAAAGTAAACAGAGTAAATTGGCAGAGAGAGAAGCCTCACTCACACTAATTAACAATTTGAGCAGGATTATTACGTCCTCCTAACGTAAGTGCAAAGCAACGACAAATGTTCAATGTTTCATGGCACTACGTTACTCACCAGGCTCTCCAGAAGGTACTCAAGGGTCCCAGGGCTCAACAGTCCAATACTGGCTGGACCTTCAAACATTAAGAAAATAAATTAGTGGTAAACGCCACCAACGACCACCTGCATAAACAAAGGACTCTCCTGTTTGTATGTGCTGTTGTGTCCTGAGAACATTCTTTACTGTATTTTCTAGTATCAAGTCATAATCTTAAATAATTGGCTCTTTAGGGTCTTGGTCAAACATTTATCTGACTTGCTCTTAAATACGAACCTCTGCGAACACTCAGGTCTTTGGGCACTGGCCTTTGAATAGAACCAAATTGGAGTAAAAAGCCCACGCAGAGGCAGTATTTTATTGCTACAGCATGTGTCTGTGGAACAGCCTGCCTGAGGATCTAAGAGCTGTTGTGTTGCTATTTTTAAAAGCAAATGTAACACCAACATTGCATCCAAGTGATTTTTCCATTTATTTATTTATTGTCTATTTATTTGTCTATTTCTATTTTGTCTCCTTTAGTCGTTTCATTGTATTTGTCTTATCTTTTTACTCATTTCCATTTATAACGGTTTGACCTTTTCATTAGTTATTAATCTGTGTATTCTCACTGACGATGTTTCCTCAATTCCTCTTTTTAACAGTAAACGTTGCTCTGTTATGGTGCCCGTTCGCCTCTTTAAGTGCACGTGTGGAGGTACCTATAGGGGACTGATCAGGGCGTGGGAGTGTGTAAGTGTGTTGGAGGAGAGGATCAGGCACCGTTGTTCAGCACCTTGCGTTGCATTTTTTTAACATATAAAAGGTGCTATACCAATTTCCAGCAGTCTTTTCACAAGTTGAATGTTTATTTTGTATTAACATGAATATTATTAAGAGTGGACTTTTTGCAATATTAGTGATAAATCCCTGGACAAGGCTCTTCTCTGGAAATATTTATGAAAACAATCTGGCACATGTCAAGGGGGCAAGGGGCTGTTGTGCTATCGATGATCTCTCAAGAGCATGTTTCTTTGATGTGACAGGCTGGTTCATTGATATTTACAACCATTAAACACCATACTTACACCATGCCACTAGTAACGTACAAAATAAGACTAAATCTGTCATGATCACAAAAGACAAAAATCGAATGTGTAGAAGTGGATCATACCCGCCAGCTTCTCTGCCAGGCATCCGAGGACAGCTGTAGTGTTTCTGTGTTTTGCCGGTTGCAGAGCATCCTGTCGCGCTACAGCTGAACTCAGGCTCAGCATGTCCGATAGTTTCTGCAGAGCATCCTGCAGAGATGGTTTAGGACAGTTCAGCTCATTACATTGACAATATGTTTAAATAACAATGTGTGTGTTTTATACTGGAGCAGGAAACACCTGCCACTTTTTTTGTTGTATAGAATTGGGTTACTTCTTTTAGTTTAGTTTGAGTACAATCGAGGTAGAAATGTTATGGAATGGACAATTTCCCATCATTTAATACCTTGGTGGGCAGGGGACACTCATCCAAAAGGAGGGTGATCACTGCAGGTCCAAGCGGGTCATCCAATGGGATTACTCGAATTAAAGACTGGACAACCTCCAGCCAACCATCATCTAAACAAGGAGAGGTGAAAAGATTTGATTGAGGACCAGTTCAAATTGGACAACATGTATCCCACAAAATGCAATGACTGATTAGAGCATTACAGACATGCTGTATAGTGCTACATGAAGAGGAATACAGTATTTTGTTTTTGTTTTTACAATTTAAAGTGCATAAGTAACTCCTGCAGGTTGAAAACAACATAGCAGCTATGCCTGTCATTTTTACCAATAGAATGAAAGTGTTTGCTTTCACATAAGCGAGGAAGTAAGATTCACTCAGTGGTCACATGAGATCCATGCACTTATGATCACATGCTAATAAACAGGGTCTGAATGTGGTCTGTATTTCCAGCAGCTGAAGTCAGCTGACCACTAACTCTTGTTATAAAATGTACTACATTAAATTGTACAAGAAAGGTCTGCATGAAGAAAACATGGGATTGTCTTCGTTTCAACGCACATATCCACAGATAAAGGTACATCACTGAGAAGTAAAGAGACTGGATTATAGGCAGCAGCATAAATTCAACATGGTCATTTTCCTTCCTGTAAGTGAGTATGGAAAAAACTGAAACACTATTACTCATGGATGCCCCAACAACTGGTTCATGAATCATGTAACACTACATCACGTGAAGCAGAAAGTGACTGGACGTGAACCGACTTGCTGCTTGGCTGCCTTCAAGGCTCTATATCTGCAAGCTAATAGCATACCTGTTAAAGAAACACTGACAGCACCAAGGAGAGCATCTGACACCATGTGCATGACACACATGCGCCATATCACATGACAAGCAAAGACGCATTAGTTAACAATACACACGAGCAGACTAAAAAGCCAAATAAAACCTGACGTGGGGCGAATTGAGGAAATGAGGAACGAGGAAAGGCAAATTGATAATGTATTTAACAAAAGTGGATGGAAAATGGAAAACTGGATAATGTCTCCATTGCGTTACGGAATGTAACATCACACTGGCAGCTCAAACAACACAAATTGATTGTCGTGCTTAGTGTTGTTCTGTTTTCTTACCTGTCTCTGCCATCTCGTGCAAAGTGATCATTGAGTAAGGAGGCTCTTGGTCACTGAAAAACAAAACAGAGCAATTCCAAAAGCTTCATTGACAGTTTAATCTCCTGCCCGTTTGGTTATAGAAATATATGCATAAACAAACAGATGATCGCTCTTAGTAAGACTCATCAAGCAGAAAATCGTCATCTGAAATATGTGTTGCCTTTATGACGACTGCATCTGTAATAAGAGCTGGTTCAAGCCTGTGTGTTCTTTCTGTTTGTACTAAGGCAAGCATTAAATCATCATCAGCGTCCGTTGTGGATGCTGTTGCTATTACTGCTGCTCGTAATGGAAAGTCCTGAGTGGACAGCTGCTTTCTTTTAGTAGCTCGATCCTCAGATTTCCAAACACAATTAAGTGCTACATGTACGTTCACTGATCTTTTTATTAAGGACAGATTCACAGATTTAAAATCAGAATAATATAAATTGTATCATTTAATTCTGAAATAGTTTGTAGTATAGACCATTAAAAAAAAAAAAAAAAGATAGATCAAATATATGCTCAGTTAATAAATGTATATGTGTATCATGCAAATAGTATATAAAAATTAAACAAATTCACCTTCAGGAAGATCAATCTGACTAAAATACTATATTTTGCGTGGGTGGGTATGGAAAAGACAAAAATTAGCATGCAACAGCTGATTACTATATTAACATTTCAGACATTTCATGAATACAAAAGTGCAACTAGTTATTAATTAAGCAAGTTATCCATAGACCTTGCTAAAATGCTACACTGCAGTTCAATGGCACAAAAAGATCTTAAAAATGGTTCTTAATGTATGTATTTGTTGACAAGCAGCCCAGCTGTTCAACCTTTCTCCAAAATAAAAAAAATAAGTAAAATCTGTATAAAACCAGTCGTGCTTAATCTAGGCGAAAGCTCAGATCTATCAGGTGTTTTGATACTTTTCATTTTGATGAACATATGAAACACACAAACGCATACGCAAACATGTCCTAAACACGGTAGACACAGATGTAAACACAGATACATCTTTTTCTGTTTTCTGAGTGTGACTGCTTTACTTACTTGTCTACAAGGGTCCTGATGACAGCCAAAGTGTCCAGCACGAGGCCATCCACATTCTGCTTCTTCCGGCGTGGTTCATGGGGCCCTCGCCCTCTGCGTGGTGGTCTGACGGGGTCCCTTGGACGACTGCTACGAGCCTCTCCAGTATCAGCACCTACACCTGTGCCTGTACCATGATCTACCCGCCTAACTTGTCCACGGGTCGTTCTTGCAGACCCTTGGTGATGGTCTTCCAAGTCACTATCATCCCGGCACACACAGCTGTTACCCATGTTTCTAGTGCCAGCAACCACACAGGCAAGGGTCCCCCAGAATGAAGGATGGGATTTTGTGGAGGAAAGGAAAAGCAGAACCTGTGCAAGGCTTCTGCAGGCACAGAAAGTGATCCAGGCAACAACGATCATATCATGTGAACTTGTTTTGGGGAGATTATTGTCCCAGTAAGCTGGGTGGGGTCAATGTAAACCATCATAGTGGTCCCAAGCAGAGAGGATTTCAGTTCTGAGATTATTATATCTTTCGAGTTACAAAACTCCAGCAGGGGTCAGGTGATGCAACGAGAAGACCTTTGAACATCATAAAGGTTCAGATCCAGCTTTCATCCAGGAGCCTGTTCCAGAAAGCAGGTCTAGTGAAAACCCTGAGCTCCTTTATCCTGAAATGACGGAAAATAGCGGATTTATGACTTCTACTTTCAAGCAAATGTCTGTAAAGTTTCAAATGTTTCTATTCAACATCTTAGTGATCCTGTACTAAGTTTTTCTCGTTGTTATTTTATCATTCACGTTATTGTTGACAAACATCTTTTCAATTAGCTTGCTAGCAAAATAGCCACCCACACAACAGTTATAACGTTGGCAGTTAAACATGAAAGTCGTAAAAACTCCAATGTGTCGAATTGTCAGAGATTAGATTATAACAAATACACCTGCTTAAGATTTCACCACTTATGAAACTGTGGAATTCGAACACTTTCACGACAGAACAAAGTAGCAAGTACACAGACAGATACCGTTAACGTTGCGTTGTAGCTAGCCAGCTATGTGTTAGCCAGGTTAGCTCAGGCTATGCTGTCAAACTACACAGGTTATAGCAAACGAAAGATACAATAAACCAAACGAGGTAGTCAGATGTTGGTGAACTGAAGTGGTAATTTTGCCTTACCGGCCTATACTTCCACCGGACAACTCCGCTGATGTCCAGAAACAGCACATTCATGTGGAATCAGCTAGCACACACATTGTAGCGACGCTGGACTACAGTACTAGCTGCTAAGTTCCGTAGCGCTGGCAGCTACCATCATCAGCTGCGGGTGCGGAGGCTGACGTTTGAAGAGGATTTCTCTTGAAGACTACGTCAACTTCAAACAAACAGCGGTCTCTCAAAACTTAACATGTTCAAAAAAAAAAAAATCTCTCTCCCCGCCGTGTTTGAAAAGCAACGAGGCGTCGTTTACAGTGACTGTTTGAATTTGTTTAATGGTTATTTTGATTAACTGCATCTAGCGCACTACATCACTACACTCGCATAAACAATTTACCATGATATTTCTTTTTTTTTTTTTTTTTTTAAATGACGTTAAATCACATCAGGTTAAATGTTACTTTCATGCAATATCGATTATTCGTGTTACATTACATGGTAATTCATTATTCAGTTAGCTAAACAGGGGTGCTCCTTGATTATGTGATACTCCACCGTTGAGTAATAAAAGTAAAATGTTATTCAAATAGCCTGTAACTCTCAATGTATCCTACACATGGATCAGTTGTTCCATACCACACATGCAGATAAACCATATATATGAGCAATACTCAGGAGTACCCGTTCAAATGCTGCAATGGTTCACATTATTTAGACGTTTTAAGGAAGCATTATGTACATACATTGCATATATACTGACTTTCTTTTCTCAGAGTGTCATGTGTCACTGTCTCTAATTTTGAGACTTCACAGTGGTTGACAAAGTATGTTGTCTTGGCTTGGTGGTCATGAAAAACCTGGTTTTGTCCAGGGTCGTGTTGAAGGTGGTGTCACGATACCGCCCATGCTTGGCCAGGTGTTCAGTGAACTTCTGTGATTTGGGGTGGAAAGTACATGGAGCACTTTCAAAGGTTTGAGGGAGACGACCATAATCACCAGAGGTAGTCCTGTACAGGGAGGTCAGGAATTTTGTCATCGGCATTTCTAATGCGTCTTGAACTTGTGGAGTGATAATGCAGGAAAATACAGCGTTTCCAGGGCTGATACATTTGTCAGTATGTTCTCCTGCTGGCTGTGCTTGTGTAGAGGTTGACATCTCTGCAGAACCTATGAAAAGAAAGCAAACAAGAACTAACTGTAATTATAAATCGCAGAGTGAACTCGTGATCAAAATACCTCAAGGTATGTTCAAGGTGTGTTCTGATTCTTTGTTAACCTACAATCCTTTTGCTTCAGAGGTTACTGGACCTATTGTCTTTGAAGTCCATATTAAAATCTACGTTACTAAAAACTTCAGGAGCTCATTTGCGCAATCACACTTATCACTCATGTCAAAAAAAAAGTGATAACTGGCCACAACAAATATTTCATGGGGAAAGATCACTAACCAGTAGCTACTAAGTAATTAGACTGAAAAAGACAGTGACAACTCAAAGAATTTTAGACCACGAGTGGTTCACATGCAAAACATTGAAGACATTTCTACTCATCAGTAATATCGTTTCGTAAGAAAGGATGCGATAATGATAACCAAAACATACAGCTGGTCTTTCTACTTCTTCGTCTTTCAACTATTGAATGGGGGACGATTAAATCATGCTTCAGGAAATTGCCGTTCGTCAATACGTGGATTAATTTGTGTAACAAATTACTCCCTCGATTTGACTCATGGTAAATAAAACACTTACCTTTTTAATCTATTATTACCTTTATGCCGTGTGTTTGCCTGTGTTTACAGGGGCATGACCTCACGACGGGTTACCATGGCAGCGTGTTCATGTTCTTCTTGATTCTTTTTAGGCGTAATGAATTCATTACCGCCATCTAGTGCTCTGGCGGGTGTTGACGATCCTTTGGACCATTAGAATCGACGGCTTCCACTACGACGGCTTCTGACATCGTCTCACAGTCTTGAAATCAATAAGTTAGTTTAGGTTTATTTTTATTCTGTGTATTTGTAGAAACATCGAGCGCCTTACAAACGACTCAACCAGCCTTTGCTCATCATGACGATTAACGATACCACTAAATAAATCCGGCAATTCTTGCTGCTTGTGAAATAAACGACATTTGTATCTGAAAGTGAACCCCCCACATGCATACGTCATCACACGGCGCCTTCAGTTGACTCCGGCGCGCCAACAGGTTCGTGGATGTAAGTGCATACTGTCGATAGACAAACCCAAACACTACACTCACCCGCTCACATTGGGGGGTTTTGACAGCAAGAATTTTGCTTTCATCCTAGTCTCTCTGCAGGAGGAGCGCTGGCTAGCACACCCGTCTGCCACATTGTAGCGACAGTTGCAGTTGGTTTGAAGTGCTAAAGTGACGCTAGCAGACGCAGCTCTGAGCTCCGAGCCCCGGTCAGGGATGGACAGTGAAATACAACGAGACGGGAGAGTCCTGGACCTCACGGACGACGCCTGGAGAGAAGACAAGCTGCCGTATGAGGACGTTACCATCCCCCTGGTGAATTATGCTTTCATTTTTTTGTCATTTTATAAAGACGAATATGTAACAACATGTGGTTTGAATAGAAGAAAACGCTTCATGCTAAGAAGTCAGGATGTTCGACTTGAGGGATTCTTCTCAGGTACTCATGGTTGATAACTGTCACTCAGTACTGGATCCTATACATTACTGCAGGCAACCTCGTTTAGAGACTCCACTGACATGCTGATTAAATGACAGTATATACGCAACCATTTTATTTATTATACTTGATATTGATTTTATATTATGTTGTTGTCAAAACATCTTTGATACATTTAAAATGCACAATCGATAAGTAATGTGCAGCTATGTCATAACGTGACCGTGAGAATGTAATGGTGCTTATGTACATGTCTTCTTCTCAGTTCCAGCGAACAAATGTGTTATTTCACCTACAGAAAATGATGCATAATTTAAAATAAGAAAACACATTGAAATGGATTTGAATTCTAAGCTCAAAGAAACAGCCAGAAAAAAGACGACTCAGGAAAGCCATGGTTCGTTCATCCAGAAAACTCTGTAGTGTTCAATTCCATTTACATTGACTTATATAGTTTTCTGAAACCTGCATTGTGAAATATGTCTGAGGTAATTTTACTTTATCTAGTTTCTTGTGTCCCTCATGACACATATAAAAAAAACTGAGATAACCTTTGACCTTCTGTGATGTCTCATCTTGCCCCCTCGCTCCCCCTCAGAGTGAACTGCCAGAAGCTGAACAGGACAATGGAGGATCCACAGAGTCTGTGAAAGAACAAGAAATGAAGTGGACAGACCTCGCATTGCAGAGTCTGCACGAAAACACGCCACATACTGGAAGTTGAAAAAACACATCGGGAATCACTGTTGAACAAAAACACATATTATATAACTTTCAGCATATTTTTTAACCTTTGTTTGTCTGAACATGCAGCATGTTTAGCTGAGCGGAAATAATCCACAGAGGTATTGTGCAATTGCCATGAAAACCTGTTAATTCAGAGACGTCACATACACATAATTTCTTTCTGGTTTGTGGAGGCTTCTATTAATAAACAGAAAGCGGGTAATGTAATGTCAGCTCTTTATTGTTTGACACATCAATCAAGCAGCTACTTTTTCCCAGAACTGTTTCCTTTCCTATAGCTAACAATGTTAATGTTTCATGAGAGAAATCACAAAATAAAATTTTTTGTATGCACCAGGTATGTCTTGACAAATAATCACATATTAAAGTAATATAGATGATATAGATACGTGTATTTACAGTAAGCTTATAGTACAAAGACAGACTCAAGGATTGAGCCCGCTGATATTCAGTGATGTGCAGACGAGTGAACTGTAACTAGAACTGTTCTACATCTATTCATGCATTTATTTCATCAGTGAAGGTGTGTGAGAAAAGGGAACATTTCAAAAGTATGCACTCAGATGAACCCTCATTAAAACAAATACTGATGATTTCACAATAAGATACAGATCTTGTTTTGCATGTGTATCAAAAACAGTCTCAGTCAGAACAAAAGGATCCTTCTTCACTGAGTCTTGGCATCCTCTCCCATGAGCCTGCGAATGTGCTCATGTGGCCCATTCCCCTGGAGGGCTGAGGGGAATCGGTAGGAGCCTCCAAGACGATCCCAGAATGTGAAGTATTGTCCATAGTTGTAGTTGAAGAAAAGATGGTGATCTACATGGTGGATCGCACCGTTGATTAGACCCACGAATGGTGCAGGGATTCTGTAGTCTCCATCGTGAATGGAAATAGTCCAGATGTTGACAAAGATGAAGAGAGAGAGGTAGATCCCCTGTCATGCAGTCAGCACAGAGGTCAATATGCAGCAATACTCATTTACATACTCTGAAACATTCTTAATCAGACAGTAAAATGTTTGGTGAGTGAAGTTCAGACAATCACCTTGTGGAGGGGGAAGATGAATGGGTAGATGTGGTAGGGTAAACTCTGCAGGAAGCCATCCAGGGGGTGGAAGGCGTGGCTCGCAAACGGTGTAGGAATCTTGAAAATATGATGCTGCTTGTGGAAGTGCTGAAGTGGGGAAACATGATGAATAAGGGATCATTGGTCGGGGGTGGACAGGCACATTGTTGGTCTCTTTACGGCAGCTGTGAGAAGCCGAATCTCTTCGGTGCTTTCACCGTACACACCAGCAACACCTACTGATGATGTGTCTGTCCCCCCGCATCCTTCCCTGAGGTTAAAAGGGGATTTTGACGAATAAAGCATTCAAAGCACTGCACAGCATCGGTTTCTCAGAGTAACAGAACCATTCTGACACCTGTGTGAGACATTATTACTTTATGTACTCTTACACACAAAAAATATATTTCTTGTATGTACACACACACATGCACCCTTGCCGTCCAGGGTTCAAAGAAGAATACCAGATGACCTCCTCCACCACGTCGCTGTAGCCTAGACCTCACCTTGTAAAGACTTTTATGATGCAAAGCGCGGTGTGTCCAGTATATGATCATGTCAGTGAAGAATAGGAATCCAGCGATGCTTAGGAAAATCCCAGACCAGCCTGAAACAACAGTACTTTGATCACACATTTCAAACGTGCTGGAACCAATCCCAGCGGTCAATGGTTTAACGCCAGGGTCCACCCGAGTCGCCAGCTCATGGCTAGGACAGACAACCATTCACACCTACAGATTCAGAGTAACCAATTAATCTCCGGCAGAAGAACCCGGAGAAAACGCAGACTTCTCATAGAAATGAACATAGAAGGAGCCCAGGCCAGGAATTGAACCATCCTGCTATGAGGCAGCAGTGGTAACCACCGTACCACCCACACTATAGACAAAATAATGTCTCCTCTCACCCAGGAAAGACCCGCCTATGTTGTCATAAAGTTTGCTGTGTCCTCTGACCTCCCAGAAGAAAAGGGCCACTGTGGGGAAGCTCATCCAGAAGATGGACACAGTTGCAAGTTGGATCTCTTTTTTCACCTGGTTCTGGCATTGAATAAAAAGTCAAAATGAGGAGTAGGAAGAACAAACAAGCATGTTACATTCCATTAAACAGTTATTATATATTTGTGATCAGATACTTTAAATATGGATGTATTCTGCTCCTGTGTACATATATATTTTGACACACTGTACAATACAATCTTGTGTAATACAATATTGTATATATTTGCTTTTATTTGATCGATGTATTCCTATTTTTATTTCAATACTTGTAAATTTGTACATTCCCTGCATTTATATGATTATTTTGTTACTTCAGCTAATTTAACTTTTCTTTTATACCAGATCTATATTCACTATATTTTTTGCTTGGACTTGCTGTAATTAACACGTTTTGTGGTCATTATGAAAAGACAAAAATAGTCTTGGTGTGCTTGGGAGTTTTAACACAAAGAGTTACACACATACAAACTCGCCTTTGATATGAGCTGTTTCCATATATTGAGGATGTGGAGTATGTCAGATGACAGAGAAGAGCTTAATCTTATTGTTGAGGATCTCTTGGGAAATCAGAGGTCAAACTAATCAAGAAAGAAATCCTAATGCTGTAAAATCCCCCATGTGTCCTCTGTCTTCAATCAAGACAACACAACCAAATATATATATATGTACAGTATGAAGATGGTTTACAGGTACAAACCTTAAGAAATAGCGGATGATTCATGAGCTTGTGGTCAAAGACGCAGGAGAAACTCAAAGCCCCAAAGCCCAGGTAGAGCAGCTGAGCTCCAAAGTTTGTTAGCAGCCACAGGCTGATGAGCTGACGTAGGGATCCATCCTCCGGCCATGACGCTGGGTAAACATACGGAGTGAAGACATAATTGTCTGCAATGTTCAGCACGTGATCCATGGTGCATCTGTGGAGGAGATATCATGCTCATAACCACCATGGTGCATGTCATGTTATGTCATCTTTTGTCTCACTTTGAGGAGACTTTCAGATGATTGCCAATTGACAGAATGTGTTTGTTTAATTCTAGCCTACATCTAACCATTCAATCTACATCTACATCTACATCCAAACAAAACACAAACAAACAAACAACAACAACAACAACTCATCGACTTACAGTCCAGGTCCAGATGTTATTGAATGTCTTCTCTCCTTCACAGTGTGTCCAGTGCCTTCATCGCTTCATCTCTCCAGAGACAGTGAAACTTGATACAATCATGGAGGGATTCAGAGACACGTGTCAGTTGTGGTGA
This sequence comes from Centriscus cristatus, assembly GCA_037832705.1. Lineage (NCBI taxonomy): Eukaryota > Metazoa > Chordata > Actinopteri > Syngnathiformes > Centriscidae > Centriscus > Centriscus cristatus. Next base: position 18,952 of record JBBMJM010011882.1, read on the forward strand.
TTAAGATCCCTCATGCTCTGCAAACAACTCTGAGCTCCGTATAGCAGGAAACTTCAACTGTGATCATGAGTGTCATACAGATGAAAACGCAGCACTAGTTTATAATGATATATTATAATCTATTTCTTAAGTTAAAAAAAAAAAGTTCACGCACAGACGGCGCCCTCTAGAGTATTTATCTGAAGCCTACAGCAACATGTCCCAAAGTGACTATTGTCAGACCGACAGAACATGTAAAACGAAGTTTATGACAACAACACGAATAATCAGTACATCATATGCATAAAATGAATTTAAACGTTTAACGGTGAGCAATATGT
>JBBMJM010012637.1:0-19208 GCA_037832705.1 Centriscus cristatus
TGAGTAAATTTGCAAATATTAATGGTGAATATTGTTTGCCAACAACACTGAAATCTACACATCTGCATTTGAAAATATGTTCTTTGGTGTTCTTTCAGTAGATCTTCATGTTTTAATGCAATTATACAAATAGCGATACATGAATCACATCAGCGTAGTACAAGACGGAACAGAAGAGTGTTGTGTATGAAACAATATCACTATTAAAATGAATACGGCTTCAGCCATAAACTATGGCACAGAGAACGGCAATTAAAAAAGAACATATGTATCAGATGGCAATAGAATCTGTGGCATATGTATTCAATTCCTAAAACTACTACTTGAAGCAAGAATATCTACCTAATTTTGTTATACTTATATGTTGCAAAAATGTTCTATTTCGATGTTGCAATTGTGATGAACAATATTCAAGTTTATGGAACTTATGGTCATGGAACAATTCGTTCTGGCAGTTCGGTTGTGTGTAAACTGTCCGACGACAGCCACATAATCCTGTCTATGTACTGACCCATCTTGGCATTCAACTCTGCAAACACAAGTGTTTTGTTCCCTCTGCAAGCTTTGTACCATATTGATTTAGGCACAGACAAAGTCCACTTCACAGCATAGATTACCTAACGAAGTGTCAACAAAAAGCTCTGCATCACTCCATCAGACCAGCAATCCTACCTTGGACTTAAGGATTACTCCCTGAAGGATAGATGTGAGATGGAGAGAAAAGACGATATGGTGCCAATGGTGGAGAGGAAAATACAAAAAAGAGTGGAAGAATCTGTGGAAGGAGGGTAATTGAGTAAGGGAGGGGGAGAGGTAATCCCTAAGATTCAGGGCTTTGTAAACGCCATCAAGAATGCATGGATGGGAGTATGGGCAGAGGTCATAGGATGGATGAATGGAGGATAAAATAATGGATGAGACGAGGGATAGAGCGAGCCATAAAGGGGGACACGGGTGTAAAGGCAGGCAGAGAAAGCCGGAAATAAAGTAAAAGATGGATGATATAGGTGGAGGGAAGGGGTATTAAACAGTGCTTTAGGGAAGTGGATGGGGGCCAAAGGAGCACTAACTGCATTAGGTTCACTTAGAGGATCACTCTTACGGCTGACAGTCTGCTAATTCTGCTTTCGTTCAATTGTTTTAGAAGGACTTTCAACATCAGCTGCCGTACATCATTGTGATTCTCCTGCTAAAACATCAAACCTTTTTAATTTACTCTACACATTTGAAAAACGGAACCAAATCAAAGTCTTTATGTCCCGAGTCATCGGTCTACTGTGGTGTGTCTGAACTTGGTCAGGATAGTCATGAGTTGTGGAGGCAACAACAAAAAGGGACAAATCAGCGCAAATCCTCCCTGGCCCTCGTAACTTGTTTGGACAACCATGAAAAGACCCAGTTTGTGTCACAAAGAGTGAAAAAAAACTGAGTAAAATGTTTTTACTCCCCAAAATGCAAATGTGGCCTCAAAGCAGATGTGTTTTCTCTGTGATTCTAATTAGTGTTGCATGATGTCCCTTTTCTTGTCAGGGTTAAAACGATTTGTCCACTGGCAAATCATTGCTCATTTACTTGTGTTGGAAGTCGTCCATCTATGGCTAATTAGATGGCCTCTCAGTCTTAGTACGCTACAGAAATTCCCATCAGAAGGAAAATCCCTACATAATAGGAAAGAAGACATGCTAAAAGAAGAGATTACCAACGGGAGGGGAGGTTGTGTACACACTGGGTGTTTGTATACAGGAATAGTTCAGGAATGTGTCAGTATCTGTGTATACACGGTACGGTAAGGGAGGTGGGATCCAGCTGAACCAGATTGCATGTGTGTTCACGTAGTTTAGGTTGGTGCTAGTATGTGTGCATCTGGCGTTGGATAATTGTTTCAAGCAACCTTGTTGAGTTTAGGCCCTCTCTATTTCTGGATTAGGTTTGGTTTAATGTACGGGCATTTGTGAATCAGGGTTTAGTGTTTTTCTACCAAAGATCTTTAAAATGTTACCTCATTCACACCTCATTGATAGCAAAGTGCCGAGCTGTTTATGCAACAAATCCTTATTCCAAGATAACAGCATCTTTCCACCTTATATTAGCTTCAGCTTGTAAGTGGGATGCACCATGCATACAGTTGACTCCCATGTCAAATTATTCATTTAGATTCTACTTTACTGTCCCATGAGGGAACTTTGTCTCCACAGTACTGTGAATATATAAATGCCATTACAATGGCCACAACCTAAACAGGACATCGGTACAACAGGGACTAACCACATCGGAGAAAAAGCAACACAGCATCACCAACACTGCAATGGGACAAATGGACATCACACATGTTCAGACAGTCAAGTTCTCAAACATGGCCTCAAAACAGACCTACTCAGCATGGCCTGCTGTTTGAGACCAAAATCACTGTGGGGAATCGCCTTTCCCCACTGTTTTCAAACAGGCGTACACCTGAGTGTCCTGTAGCTGTGTCCAGAGGTTAGAGGGGAGAGGTAAAGGTTGAATGGATGAGTGAGGTCCTGTTCTGTCGTTGATGCTATGCTTGGTTGGGTATGGGAAGATGGGAGCGATTTTGATGCACATCAGTTTGACCCTGTTGGTGATTGACAGCATGTTTAAAAAGCCGGTGGAACAGTAAAGGGTGGGCCGTCCAGTTTAACTCAGACATCATCAACCATTTCCACTGTTTGGTTGTTGATAAGGATGGGTTGCTCATCTAAATGGGGCTTTGGGTGGTGGTGGTGGTACTCTGTAGGAATCCGCAGAAGTAAGGCTATCAATTCCTACACGTCTCTCTTTCATTCCCACTACCATGCCCACGTGCTCTTTCACTATGTAACTTGTGACCAGGTGAGTCATCACTAGAAACAAGTTCATAATTTTCGGCATGGGTGTCATGGCAGCCATGAAAAGACCAAAGCTAAATGAAGCAATAAAGAGAAAAAGAGCAATGAAAGATGTTACAAGCGGTGCAGTACTCTCCATGCCCAGATATAAATATAATTAATTGTATGTATCCTGTCATCACCACTTGTGCTGAGGGGTTGCTGATGCTAAGCAATAAAACAAATGAGACAAAAAGAAGTGTGTAATGTATAAAATCTACATCTACCGTATCGGAATTCAAGCCTCCAGGTTCATTTGCCAAGCTACATGCAGCCCATATTCTGACCTTCAATAAAGAGTGAAAAAGTCCATCATTGTGCAAGATTTCTGCAGAAAACTGGCAATCATCCCCCCATAAAGACATTTATTCAGCTGTTGACCTTGTGAATGTGGTGATGGCACTGAGAGGAGTGGAAAACAACATGATGAGAGCTTTTTTATTCAGATAAGCCTGTCTCTTGCTCTCTGTCATTTTCCTACTCTGCATAACATAGCGTAAACGTAAAGTGCTACTTGGTGATTTTTCAGCACTCCGACTGGAATAATAACACAGCCTGCATTTTGGTGAAAAACACCCTTAATTACGACAACCTTGCAGCATGCAAGAAAAAGGGCAAACTACTTACTTGGGCTATTTTAGGAGTCATTGTTGACTTGCACCGATCCTGTGCATTTCCCTGCATTCTTATTTTCTTTTATTTAATAACAATTCATCTGTAAAGAGGCTGATGTTCTTCATGTTTATCTCATATCCAGTAATTTAGGGTTTCGCATAACCTGGAAAAGCACAAAGCACATTACACAGTTGTTGACATTAGGTGAGAATTCAAAATCAAAAGATTTCACATTTACTTATTCTGTCACGAAAATGTCTTTGATTTAAAGAAAATAACAAGCAAGCCCTGAAGTGAACCACGTTGAAAGCTGAGTTACAATTTATTGCACTGACTATACTGAAAGAAAGAAAGAAAGAAAGTAAAACAGTCAATGTTCCTCTGACCTGACCATCATTTTCTTATCAGTGACAATTAAACATATTTTAACATTAATTAATGGGGGTCCTCCAATGGCTGACCTCCACCACTACATGAGCATTATTATCAAGAACAGAGCAGCTGCTGCTAGAGACAAATCTTTTCTTTAGCAAACATCCACTCTATTTTTCTTGATGCCAACTGAGATCATTGGTGGATGTTTTCTGTCTCAGACACAGTATACTTTACCCTGTTGTTCACAAGTGCAAAGCAGTTATTACCTCCAGTTATATGCAAGCGTTCTGTTCTGTCTGTCTGTAATTTTAGGCAAATGCCGATAGTGGGACAAGGAACAGATGATTAAATGGAACCATCAAGATGCAGGATTTGTTGGAAGGAAAAGTGACACCACATTAAATATTTGCACAAAATTTACATTAAGACACCTTTCCTCCAAAAAGAAATCAAACTGATATTTACAGCCTATTTGTGTGGTTTTCTTCCATTTCTTTCTCAGTTAGCTTCTAGCGTCCTGATGCTTCAACGATCACACAGTATATCCAGAGATGGGATTTGGGTGTTGGATTTCAAAAGTAGGACTGACATGTTTCTTCAAATGTTGTTGACGAAAGCCAAGTTTAAATTTCCTTTTCATGTGCTCCAATGAGTCAAACTAACTGAGTACAGAAAAACTGAGCATGCCACCCACCGATTTGCTTCCTTCCCACCATATTTCCATCTATCTTTGCTCGGCTTGCATTTTCTCTAGATAACAACCCATAATAACCACACTGGGCTCATTACAGCATCAAAAAAGGGTCTCTATGAAAACACTGGGAAGGGAGCACTCAGCTTTGATTCCCTCTAACATCCTCATGAAAAGAACCATCTGAAAAATATTTTTTTGAAAAAATAAAGAGAAGCAGTTCCAGGGCGGTTCTATACAAGGACATTTATGCCGTCTTTGAATGCAATAATTAATCAACAAAGAACCCAAATGGAAGTGAAGCCTATCTGGATGTGCCTCTGTTTCTGATGGTTGTTTCTGATCTTCTGCCCCTGTCCTTCAGAAACCTGCTGCTTTATTCGTCCATACACTGTGACTGCTGTGTCTGCTCTTCCAGCAGGTCCATTTGGTTATCATAATAGGACATCAAACAAGTGTCTGATAGCTCATCATGGAAATTACATGTCCCTTTCTCATCAAGGATACATATTTACACAGCCTGTGAGACGCAAATTATACATGGAAAACTTGCAAATCTCTGAACTTGGAGCTAAACAGGAACAGGTGCTAACTGAAGCACAGGGACCGTCACCCCTGAAAAACTTGGCTGGAGATTGCTGGAGATGGTACAGTCATGGCTCAATAGCACAGTGCAAGCAGCAAAAACACAAAACTGCTGTTAAACTGGCAATATATTTGAGACCCAGCAAACACACAAGATAAGGGTCTCATAGGTTTTACCTCACCTCTGTAATTGCCCTTGTCTCGGTCTCTGTCATCTCACTATGTGTAGATACTAAAGTATGAGTACAAGTACTCATGAAATTCATGGCAGACAAATGAAAATCGGTCTGACTTTGAGGGTTGCAATTATTAGTCTGCAGTGACTGAGTAACCACTGCACCACTGTTTGGCATTCAGTGCACACGAGCATACACAAACAAATCTGATTGGCATCACAACAACAAATACTCACTGTGTCTATATGTACAGCATCAAATATTAAGGTAAGCTGGCCAATATTCCCCAAATCCAATTTCCTTTTTGAATGATAGCAGACCACCTCAGAGTGTCACGCAGACATCCGGACAATGTGACGTTGAATCTGAAGGTGAAATAATCCTCAACACTATCATACAGCTATCTCATCATGGATATTTTTCCCTTAACAATCATATTTGGATGCAGATACAATAGTACAGAGAGAATACATTCCCCACAAAAGCTGCATTTATTTTTGGCCATCAGGTTATTCACAAAAGAAATGTTCTTGTGGTATTGACATTTTAATCAGTGCTAGCAACGATCGGCGAGTTGAATAATATAAGTATGTTGTATTAGTATTCCACCTCGGACAAATACAGATTCTGTTGTCTTGACTTTGTAAAATACCAGTTAAACGTCTGAAAAATCAATGAGTATGTTGGTAGCAAATAAGTTATTGCCCACAGAGCTAGCTATCACCACCTCTACATTATTATCATACTGCAGGACTGTTCTGTAATACACGAGAGTCATTATGCTTGTGCAGATTACATGCTGACCCCATTGCCTTTGTCTTACCTGAGGTGTAATTTGAATATGGGAGAGATGGGTTAGGATGTTTGTACCATCAATCTATCTGATGACTGGGGACTGAATGCAATAGAAAAAAATGGAATGGGCCGGCTCTTAATGACGCTCCGATATCTTTAAAACAGAATGGGACAACAACATGATGCTTATTTCCCTTGGTGACAACAAAACATGTACAAATGGTACGCCACCCACCGCCCCAGAGTATACTCACTGAAATATGATAGATTTAGAGACTGATGTTCACTTGGAGTACCTATTGAATATGGCTGGTTGAAAGTGAACTCCACCCTTCTGCTTTCAGAGTCCTTCATTTTTGGCTCACAGATGTCTCTCAGTGCCTTTGAAAGGCAAAGGAGACTGCCCTTTCCTTTACAGCTCGAAATATCTCCTTACAGTGTCACAGGCTGCAGCAGTTATTGGACAGTCAGTATTAAGTAGAATATTTGTTAAATGAAGGAGTGAGGACGTGAAACATCAGTTAGATGTTATTTATAAAATCAAATTTGTGATGAACAAATGAAATGTGAATCAGAGAAAAGCTGTATTCAAGTGAAAACAGCACATGTATGTAAGGTCCACTGCAGGCAGCGCTGTGAGTGCATGTGTGTTGTGTCTATGTGCTGTGCGTTGGCAAGATGGTGTGAGTCACTGCCTGTAATCAGTGACAAGGACGCTCCATCATTTCAAGTTGAACTTTCTTGTGCACTTCAAAGTAAATTAACTGAACTCAAATAGTTGAACATTTGAATTTGTTACATTGTTGTTTATTGTAGAGCCTGTTTAACAGGGCTCATTGTGTTGAATGTGGTTTTGGTGCATATGCATGGATTAACAAGGTTGACCATGTTTTTCCACAGTAGAACAGAGTTAGATACGTACATACATTTTATGAATCACAATGAGGCCCAATGCTGGCCGAGAGCGACTGGGATTGAAAAGATGCAGGATTCATTTTACAATATTGCCACCATAATGAGGCCCTACGAATGCCAGGAAATACATTTTGAGTAAAGGATAACACTGTTTTTTGTTTTATAAATTATACATATTGCAATGCAATATATTATAAGCTATGTAAGGTACATACAACTTGTCAGAACCCAACTGAGTTTTTACTCATACATATCACAATGAACATTCATTGCTAAAAATTCAATGCAACTTGATGAGCAAGGCCTGAACTCCAAAGTATCCAAAGAAAGTATTGGTAGATGTCATGGGTTAAATAATACTTCTTCTTTTTTTAAATAGTGGCATGATACACGTTGGTAATAGATGTCCCAGGTCACTATCAAGATGTCACACTTTCCCATTAATCATTGTGGAAAAGGAGGCATAATGCTCATCCTTGGGAAAGCCCAGTATTTGTAGGCCCTCTGCGCGTCTGGCAGGGTGACAGTTGTTAGGAGGATGTCCAACAAAGCCTGGTGTCCCCCGTCTCTTAGCTAATTGCCAGGGACAGACTGGTAATGCAGCAGGTAATAGCAGAGCAGCCCTGTGCTAATGGATTCCTGCCCAGGAAATGAGGCTTTCGAACCTCCATGACACATTGACTGACAGCTAGATTAGAGCACAGACAGAGGAGGGATGGGGGGAGGAATAGAGACAGACAGAGAGAGAGAGAGAGAGAGAGAGAAGGAGAGAGAGAAGGCAAACAGAACGTGCGCAGGAAGGAGAGGGAGATGTAGCGCAAAGCAAAAAGATGAGCAAAACAAGACGGCTGAAGATTAAATGAGATGGGGAAAATGGGAAAGTGGAGGAGACACTGCCCTTGTATCTGCCGGATTTGACGATTGGTCCCTTGTGATGACTTTTTTTCCTTAACATAAAATACAAGAAAAATCATTACAAACTTTCAAATTAAAGGGAGTCTGTCATGGAGATCAAGGTCAATCTGGGACAGGTGGAGGAGAAGTGACTGAATTTCAGATGCCTGAAATTTATCAAAGCAGTTTCTGGTGAATAATGAAATACAAAAAACTTAAAAACAAAGACTGAAAGTCCATAATTCTGTCCTTATCACACCACTTATGGTGTTTTCTCTCCAATAAATGACTTCAATAAACGGACAACAAAACGTGATTTACTTAGTTCAGAAATACTCCCTTCAGAGTATGCTTCATGGTGCATATTCTCATGAAGCGCTTCATATATTATATGATATTTACTGCTTATTCCTACATAACAGTGCTGTGAGCACACTTTCCTTCTGCCACGGAAAGTTACAAAAGTTATTTGGTGTTGAAATGGCAATTTGATATGGCTAATATCATTATAGCTGTCAATATTGTGGTAATGCAGGTTATTTCAGCAAAGCTATTGAAGGTGCTTTACAATAGAAAATGCATTAAAATATAAATTGAAATACTGGTTAAAAGAACATTGAGCAAATTAACAAGAAAATAAAACAAAAAAAAACAAATTAAGAGTATTAAATAGAATGCTCAAAAAACAGTAAAGAGTAAACAGTAAAAAGTTAAAATGTGAAAGGAGAATAAAATACTACAATAAAAGGTATAGTGCAGAGTGCAGTCAACAGAATCTTAAGTCGGAAGGGTGAAGGTCAGCTTGAGAAACACTTGATGCAAACACATAAAGGCGCAGTCGACTGCCGTAGTACAAATATTTTTCATAGGTCGATGTGTGAACAGTGGATGAGAACAGCCTACATGATATGTCTTCCTGAGAAGCAAACTAACATTGTGAGTGGTCACATTACTGCTGCTTGTATCACACATCTGCAGAGCTCAAACACCTGGAATCTCCAGAGCTCAAGAGATGTCTTGGATAAGAGGGGAAATAAGTTGGTCCTACAGAAAGTCTCAGGTAAACCTCCGTGTAATGCCGTACTTGTTTGTGGTAAGTACGTTTAATTTAACACCCTACTGCCTTTATCACTCGAACAACAAACACGACAGAAAATCAAGTGACAAAACATGACTGGAACATGACTCGTGGAACAAATGCACAGTGTATTTTTAATTGGCAATGAGACGGGAGACCATTGGTGGTTTCCGTCTTGTTTTGGGGATTTGAGATCTCAACAACAGCACTGTAACATTTGAATTCTGTAATCAAGCCTATGAAGTTGTTCTCGTGATACAGCAGTGTGTCTCGCACTGGGGCGTATTTTTCCAAATGCTCCATGACACAAACAGGTGGATTTTCAAGGGATTTCTTCACAGAACACTATTACTGCCGGAACATCATTCCTCGGCAGCAGATGGAACAAGCATTACAGTAAGTCGCAATACAAGGTTCTGACTCGAGCAAGTCTGTTGTAACCATGATTGGGACTTGATTGCTTATTTCCGTGCGTCAAAAGAAACGACAGACATTGTACAAAGAAATCAAAAAACATCTGAATGAAATCCGCTGTTGCACAGGGCAGTTTCGGGGAATTTATTAAACACGGTCAGACTGACAATCATCCTCTGGGTAACATTTGTTTAACAGGAGCCTCAAAGCTGGGTAACATGCTCAAAGGAAATAATCTACTCTAATTTTTTTTTTTTTTTTTTGGAAAATGTATCCGTATGATCATGTTCCATCTCGTTTCCCTGTGCTCATCTTTTCTTGCTCTGTCTGCTATATTTCCTTTCCAACGACCACAGCATTTAGTTTGTTCTATTACTGCTTCTTGTTGCTCTCCGACTTCCGCTCATTTTCTCCTGAATTTAATTAATTTTGTCTGTTAGTACTCTTTTGTTCCCTAGTTTGATTGTTTCTTGTTGTCAGCTCATCTGGCTCCTGATCTTTCGCTTTCTTCACTCCTTTTAATATTTGCCTTTTTCGAGAGATGAGGGGGGCCTGTTGTTTTCTCTAGTTGTGCTTGTCTTCTTTGTTTCCTTTGGTTTTTCTGTGCTAAGATGAAGGGATCAGTCTTTTCTGCCATTTGACATCTTCGTTCTGAATTTTTTTTTTCCCTCTTGTTCTTTGCCACATGCTGCTAGTCTGACAGCTCGGGTCAAACGAACTAGCCTGCCATGCATCGCTAATGTGCTCCGGGGGAACCAGTTAAATTATGCTCACTGCGGGGGGTGAAAACATACACAACAGTGGCGTCAAACTCTTCAAGGTTACACAGTACTTAGCCTTACAGTCTCCAGCTGTTTACAGATGAGCCATGTTTTGCCAGCCTGACATGCATATGTCCTGTGGTTCGCCTGTGCTCAGACCGTGAGCAAACATCACTGTTGTTGGCCTCCAGTGGACCCACAAAATAAATGAGGGAATAATTTACTGTCCAGTTAACGGCTGTCAACAAACATTTTATCCACAACAGCTGCCGGTAGACTACATTTTAATCATATTTTTTCCTAAAAATTCTCTTCTTGAGCTAACCTGTGCCTTGACCCTAACCATAACAATAGTGGGGCCATTACATCTCACCTTAGAATCAAGCAGAGAGAGGAAAGTTTTTGTGTGTGTGATCATTGATTTTGAAATACTGAGACTTGATAACTACCGGTACATGAACTGGGTGCAAAAACTGTGACTCAGTGGGAGAGTGCAGCGTAAGCACTGGGTGGCTGGAGAACCAGGTACTTAGACTGCACCCTGATGAGACACTGACAGATGTTCTTGTTGCCCAGGTGTGTCAGCGTGGAATCAAGATTCTACGAATACAGATGTTACAGGTGTGTATGTTCAAGGTCATATTTATGAGTGATCATTGATGATTATCTAAATTTTCATGATTATTTACAATATGAAGGGAAACAAGGAACATTGAATGGTTTCTTTTTTCTTATTTCCTTTTTTTACCAACCATTGCTCAGACTCTACAATACTGAGAACACATTGTTTCGTGAACAAAACATTTTGGCTATCAATGAATAAAGAAAATATTATTCATAGACTATCTATTTGTGAGAGGACTGGATAGACAGGACTAGAATATTTCATCTAGCACCATCATCAATTCAACCCTGAACCCAAAAATCATTCTTTATGTTGCCACATTCAACATGTTCAATAACAATAATTACGTATTCTTTCACATATAGTTCACTGGTTCTATGCTTCATATTGAAGTTTACCTAGTCGTATAGAATAGTCCTGTTTATGTTCATGTGGGAAAAAAAAGTAGTAGAGGGAGACTGCTGCTCAACATCCGGGCAAACATGGTCTCATACGGCAATTGAATACGTTTATTTGTCGGAAACAACGAGGGCAAACTGCTTCCCACGGGCATTTTCAGCGCTGAAGTGGTTCTCACATTTAATAGGCGACATGTACATAGGAGATCTTCCGACCACGGCGTCTCTGGCATCTTCGATGTACTGTAAATCACATCACAACAAGTCTCGCGTGATACCGCACTTATTCAAATCCTTAATCGGGGCTTTCATAATCGGAAATGCCATTAATCCCGACATACCGAGTGTGGAGCAGGGTTGACATGGCATCCCCTGTGGGCTGCGTCTCCCTAGGCAAACTGTAATGAATGCAGATATATTGGGAGACACAATTTCATGTGTTTCATCAGCAGCCGCTCAAATACTTCATAACAATAGGCGTCGAAACGCTGGGTGGTAATCCTTCAATTAATTAAACTACGGCCATTGGTTTGCTGAGGTTATTAACCAGAGTCCATTAATCAGGTAATCTTCTGTCACACGTTGATAATTCAGTCTTTCCGGACACAATAACCAGACAGACAGGAAGATAGACAGATGAATAGCAATAGATCAACAAGCCGACAGCAAAAGAGCAGATCTGTGAAGCCCTGGAGAGATGTTGTGTCTCGGTGAGTTTGTTCAACATGGTACATCACACCGCATCCATCTCAGAAAGTGCTTTTCTACGAGTCTGTCTTCTCTGTCCTCTAAGTCTCTGTTGTCTGTCACAACTGTCCTGTTTTATCAGTCCCCTTTTATCAGTGCCTGAATAGACATTTGAAGGTTTTTCAAAATAGACGGGTGAAGAGATAATAAAGAGATTCAGTGGCAACGATAACCAGACACAACTCTGACCTAATTCTAAGTGTGGGACAGAAATCAATACAACTGTCATAGACTGATGGTTGTTAAATACCCTTTCTAAATTTCTCGCTGCACGTGTATGACAGGGTGTGTGAACTGCCTCTCTCCCAGCCTTGTTAGCCAGCATATTTACTGACAACTGACAACATTTGCCGCATGCTTTTATCCAAAATGACTTACAAGTCCAGAGGAACACTTAAGTGCTGCAGGAGACCCAGGAGTAACAGTGAAATAAGACAAACTGTGAGATCGGAATTTAAGTGCAAGTTAGGCACACTGGATTATTAAAGAAGTTAGTAGGAGTAGTTCACAAGAGATTTTTTTAAAGACAGAGAGTGGCTTTAAAGTCTTCATCAAGGAACCATGAACAATCTGGACTCAGACTGCTGTGTGCGTAGGGAGAATGGCTACACAGTGGATGGATGTAAACTAGTTTAGCACTGCTTTTATACTGTCTGGTTCATTTTATTGCACTTGCACAGCCGTTTAAGATGTGATTTGTCAATCTCATCTCGATGAATGTGAAATAACACTGCATGTTTATCTGCTTCTACTGTTTATTGAGTTTGCACTTCCCCTACTGTGAGGAAAATAAAGGCTTATGTAATATTATAGTATCAAGTTTTATTGACATGAAACCATGAACCATGCCGGGGAATTTGAGTTAATCCAATTTCATTGAGAAAGATGTTTGTAAAAAAAAAAAGCTTTTAAATTGTTTATTATTACTAATTCATTATATTGTAACTCATGGGCAGTATTTCCTATTAATTAACTGCCCTGTGGTGTCGCGCTGTGTCTATTTTGTGGAAATATTGTGTGTGACAGTGACCTACTCACAACATGATTATTTTTTATTCAGCTGAGAGAAACAGATTGATTAACTGGTGGTTGTTCACAGTTGGAATGGCTACTGACATTCACGCTATTGTCCAGTGAGCAAAGGGGAAAAACAACTGTGTATGGTCAGAAGAGAAACACGGGTATTCTCTGGTGTTTCTTTTCACAAACTTGCTGCTCAGTTAAGTCAATGTTGCCATGGGGATAAATCTGAACTTGAGTGTCAACATATTCACACTCATTTGTACGTTCATGATGAAGTTTTCAGTTTTGTGTTCAGTGTCTTGCTCATAGACACTTTGACACAGAGAAGGCACTGATGATTGTACAAGAGGCCTAATAATTTACAAACCCCTCTAGCTCCTGAACCACAATACATTTGTTGAAAGAGTGATGGATGGGAACAGAGGAGGGGGAAATGCCAGTGGTGTCAAATGTATTTAGCCCAGAGATGAGTTCCTCATAGTTGCTGGAGGACTCACAAAAACCATTACGTACATGACCCCGGGAGTGAAAGTTTGATTGTGTTCTTTACGGATTACAAACACTATGTGTGTCTATTTCGCTGTGTGTTGGGATGGTGAATTATTAATCACACACACAGAGTCAGAAAACTCATGGGGTTTGTGGGAAAACTCCTTCGACTTGTAGTTTAGGTTGATTTCCTCTAGTTTTCGAGTCGTCTGGTTTTAACCAAAGCATAAATGTGATTTTTACCTACACCAGGGTCCTCAACTGTCAAAGGCCAGAAGGTTCACGGCACACACTGTGGGAGTCTGGTTTCTGCTAAAGAAGCTGAGACCCACGACTTTGCCTTCATTCATAAATGTATAAAAATAAATAAGAAGGCCATGACAAGTCATAAAAGCATTATATTACAATATTTTTCACTTTCACAACGTCATACTGCAATTGGAGGCTGAATTGGAAGCTTCAGCTGATTGGAACCAGCCCACGAGCCAGTTGGTGATCCCAGGCTGATTAACACCATTTTTCAGACTAATGATGATAAACAGCAGAAACTCCAACTGGTTAGTTTAGAACTAAGCAACAATGCAAGCAACAATGTGTGCACACTGGTGATTGAACATTCATTGAACAGAACATTCATCTGGCCTCAAGCCTTCAAATGTTGCTAATTGTCCATATATGGATCGCAAAATTGCACAAACCCAAACAAAATGGATGTAATGTTATGGCTGCCCCATTAAAGCAAGCATTTCGGCAGTGTGACTTCCAGTTGAGTGATTGGAAAACCCTTTATGTCTGTGGAGAACAGAGACACAAATGGTGTAATATCCCCACTTTGAACAGGATGTGTGAAGTGTGTGTGAAAAAAATCCAAATTAATTTGTATGCAGATGTTAGAAATGTGTTGTGATATATCAGTGGTACAGTACAAATGAAATAGGGGGGAAAAACAACATAAATCAATGGAGACCATTAAATTCATTGTCAGTGAAGTCACAGTGAGTGAAATTAGATTTGTTCTTGTTCTCTCCAGTGCGAATGACTGCCAACAAAAACAGGCATTATTAGAAATAATTAGAATGCTTCTGTTTGCACCACGCTTTTCTTCCTGAATAAAATGACTCTTAATTTATTTCAAAATTCAACGCAAACAAGAGGCAACACAGAAGGAGAAAAACAGATAGACACAAATGCTTGTGTCCATAAGTGATGGTAACTTTGTAAATGTAGGTAAATGACAAATGACTTGCAAGTAAATATAGTATCTCAGCCCAGAATCCAACCTAATTAAAATATAGAAAGGTTCTTATCATTTGGGGACTTCAGGTAATAACCTCTTACCTGGAGCCTTTTCTAGACTACAGATGCTTTAAAACAGATAAAATGACTTGATCATCAGAAATCAGCAAGGGGAAAAGGAGGTTGTATCCCTCCAACATTCTCTTCCACGAGCACAGTGCTGCAGTCGACACTCTGTGCTGTGAAGTCAGATAGTTCACATGTCGAAGACATTTGCTCACCTTCTAACCAAGAGTGGAAACAACAAGGTGTCCTCACACTACTGGAATAACTGGAATTCTTCCTAAAAAAGGTTAGTGTTACATTTGTTTTCCAGATTTAAAATGAAACATGACAACACACACCTGACCCCAGCTTGTCATTTTTATACACCCACTAGAGGGCGCCTAATTTAAAACCCCTGTATATGTATAAGACATTTGATATCTGATTATTATATATGTGATATTATAAATATCATTAGCAGTAGCAGTAGTACTACTAGCAGTAGTATTACTAGTATGCAATTGAGTTAAGTAAAATAACGTAAGAAATATGTGGCCTATGTCAAACACAAACAGTGGTCTGCACTTTCTGATCATCAACGGATTTATCTCCATCCAGTGTTAACAGTCCAGGTTCATTCATACCAGAGGAAACGAAAAACACACTAAGCAATATCTCATCATCATTATATTCCCTCTGAAAAACCTACAAACTATACATCTGGAGTTGTTCATTTGTGTTTAGGTACATTTAAGTTCCTAAATGTCAGTGTTAAACACAGTTTCCATGCCTATATTTGCCCCATGAACAAAAAACTCAGATTTACCTTTGGCAGCGCTATCAACCAGTTGTGAAAAGTACACAAGGTCCCGCCACCTCGTTGTGTCAACACAGATATCTCAGTTTTTCGAACACTTCAGATGTGTCCTGTGAAACACTGTTTCCATGGCAGTATTGTACGTGCCCAACAGTGTTTGTCCCTTTGCTGGGTCAGTGTCAGATTATTCCACTCAATGTGAATGTCGTTACCACATTAGTCACTTGTGAGATACTAACACAATTCAATTTGCAGTTTATTTCCCCTCCAACTGAAAAAAAGGAGTTTCAGTTTATTTCCACTCCAAATTTTTAAAAAAAAAAAGGTTGTTGTTTTTCCAATTACACAGCCACGTCTGTGCCTGAGCTGCTTTTTCAATACTACCGATTCAACCTACAGTCACAATGGTAAATCATTGCAGGTAATTAACGAATAGAAGCTGCTGCATTAACACACTCAAACTAATACAATATACAGTCAAGTTCACCTCTGGACCAATGCAACATTTCGTATATGTGCAGTTACTGTTGAGATATCTCAGATATCTGATACCTGATACTGTGAGTGAACCGACAAATCTAACATATCTAACATATCCTTTATCTGCCTGTACAAGTTGTTTCTCGTTTTAACAGTGGTGCACAATTATCCTCTGTCAACTGAAGAACTTTCGGTAACAATTTTAGCTGGTAATAAATTTGTATAAACAGAAACATGAGCATTAAAATTCAGGTTTCTTCAAGACACTGACAAGTTGCTTTCATTGCTCATCTGGCAAGTGCAAAATTCAATTTACATCCTAGTGTAAGTAAGGGAGGAGGTAAAACTAAGGCTGTGTGTGTTTCCTAAACAGAAACAGGCAGGGAAGGAGCAGACAGGTGAGAACAAAGAGACAGAAAGTGGAAATGCTTACAGACGAACGGAGCAGCACCAACCTCATAAGGCCTTTACAAAGGTTGTCAATCACATACTGCCATCTAGTGGTGGATATTACCGAGGTTTGTACATATTTGGTCTAAACCCTGGCTGAGAAACATACCATACTAAATAGATACATATTTCAGTTCAATTCAATTTCACTTGTGTAGCTCAACATCAGAATTGGCAATTTTCTTTATGAACAATCCTCACAATACAACACCCTCTGTCCTTAAATCCTCAATTAGGAAACACTGCAGAAAAGCCATTTAACGGGGGAAAGGCAAGAAGAGGGATCCCTCTCCCTGGAATGGACAGGCCAGCAACAGGTGTTGAATGGGCAATTGAAGTTCATCATATTTTTCTACCCCTGTCCAATGATCCATGGCAGCAGATGAAATGTCTTTAACACCTACTTAATATTTTGCCAAGAACAAACGATCTGCAGAAGTCTCAATGACCAAATGGGCCGTGGTGGTTATGACCAGCAAAGGAGAACAAATGTTCTTATCGCTCAACACCAAAACACAACACTCAAATAAAACATGAATGTCGATATAGATTGTGGTGGATGGGTCCAATAAACCAGAGGTCCCCAACCTTTTTTGTACCAGTTTCACACAGAAGCACTGTTTAAAGGACCGGTGAGGGGCGTGAAGGTTCCCAACAATTATATTTTGTATTAGGTACTTTCATGAAGTATTACACTACAATATCAACTCACCAAAATGGAGAATCGGTGGGAGCTCTGGTCTTGTTTTCCTGCAACTAGACGTCCCCTCCGGGGGAGGTGGGGGGGAGACAGTGACACTCGAATGTGTCAAGTTTTTTCTTTCAAAATATTCCATATTCTTTTCTTTCAATGCTGGGTGTTTTGTCTCCAGTTGGCGGTGCAGTTTTGACGGTTTCATGGCTTCATTAGCAAGTCTGTCACCGCATATTACAGAGCGGGTGTGGGACTTGTGAGTCACCTGTTGCGATGATCCCTTAACTCAGGTAGAAGTCTTGGTATTTTCTTTTTAATACAGCTTTCCTTTAGCTGGCATGAACCCTCTTCTGTCTCGTCGTTGTCTCGTTTATTCTTTAAAAAAAAACTCTCTTCTGCTTGTTTCTGCGAGGGCTAGCTTACATTACTGATACAGCATAAATACGCGCCAGTTAAGCGCGAAAAAAAGGCGAGGGAGGAAGTGATTGTCTTTCAAAATAAGATACCAGGAAAGAAAAATTGTGGTTGCTTGGTTGGTGCAAGAAACACATTGTCAGACAATGTGGAATGTGACAAAGCATCTGGAGGTAAGGTCATTCATGAGGTGGAATGAAAATAAGCTTGTTTATTCCCGCATCTTTTTTTCTGAAAAAGTAGTATAGTATAAGTAATATACTGTATAATATTACACAGTATCTAATGTTCTCTAAAATCAAGTGATGTGTCGTTATTATTGGTGTCAAGTTACACAACAGATTCCTTTTACTAAATATTACATTGGCTTCACCTTCATGAACAACTGGTGTTGTGAATTGGTGCTGTATGAATAAAAGCAGACATGACATGATGTTTGACATATTTGTAAATGTATCCCAGAGGAACATCAAAGCAGTGAAGATAACCCCCAGATCAGAAGGTTGTCCTTCAATAAAACTCCATCCTGGCAGCAAGAGGAGGCCATTTTACTTTCAAGACAGGGCACATGTCCCTCGTCATGGTTTCATGCTGTTAATCAGAAAAGAAAACAGGACCAATCAGTTGTACATCAAACTGATCATATGTACAATGTTGCGTCATGCTCTGAATGTGAACTTCCCTGACTGCTGCCTGCCATCCAGTGGATGTAAAGTGACATCACAACCTCAGTGTTCCCGACAAACCGCCGTCACAAATCAGCTTGACTGATGCTCTGAAAAGAAGCAGACGTGTTGTTGAAGTTTTGTTCATTGTGAACGTCAGCAATCAGTCATCAGAAGACAACAAATGGGCATCACAAGCTAAAAGACATGTAAGAGGATTGTGTCATTAATCGACGTCAATCATTGAGTTCATTCACACGTTACAGACAGCATGGTGTGTGTGTGTGTGTGTGTGTGTGTGCGTGCGTGTGTGTGTGCGTGCGTGCGTGCGTGCGTGCGTGCGTGCGTGTGTGTGTGTGTGTGTGAAAATGCCACCCATTCCATCGGTGACAGCGCTCAGCTGTCCCCGTCTGCCTCTCTGTCTGTCCTTCTGTCTGTTTGTCTTTGCCATCCCCCTGCAATGTCTTTTGGCGTCTCACTGCCCTCTACTTCTGCACACACACACACACACACACACGCACGCACACACTCTCTGTCTCAGCTGTCCCCCAAGTATGGTGGGAGGTTGGATGTTGTCTACTGGGGGTGGTGTAATGAAGTTTGCCATAAGAAACCAGAGCTCAGAGTTCACTCACTGATCACGGCGCCACTGTGAACTCCAGTTCTTCAGTTCAGTTTTGTTTCTTTCTGTGTTAAGTCAAATGATAGTTTAGCTTCAACCTGCTAGTTGGATACAAAGACTGATGTTGTAGATTTCTGAGCATTTGGTGGAGATATGAACCATCCAAGGGTCCAGATCTTGCTGGCATGGATTCTCTGTATGTTTGCGGGTGAGTCCTATCTTATAAATTAGTGTGTTGTGTATGTGTGTGTGTGTGTGTGTCCTTGTTGTCAGCCTTCTTTGTTTTGCCAGTAAACCATTACTAGAAATATTAAGAAAT
>JBBMJM010012958.1:6072-19199 GCA_037832705.1 Centriscus cristatus
TCATCACTGGTGTCGTCTAACTAGCAATGCAGCATCATTACAGACCGACAGGCCCAGAGAAGAATGTGTGTGTGTGTATGTGTGAAAATGACACTTGCGACATTGACTAAGTCTAGACAGCTTTATTTCTTTAGCACAATTCATACGCAGCGGCAACCCAGTTCCTTTAAAATAATTCAAAGGACATACGGTACATAATTTAGCATAAGTTAGCTTAATTTAGCTTGTACGCTAGCCACTTTTTCTCTGCGCTTTAAACAAACAGGACCCCCAAAGTCGTCTCCCTGTGGACGTGGCCTCTGTCATCCAGCACTGCGTTTCCTACATGTGTTTTGTCGAGTTTTACATGATTGTGAATCAGGGGAATTTTCTTCTGAAAGCAGTTTTATTAGGATGATTATTATCTCAGTGGAGAATAGATAGCTGCTGCCATCAAAAGCCTGGGAAAAGGACTTTTGCTCACGATCCACACAAACTCACTCCATAGTGACTCTTTAAGAAAGCTCATTATCGCACAGGCCATTGTTTTTGAAATGTTCTCTTAAAAATATGTTCAAAGCTCGAGAACAACAGATCATTTTCGCACTCGACATCATTTATCCAACAGGCTAATGAGGGTCTGGCTCATTTAGCTAACCGAGCTAAATGAACTTGGGGTTCTCACTGCTCTCACAGCCAACACACATTTATCACACCAAAGAAAAAGGAAAAACGTCACTGTCTCAGTGACACCCTCCATATTTCAGCTTTCATTTAATACACAAATTACCCCGAAATGTAAAACTCCATTTGGCTGTATGTTGTGACAATTAATCAGGGAACATTTAAATCTGAAAGTAATTGACGTTTCTCTCTGGAGGCACATGCAGCGGCAATATCAGAACACTGGCAGGACGGCTTCATTTTTCCTGCTGCACAAGAAACAGATGTATTGTTTGTTGTGTCTATTGTGAATGTCTTTGACATTAAAACACTCGTCCTGGACGTGACATTGGATAATAACGTGATTGTATGTGCATCCGTTCTCTGGATGTATGAGTCAAATATTTCCTTTTCTTTATCGGCATCTTTTTTTTTTCCTGAAGTGTATTTGTTCCAGTGGTCGACTGGATGCATCGGAGGCACATACCTGGTAACCGTGGCAACTGCCGGAGCGGCAGTCCTGTGATTTTTTTTTTCCCGTGCCACCTGCTGCCTGTCTTGACCTTCCTTCCGCCTAATAACAGCAGAAATATCTCTTGAATCTAATGCCATGAGAACATTGACAAGGCCTTTTCTTTCAGCCACCCGGCAAACATCATGTGCTTCCTGTTGCCTGAGTAGTCTGTGCTCATATTTTTTATTTATAAGATTATAAGAATTACAGCATGAGAAATCTTTCCTGGCCATCTCTCTCTATTTTTATGTAGGGCCTGTAATCAGTAAACATGTCCCAGAGAGACTTCCACTGCAGAGCCCAAAGGAGTGTACTTCTCCTGAGCACCTCTCATCTGGAGAAAACGGTCCTAACGTCCCCTGCGGCTCCGCTGGAGGACTTCTGACGAGACTGAGAGAATCGCTGCGGCCTGTCGTCTTTTCTTGGATCATGATCGATGCATTTGCACTTCTGTTTTGTCGCAATTGAGAAGAAGGAACGGCCGTGCGTGTGCTGTGTCACTGCCGAGAGGCTGAAGGACTCAGATCAGCCAGGCAAACGCAGTGTCAGTCTATAAAATATCTAAAAATAACTGCCAGGGATGCATGGCGTGCACATATGTGAAAAATTAAACTGGATGCATTTTCCCAAATCAATGCAAATGACGTGCTGCTCTACTTGAGCTGTTATTTTGTTTTATTTACAGAAAATCCGCAACAGAAACAATTTGTCTTGATTACGCCCCAGTTTGTTTGCACAGAGGCATAATTGTGCTGGCCCTGTGATAAGGTACGATTAGATAAGATAATCCTTTATTGTCCCTCAGCGGGGGAAATTTGCAAAGTCCCAGCAGCAAAGTTGTACAGTAAGAAAAAAAAAAAAAAAAAGAAAGGTCATAGAATGAAATAGATAATAGCTCAGCATGAACAACATGTAACAAACAGCAAAATATGAGATCTGTCCGGTCGACATGTGTTCTCTTTACTACTAAGAATATGTTCTTCTGACTTTTTCAAATCTCTTAGCGGTCGTCGTCACATGTAGCATGTCGCAGTAGCTTCACGCCAAAGTATTTGTCTGAATGAAATCTCGCGTAGCAGTTGATTGAGTTGACGTCCGCTCGCTGTGTTGGTACAGACAAACCTGTGTCAGCTTTGAGCTTTTCAACTTGTTTGAGTTTGAGATCATTTGAGCGAAACACCAGGAAGAAGGTTTCATGAAAATCCTGAGTCTATTGATTGTGCAGTGAGGAGAATCTTATCAGTTACTGATAAACCGAGTTCAAACATATGAAACTTTAAAGACGTCTGAATACATTTGGACTTTATTGCCACTTGTACAAGTTACAAGTTGGAATTCTTGTGCATGTCAAACCTAACAATCCAATCTAACAAATCTAAAATCAAACAAAAAGGGGACAAAAGACAAAATCCAAGTTTGAGTGGTGTAGAAAAAGAAGCAGAAACCAGAAACAGAAGTATGAATCAGCAGTTTTTCTTGTCAAGATGAACTCAGCTCTGGAACGAGCCGCCTGAACCATTTACACGTGAATGGGTGTTAGATTTCACACAGACATGGGTCCCCCGGGACCTTCTTGCTATGAGGCAACATTGCCGACCACTGTACCACCGTGCCACCTTTGTGTCAGTTTAAACAGACATAAATAAAGAGACTGGTGATGGAATGTTAATCTCATGATGGGGACATTAGCTCCAGGTCCAGAACTGTCGCCGCATCAGAATGAAATGTCAATAAGGGACAGCTCACATGAAGGACAGAAACTTTACTTGAACCGTTTGGGAAATTAATTCCATTCACGTGGTGGAATAAATGTGTGACGGGCTCTTAGGCGCCATCACCTTCATTAACCCGACCAGTTCTTCATCCCGCGTTACACCACCAGCACACGACCAGACGTCAGGCTGCCGCTACGGAAGATGCCACAGCACATTAGCGGCAGTGTGATGGCACGTGGCAGCACGCTGTGTGAAAGCGTTTCTCAGCAACCCCCCCCCTACACACACACACACACATCCCAACCACCCACAGGGCCGCTGATACCCAGACTTGCTAACAGCTTTTGACTCGCAATTAGCCGGCCAAGTTTATCAACAGCAATAGCCGTGAGAGCGTGTGTGTGTGTGTGTTGGGGGGGTGTCAGGCTGATGCTCTTGACTCCGCGTACATGAGGCCGTGCTGTGATTAATCAAGGTGGCCGGGATTGTTGTGCTGAGCTACTTTCTTCTTCTCAGTGACTTGGGTTGGGTGGGATTACGCTGCACATCAGCAGATAGAACAGGAACACACAAAGGCCCGACGCGAGGTCGAACCCATTAACGGAACCAGAGGGAGCGGATATCTTCCGTTAAGAAGCCCCCCGCCCCTTTCTTTGGCTTGTCTTTATGGACGCGGGCGGCGGTGGTGGTGGTGGTGGGGGGGGGGGTTGGGGCGCCTATATTATCCAGACCTCCTTCCTGTAATGATGAATCCCCAGCCCTGAGTAGACTGCCCAGCCCGACCTCCATTTGCGGGAGATTAGATCCTCTGATTACAATGCCAGCTACCTCCCACCACTAGATAAATCTTCGCTGGGAGCCCAAAAGCAAAACCCTCCAGATCCATCGCAGTTAATAATTTAGTATTTGAGGGGGACAAGTATTTATGGTAATTCCAATGGCGCTGGAGAATTTTGACTGGATGGGAGGGCTGAGGGATGGTTTGAAGTTAAAAATGGCATCTGCTAGGACTTAAATTTAGAAAGTCACAAACTGCACCATGGTACAGGAAGGTCCTGTGAAGGGGGAGAACATGTGCATGTGATTATTAATATGCCGTGTAGGTGTTCCGAAGTAAAGTTCATGTGAAATGTCACACTGCTGTCAGCCTTCATGTTGAATTATGTGTTTGCCTGAAAGCTTTTGTTGGCATATTATATGTCCGTATAATTGTAGAGGCGAGAGAGGTGGTGCGGGGTTACGACGTGCTTTGCATGCGTGATGAGTACTTTACGCACTTAACAAACAAAGGATCACTTTGAAGTGTCGGCTCGACTGCAGAAAAGATGCAAATTGCAGCCACAGAGAGACTGGATCAGTTACAGCAGTGGCTGTCCGTCCACGGGCGTGTCCTCCGTTTAACACCGAGGGGCAAAGCCCAGACCTCCCCGGGCTCCTCCCACGGATATTTAGTTTGTTTGTTGTTTTATGACAATGCTTTATTTGTTCCTACTGTAGTGACAGAACGTCAGTCAATCATGTAGACGCAAACACCAACTTTGGTCCAGGTTTGTCGGTCTGAAAGCGTCGATGTGCACAGTGGCGCCATCTAATGGCTTAAACTCATATACACATACTTTCTAACGACTAGGGCCATTAAAAAGACACAGACGGACATAAAACACAGTAGATGATCTGAACAAGGCGTTCCAGAACGATCTGCTCCTTTAAGGCGGTTTTGGTCGATGTTCCACATGGCCTTCGCTTACCCATCACATTAACCCCCCCCCATCCGACGATGTAATTGCTTGTGTATTTGCTCTACTGAAAGTTTCAACCTTGGCATGTTTCTGAAGTGAATTGTGGCAGCGCCAGCTGCGCCCCCCCCCCCCCCTCTCCGCCGTACATCATCCCACTTCACTGAGATCCTCTGTCATCCACGGCGACCATTACCATATAGATGGTCTCTGACTTCTGACCCTGGTGTGCGACAGGTATCCATGAATTGTGACTACGTGTTCGTCAACGGGAAGGAGACGCGCGGCTCCATGAACGCCAGGGTCATCTTCATCTACGAGCACCTGAGCGCGCCGCTGGAGCTGACGGTTTGGGTGCCCAAACTTCCCCTGGAGGTGGAACTCTCCGACAACAACCTGAGCTTCATCAAAGGCTGGAGGGTTCCCATCCTGCCCGACCGAAGGTGAGGCTCCACACGTGAACAGAGTCGCTACATATGCGAGCGTCGTAGAGAGATGACCGAGTCACACGAGGTGAGAAGTTCACAGACCGACTTCCTGCTTCCAGTTCCACCTTCCAACCTTAACCCCCAGAGGTGGGTTTCTGTTAATTCCATCGGCGCCGGGGTCAGGAGACTCTCTGCTGTCTGATGTGAATTTTCTCCACATCCTCTATGTTCAGAGGCCGAATGGTTCCCGGTTCACTTTCACGTTCGTCCTGGAGGAGATATAGCTCGTGAATCATGACTCGGCAAGATTTGAACAAAGAATGACAAACATGTCACGTTTTCTACACCGATCTATGATTTTATTCATATATCCACTACGTCTGCGAAGCGCATGCTGCATTCACATGGAATCAGGGGTAGCAGATGTCGTTTTACTGGACGAGAGGACGAATACTACAAACACTGAATGAAACATAAGAGTATATGATTTATATCAAATTTGACTGACTATCAACTGCACGACGTTGCCATAGAAACATGTCACATGGGGCTGCGTCTCACCCCGATTCCATGGGTCAATCAAAACAATTTGTGCACATGAGTTAGGGTTTGTTTTCCAACATGGATTCACTTTTGGGCCAAATAATCCCTCTCTCAGTGAGTGTAGGAGAAACCTGAGCCTCGGCATTAGAACGTCCTTTTCATTTCTCTGCCACATGCGTCGCGCACACAGACACGCAAAAAAAAAACAATGCACTGAAGCACACGGGAGCGACAACGACGCACCCCGCTGCAAATCAGCGATCCGCATGAGATGCCGGAATACTAAGAAGTGATAAAATAACGACTGTTTTATTTACACTCGACGGGGTTCAGCTCCTCAGACGCACTGAAGAATCCTTGGGTTTACCCCTCCTAAGGTGATAATCACGTACGAGTCTGCGTTTTTTATTGTTGTAATGCCATTAGAGTTGACTTAAACATGTTTGTCAGTCCAAAAGCAGGTACTGTGTGAAGGGAATGGCGACCCCACGGAGCTGGTCAGATAAGAGAGATACCGTGTTGTGTTGCACTATTTTCTATTTCCTACACATCAGAGCAAAAAAACCCCACAAAACTCAGCTCCGCTTTGCTTGAAACAGTTCTACTCTATGTGCTCATCGAATCTCTGATGAACTGTGTTTCGAGTCCTCTCTTAGCGTGGTACAAACACATGTTCTCTGCTGTATTATTTCCGCACGTTCACCACAGGACTCGCTACCCAAAGAGCGCAGAATGCCCGCTGTCATAAACAGAAGCATCTTCAAAAGCAGCTTTGTTCTCCAGGATTTTATTTGACTTGTTGCTTGTTTTCACTCCGATTAGACTGTCTCAGGTACAAACACACACACACACACACACACACACGCCGTGTGAAATGAAGTGTAGTTGGATCCCGGCTGTCATGTTTGCACCAGAGGCATCCACTCCAATCTGGAACAACAGGATGAGGCTACAAACTGTAATTAGACGGAGAAGGCGTACACAGGCGGCTTCACTGAGATAACGATGCTTTTGGACTAAAATGGAAGCAGTCGCCAGACAGACTTGTAGCAAACATCTGTAGTTTGTTTACTACTACTATCATATTTTGTCTCAACATCTTTTTTCATCTTTTTTTTTTTTTAATGTTACGACCATTTTTTAAGAAATGCGGAGCTGTTTGTGTATGTGAACCAACCAAACAAACAAATGAAAAATTCAATAGTACGGATGCCGCGTTAAATGAGGCCGGGCTCAGACCTAATGTTCATAACTAACTGATCAGTAAGGCGGAATGAATGTGTCGAATCGGAGGAAGCGATCGCACGCGGCTCCACTTCAACACACGCAGCCTGCCCAGATTTGAAATTTCCATCACGCCGCTTGACGGACGGAAACGGAGCTGATGGATTTTTTCCGTCCGTATCTGAATTAGCATAAAGTCTTTTATTTTTCAGGGTTATGCCAAAATTATTCAGGCAACATCTGTCCAAGTTAGTAATTTCGCACCAACTTAATTTATCCCTGTTTCAAGGGCAGTTGTTTGACCTTCCTGCCAGGACTAGAGAGGCTTATGTCAATCAGACGAGTCCACCAGGCAATTAAAAAAAAAAAAAGATCTGTCGCCGACAAGCCTGAAAAAAATATCTTTAGATGTGGAAACAAATGGCACAGATGGGAGAAAAAGATTGCCGGAGCCGAGACCTCAATAAAAAAAAAAAAAACAAACCCTGTGATCTCCGGTTAAAGAACCCGGGTTCATTTAAGTCTTCTTGCATTCGTGTCATGCGTGGAGGAGTAACAAACAGGCCCACAGCCCTTCATTTACGATGTTAAATGGGAGCATTAACACTCACACGGGTGGCTGCTGTCGTCGCGGCGGGAGTACATCACCATATACCAAATCCATTTCTACCCAAGCTGAATACAAATGGCGCGTTTAAGGAGCACGGTGAGGAGTGTGTGTATTTCAAATGACCTGCGTTATTCCGGAACCTTCCTGCATAGCCGCATCGTTTTTTTTTTCCCAAAGATCCCCAGTAGGCCTCAACGGGCGATAGACAGTGTATTATTTTGACACGTAAAATGTGTGTTAAAGCCCACCCGTTTGCACCGTTCATCCATTTATCGTGGAACATCCAGCCCCTTAAAGGACTTTCCTGCGCACAGGGGCATATGAGGTTTTTGTTGTTGTTGTTGTTTTACATTTTCTAAGATTACCAATCATTTGAACGTGTTTGCTATAACTCACACCAAAGTCGTCCAGAGACCCCCCTCAAGAGCTATTTTAGATTGTTACCACGCAGATACTCCACAGGAATTCATTTCATTGCAGGTGAATTATTCCTTTGTCTGGTGGCATTTGGATTTACTGAGTGTGAGTTTTTCTTCCCCAGCAGGTCTCTGCAGCACCAAGAGTTTTAATAATAATAATAATAATAATAATAATGATATATTCAAATATATAAATTGTAAAATTCTTCTTCTTCTGAGAGTTGTGGATTAAAGTAATGAACCCACAGATAATGAGGATGTTTTAAAAGGTCATTTCAGAGTGGAGTGCTCCGTTCTTGGCGTGTTGTACTTCTCGACGGGCTCAGGAGAGTTCATCTCAATCAACATTTCACTTTGACTGAACGTCAACTTGTCATACTGATGCTATTCAGAAACCTGGATCAGGGGATGACTTTATCTTTATTCTTTATTCTTTATTAGATGGGACCGTACAGTTCACGCCCTGTGTGGTGTGGTCCATTGTAGACCACATTGGGTCTGTGCAGCAAACGGGAATAAACAGCCACTTTTCTTCTTGTTGCACCAACTTTAAAAACACTCGCCAAGATGAAGATTATTTCCTTGGAGCCACAGTTCCGGCCTTTACACACATAATTATTGTCAGTGTGTCCTTTACAGCGCCGTTTGCTGAAGTGATCTTCAGCCCATTACGGGTGCAGCGGCGTGAGTCTCGTTGCTGCAGAGTTTGTTCCATGCTGAATGGCCCCCACCGTTACTGCCTCTTCTCTCGTGGGAAATGTTGATATGTTTCAGCTCCATGTTGTATGTTTATCGTTGGTTTGCAGAAATGTTTTTTTTTTTCTTTCTTTCGTTCTTGTGAAAAACTGAATGTTGCCCCTTTCCTACCCAATTATCAGCCCAGGTTTATGAAAGGACCAGCGTGAATTTTCTCCGCCCTCCATTCCTCCACTTCTGCGAAGTGACACGTTCTGAACCTTTCTCTCTCTGGCCTGCGGTGGACCTTTGTTACAGGGACGCTGACTCCGGTTTCAGCTTGTATGGTTGTTTCAGCGGCTCTGATAAGGACAGACAACATTCTGGGGGAAGAGTACGAATTTTTTTTTCAGGTCCAGACGCAGAGGCGGGGAGGGGGCTGTTCACTGCTCGGCAGAAACGGCGAGAGAGCCTCGCTTTCTCCTCGAGTTTTCGTCTACCTTTAACTCACCGCGTCGCTAACTCTCCTCAGGGAACGACCAAAGGTAGCGGAGCTGTAATTTCAGACACTCTCAGGATGACTCAGGTGACATTCTGCCTGGAGAAAAAAAAGAAAACAGACCAATCCCCAGTTTCCCAAACCAGCATCTCCTTGGTTCCTTCTGCTGTTTTAAGATGGAGGAAAACATCGCATTTCTTCTGTAGGGTTATTTAGGCACTCGCTTCCTTTAGAAATGGAGCACAATTTAGTAAAGCAGTTTTTTTTTTTTTTCTAAATTGGAGAGACTCTCAAGAGACATATTAAAAAAGAATTCAGTCTACCAGAGGCTGAATATCTTAACTGTTTAGTCCCTGGTAGGCATCAGTCTCCAAAAATACCTCCTTTCTTGTCGGTAGCATCCTCGCTGCACGTAAAACAGCGCTAATGAAAGGTGTCGATCAGTCAATTCATAACGATCTGAAATGTGCTAGCGTGCAAAATTATCATATTATTCTCCCGGCGGGGGATCCAAACAGCGTCAGCAGAGCGGCAGTGAAATGAAAGAATCATCGTGAAAAGGACAAAACGCGCTTAGGAGAGGAATCTGGCGTCGTCTTTGTTTTATTCCGTTGACGTTCTGGCGGCGTGCGGCGACTCTGCGCTCTGACATTTTTCGGGCTCGAATGTGACGTGCAGAGGTGGCGCCAAGTTGCTGTACTTCTTGACGCATGCAATGACGTATTATGAGTTCATATCTAGGAAACAATACAAATGAAGATGTTTTTTTCTGTTTCTTGTGTCCGAAACATAGAAATTAGATTTGTATATATTTAAATTTTGGCCATCGAGCCTTTAGGGTGGAGCGAGGTGATGTGAGTTGAAGTCAAGTTTCCTCAGGTCCGCAGCTGTGGAAACTAAAAATAAGAATCTACCAGTCGGTACAGTAAGTTTTCTTACTACTACTACTACTACTACTACACAAGAAAAAAAAAGAAAAAAAAAAACAAGAAGAGGAAGTGGCAAAGCATGTTGATTGCTGATGACATCAGAGCTGCCTGTCTCCAGTGAACCAGAGGAACCCGACAGCAGCCGCCATCACTTCTAATCATCACATAAGCAGCTGTGCGGTGGAGATGAATCGCTGGTGGAAGGCGGTGGGCGGGGCAGGTGGACAGGCACAAACAATGTGTTTAGCTGCTTAGCGAGGTGTATTGGAAACGTTTGGGGAGAGAGCGGGGCCGATAAACGGAGCCGTTTACCGGGATGAATGTCTCCTGACTGACAAGTCGTCGGTGCAGTTAAGCAAAGATTAAGCAGAGGAGTGTGTTTCACGCAGGACCTGGCAGACGTTCAAGTCCGCTGGAGGAACTTGGATAAGTCATACGTCTTGTTGTCAAGCAGGTTGCACTCAGCGGGGGGACGCACCTGGCACATTTAACCCCGCGGCCCAGGGCTTCCTCTGAAATAAGAAGGGCTTCTGTCCAACAGCCTGATTTGTTTTTTTTTTTGTTTTTTTTGGAGTTCCTTCCCTCCCGGCGCCGAGGACATGTTCCACATTGCCGCTACATCAGACGGGGATAAGGCGTCGGATGTGTGTGGACCGGTGCCGAGTTTCTCATCAGTGTTATTATGTCAAATTAGAAGATGAGCAGAGACCCTTAAGAACAGATGGCGCAAATTGAGACGTAGCATCACACCACGGTGCTTAGCTTAATTCAGCAGCAGCTGCTCGGGTTTGCCAGTGTTTCTAATGTTTTTATCAAGGCGCTTCCATCTTTGGGGCTGATCCGCTTCAGCTCTTCTCTCAGCGTTTGTGCAGGAAACTGCACCGGAGCGTGTTCACGTCAGCTGACGGCTGTTCTTCTCTTCTAAGGAGCACCCGAGACAGCGACTCGGACGACGACGAGGACGAGCGAAGGGTGAGCCGCGGCTGCACCCTGCAGTACCAGCGGGCTCTGGTCAAGGTCCTGACCCAGTTCCACACCACCTCCACAGAGGGGACCGACCAGGTGATCACCATGCTGGGTCCCGACTGGCAGGTGGACGTCACAGACCTGGTCCAGGACTCGCTGAAGGTGGCCGATCCCAGGATAGCGGAGTTGGTGGACAGGACGGTCCTGGTGGGACTGGAGCTGGGGTCCACCGTGTTGAAGGTAGGTCGACATCGTAGGCGCCTGCTGAGACAAATCAGACGCAACTGGATTGGACTGAAAAAAAAGTTTGAGCACATTTTAGAAAGTGTAGAAGCTTCTCGGGTGAACAGCGACACACATTCCAGGAAACTTCCCTCCGATTTAACGCACTAAGTTGTTTTTGTGGGTAAACAGGCTGTTTAAAATCAGGAATGAAAAATGAAGAGTGCCTGGGAGATGAGAAACGATGCACGAGAGAGAGAGAGCAGTGCGGAGGTGGTGTCATTTCACTGCACGTCAGCCGCAGGAAGACGCATTTTAGACTTTGAGCTCCTGACTTCCTCGGTTTCTGGGCGGAGGAGGCGACTGCGTTTTAAGTTCTTTACAAGTCGGGACTTATTTTCATGGTTTTCTTATCATCCAGCGATTCCGTGGCATGTTCCTTTCGCCTGCTGAGTTGAAGGTGAATCCGTGTAAGACGCGCTCAGGTAGCGTCAGAACAGGTCACCACACTTCGTAGGAGGAGACAGGACTCGTCTTCTATCAGCGCGGGTGAGCTTCGAGGTTCAAATACAAATATTTGTCAGATGTCGTGGAGCGTCAGTCCGCTGGATGTCATTTCTACATATTTCTGATTTATTTTCCACTTATTTTTTTTGACTCCTCAGTGAAAGACAACAAATTACAACAGACCCACAGAGGAAAAAAATGATTTTCTTCATAAATTAGATGGAACATTCACGGTGCTCAAGCACATGCGCTTTGGGGATTTTGTCAAAACACTTCAGGGAAAAACAGTGATTTGAAGTGTGTCAAATTGTTTCCTCACATTTCTGTCAAAGGGTCCAAGCGGAGGGTGGTTTGTCTTAAAAACACACAGACGCTGATGCCAGTTGCCAAAGAAACGAGAAATGAGATCGTTCATTTATGTTGTCGTGTGCAGTAGAAGCCCTAACTCACGTCAGGCGGGTTCCTCAGCCCCACATCTGTTTCACGCACACCCACGCACGGCATCCCGCGCTCCAAACCAGTTGAGAGACGGGTTTGTTTTTTTGTGAAAACTCCAGTCGTGCGGCGGACTACGTGTGCGTCAAGCGGTTTGAAGGCTCGGCTGTCAGCCAATCAGAGACGAGTATTGACACTGGTGTGAAGTCCAAATGTGCCGTGGAGGATTATGTTCATCCACGGACTCTGGAGACCTGTGACGACGAGCGTCAGCAGTAACTATTGACTCCGACAATCCCGTTCTTGTCCTTTTGTGTTGAGTTTGTCCTTGTGTCCTTGTGCGTCTTTGTCGACCGTGTCTCTCCTTCACGTGTTCTGCCATCACTCGTCCGTAGAGCGTGATCTGTGCCAAAGATGTGGAAAAAGTCGTAATAAACCCTCGAAGTTCAAACATTATTTTTTGTAGAATCAGGTTTGACCCGTTTGGTTTTTTTTTGCTTTCGTCTGTATCACTGCGACGTGAAAACTTTACGGTCTATTTATCAGTGTGTGCGCACGCTGGTGAGGGGCACAACAGTAATGACGGGTTCAGAAGAAGTCCTGCTGAAGAAAGAGGAAACTTGTGACTCGCGGGGGGAGGAAGTGATTTACTGACACGTCACTGGCCATTTATGGAGACGGAGAGAAGAAATGGTTGATGATCAAGTTTTGATCACCGTGAACCGTCCCAGTTTCAGGCCGACACGAGGAAGAGCAGGCTGATGGATGCGTCTGACGAGGCAGATACGACGAGGAAAAATATAAGTCACCGATCCATCATTTCAAATGAGCAATGGATCATTTGTAATCTGCTGAAGGGAATGATTAGTTGAACATCAATTTACCACCAATGGAATCTGGCACGTTGACATACAGTATTTGTTAAGAATAAATAATTTAACCTCCCAGATAGATTTAGATTAGTTATTTTTATTATTATCCATGCCTGTATGTATGTATGTATGTATGTATGTATGTATGTATGTATGTATGTATTTATTTATTTATTTATTTATTTATTTAT
>JBBMJM010013928.1:0-11268 GCA_037832705.1 Centriscus cristatus
GACCCTCTTTGTCTCTTTGACTCCATGTTTTATTTCTGTCCCATTCCTTGTCGCTGTATTGATCAGTCATGTCTCTTGGTTCATTGATTAGATTCCTGGATTCCGTTCAAGAATCCACTCATATTGGTGATCCTGGTTTAGCTGGAGCCAGTCATAGGAATGACGTCAGACAGTGTGTGTGTGTGTGTGTGTGTGTGTGTGTGTGTGTGTGTGTGTGTGTGTGTTAGGTTTAGTATTAGACTTAGTTGGATGAAAAGCTTTGTTAGATTCTGTACTTTACTCAAAGTATTTATGAACTCTACAACTCTTTTAACACCCCACGACCAAATCTGAGAACGGTAGTAAGTTCTTGTTGGTGATTTTGATGATTTGACTGCTGGGCTTCACAGAACCATCAACGGTCACAATACATTTGTTTGGATCTGTGTTTCCCAGAGGTTTCTCAGGTCAGGGCCTTTGACGCAGCAGTGCAGCTGTTCACCTTCGACACATGCTCAGCAGAGAAAATGTAGGCCAGCGGTGTCCTGAAAACACAGCGGCATCAGCTGTGTCACGTCCGCGAGGTTCCATCAGCCATAAAGGAGGAACACCGTGTTTTCAACAGGCACCGCGCCTCTCGTAGTCAGACCGCTGCACACAGATCAGTGGATATCTGACTCAGCCCCACCCCCACACAAACACCCGTCCTCTGACACAGCCTTTTGCAAAAAAACGACGAAAGGCAGAAAGGGAGTAAGTGTTCTGTTGCAGATAAGAGCCTTGCATCAGTCAGACAAGAAGAGGGTTAGCAGAGGTTAAAGTTAAAGGAAAACACCGTCTATTTCACGCCGTGCTGGGAGGTTGAACAGGTGTAAAGCTGCGAGCGTCGTCATTTAAGATCATAGGATGAGAACAATATTTCAATCCAATGCCAACAATGTGTTTGTTCATTAGAACTTGACGTTTCAAGAAGACTTCATTCAAAATGTGATGGTTGGTTTTGTTGGTGAAGCTTTACATGAAAACAGTTACACACACACACTCCACTCCACAACAACATACTAATCATGTCATGTTTGTGTATTTAAAGGAAAAGAATATAGATTTTTTTCATGCACGGTGTTGATCAACTTGAACGGCTTTGGTATTCACTGGGAGGCAGAAACGAGATAGAACTGTGAACTATGAACGTTTTGAAACTGGAGGCACACATCACAAAACACGAAAGGTCTTTAAGAATGTCATCAATTCCGGTGTGTAGTCGTAAAATCCTGAGTCTGATACAGGAATACTTTGTGAAATCACTTTCAGAAAACACTGCAATAACTCAGCAAACATGAGATCATCTTGACCTCGTCTTTACGTGTTTACGAACAGGCTCCTATCACACAGCCTGCTCTGAAAGAGCGAGCTGAAGATTTGTGACCGACTCTGCTCAAACCAGGTTAGGCCTTCATTCCCTGCTGTTTATTTTGTCTAGATAAATATAATGGGAGCACCAGTGAACTCTCTCCCATGCCAAGAGATGGAATAATCAAAGCTCCACGCGGGAGCCAAACACTCTGATGAACACCACTCTTGGACAAAATGACTGAGTGGCAACAAAAAGGGCATTGTCTGTGTTTGTGGGGACAAACTGGAAAACAAGCAGCTATACACAATGCACTGACCTCTGAGGTTAAGCACACAAAGGAAGGAGATTTCAGATTGGCCGTCATCACGACGGAACTCTGAGATTCCATGAAAATATGAAAAAAGATGAGGCATGTTGATTTTGAAGTGAAGAGCACACTTGTACCTTTATTGGGCAACTTAAACTGTCCACCACCTGTTTGGAAAAGGAGGAACTTTATGGATGAATATACATCAACAACCCAGTCGCAGCTGAAATCTCCATATAAATGAACCTCTTCCTTAGAATATGAATTTGTATGATACATCAGTGATTTTCCATCACACATCTCCCTCCCCACCAAGCAGTAAGTGGAACTTGGACTCGACAATATAACAAAATGAACACCTTTACTCCTTCACAGGCCATTGTAAAAATTATTTGAGACACCGACGTGTTAATGATCATCTCACACAGAGCAGAAAAACGGGAATATTTGCCAAGGGGATGTGCATTCAACCACATCCTGCCCCTGATTGGTGCGTAAAATAACAACTTGCATCTATTTATACGACCTTGGCTGGAT
Source organism: Centriscus cristatus (assembly GCA_037832705.1). NCBI lineage: Eukaryota > Metazoa > Chordata > Actinopteri > Syngnathiformes > Centriscidae > Centriscus > Centriscus cristatus. The sequence continues at coordinate 2,178 of JBBMJM010013928.1, forward strand.
TACCCTCATAGAGTGGGTTGAGAAATGTCCCGGCTGTGGGGTTTAAAGTCATTTGATGCCTTTTCAATGATTAGCCCAGGGTGAGAGGATCATCACATAGCCATAAGCTGTAAAACGGGACGTGAGCGCACGCTGCATGCGTGGATGGTGAAACTGTGAGACAGGAACTCTCCATGATGGTCACAATGTGGCTTATTGACATGTTCCTTGTCAGTTTCTTTTTTCCTTTTGCAGATGAAGGATCCACATCCTCGTGTTGTTTTAATGCAGAAAGACCTTGAAGAGAATAATAGTGTATACACAGTGTAAATGGGCTCAAGGTCATCCAAATCTAAACATACATCATGTAATTCTTGTATGTCCACAATGTAAATAAGGATGTGGTGACCTAACTTTGAACTTCACGTTTGGATGCTGAAACTGGGTTAGAAACAGATTTAGAACCACCACTGATGGAAACACAAACAATCACTGCATAACTAACTCTAGAATCGACTCAAACCTTTTGCAGATTCGTGAAGCTGATAAATGGAACACACACACATGCTGTTCAGAGTTGGTCTTTGACGTGGCCCTGGGCTGTTCTTTGCTTCCTCTGTAATGTCAGAAATGTCCTTTAAATATCTGGGACCATTAAGCAGGACTTTAACTCACTGGAGACAAGCCTTGTAGGCAGTCATGGGCTGCTGCTGTACCAAACTAAAACGTCTTAAATTTGAGGAGAAAAGGTGGAAGAGGAAAGCTGTTTGCATTGTATAATGAAATATTGCCATGTACCTCTGAAATAAATTGCATTAGCAATCCATCCCAGGCAGATAGCCTCTCCAAATGTAGACACACAAGACTTCTGTGTAATATTTTGGGTGTTCAGGCAGATGAACAGTAGATGTACGACCAATGGAGAGGAGAGAACCCACACACAGTGAGCCAAAAAATGATCTTAAACAATTGATACAAATAAGCATCATGCATGAGTTTATTCAATTCAAACGGGCTCAGTCGATCTCTTTAACATCCTCCAGAAGGGGTTCCAGAACTTCAGTCTCTGGTGCTGAACCACAACAGAACAGCATCCGTATTTTTCCACCGATGGGCTCGTTTCTGGGTGCCAGAACATGATCGTACAGAAGAGCCGCCACAACGCCGGCACTCATTGGTCCCGCCCAGTACAACTGAACATGAACAGGACACACACATTGTTATGACTCATCATTCGCCAAAAAACAATTAAAAAAAATAATAAAATGTACATCCACATACCCAGTGATCCTTGAAAGACTTCTGAATAAGTGCCGGCCCAAAGGATCGAGCTGGGTTGATTCCACATCCTGTGTAGCTAATCTGTGAGTCAGAATTGGACTGATTTACAGAAACCACCTCTTGTATCGGTTTATGGCAGCAAAGATGACAGCTTGTTATTACGATTACGCACACCAGCGAGGTGCCCCAGTGCTACAGACAGCCCAATAGACAGAGGTCCAAATCCACTGAAGTCCCGTCTTTTGTCTGTGACTGCAGTCACACACAGGACAAGCTGGAGGGTGAGAAGGAACTCCACAGCGAAACCTTGTCGTGGGCTGATGTCATTGAGCTGCAAAAAAAAAATAATAAAAAAATTAGGCTTTCACCAATCACGATTCAGGGAAAAGCACAGTTCTGCAGTTCTTAAATGACTGCACAGATCAGCACAAACATTTGACTGCAGGCCTGCGTATGTTCCATATAAATGTGTCCTTTAAAAAAAGTCTTGGATTAAAGCTGTTTTGGTTCTGAATTACCCACAAATGCCAAATCTGAGCAGTAAATGTCATTCAAAGTCAGCAGCACCGTTTTACCTTGTTCACACCAAGTGATTCTGTGGTTTCTGGCCTGATACCGTACACAATGGCACTGCCAGCAATTGCTCCCAAAACCTGAGCTAAAATGTAGAAAAAGGCTCTGAAGATGCTCATCTGGCAGCTGGTGAGAAGACCCAACGTAACGGCAGGATTAAGGTGGGCACCACTGATATGCCCTAAACACTGGGCTAACGTGGCTATGGCTAAACCAAAGGCAAGAGCCACTTTGATTTCCTGGTCGGGATAAGAATTATTTTTATCCCCAATAGCAGCTGAGAGGCCGATGAAGACAAAAACGACCATTCCCAGGAACTCAGCCAGAAGAGCTCTCCAGAAAGCCCATGTTTTCATTTCTCTCGCTGCTAACATAGCTGCCATGCTAACGTCAGCATCATAGGCCAGGAGCGGTTGACGGAGAAATTGGCAGTGATTTGGTTCCACCAATTGAAAACATCTTGAGTGACTTTCAGCAGCAAGTGTGTGAGCCTATCAGGTCTAATTAGAAACACACGAGAGAGCAGACCCCAGAGACTTGACCTCTGAGTCTTCTGTCTCCTGAGGCTGCAGAGTCAACAGAATAAATTCATTCATTCACCTTCTCCAGCTCCTTCCGCTTATGGGTTGTGGTCACACCTGTTCACCTGGTACCAGCTCATCGCAGGGCTGCGTGGAGGACAGACAACCATTCACGCACACACCTATGGGCAACTTTAGACTAACCAGTTAATTCAAATTAGCATGAGAGAACCTGGCATAAACCCCACAGACACATTCCAGACTGGGGAAGTCAAACCAGTACAAACCAGTCATCCAACAGAATAAACATACATTTGAACATGAATCCTCTCTTCAGAATATGAGAGATTAAATGTGTCAATGACATTCCTCAGTCACATCACACCCCGTCCTGCCATTGCGCGCACACACACACACACACCATTGTATCCTTCTATCGACAAATTCTATTCTGGGTTTGTGTCTTCACGACAAGTAACCCAGCAAAGCAGCCTCCCATTCCTTTATTTCCCTTTTCTGTGTGTGTGTGTGTGAGTGAGAGAGAATGAGGGAACAGAAAGGTTAAAAGGTCACACTGCTTCATGTCTTCTTGTGAAACACAAGGGGAAAAAAAAAAAATTCAAAGGGCTACATTTGACTGTGACAACAATGCCCCATCCAGCAGAGGAACTCCCTGTTTTCATTATCAAATGTTTTTCTTGTTGTTTTTGTTACAAATCAACTATTTTCTACCCCGGTCACCAGCTGTCAGTGAACAACTGAAAAATACTCAACTGCTAAATTAACTCAATGTTTGATAATCGATTTGAAGTCATTCTCAGATTCATGAAGGTATTGTCTGCTTTACTGCTCCTGTAATATAAGTCAGGTATTATTTTGTTCACAAAATGAGATATTAGAGGTCATCGCAGACGCTTTCACCCTTTTGTAGACCGTGAAAAGTAAACGGTAGAATGATCGATAACAGGAATAACCGCTCGTTGCACAAAGCCAAGGACAGAAGCATCTGGACTCACAGCCCACCTGACCAAAGGGAGTCATGCGTTTCTCCTTCACTTACCATGATATTCATGCACCCTTGATTTCCAAGGGAAAACACAAGTATGAGCTCGTCTCCGAACCAACTAGTCAGCCTGAGAATTCGATAACATGAAGATGTAATTGTTCTGACGAACCCCAGGGAAGATTTGTTGTATTTATTGTTGGGGTCTGACATGAGGGTTGGACAACCGAAGTCGGAGAGTGAAGGAGGACAGCAGTGTTAAATCGGGCAGAATTGGAAACAAGTCAAGTATATAATCAATATGTGTGCTGGTCTGTTAAGCAGAGTCTAATGGCACCGACAACGCGAAGGTTTTCCCTCGATGCCTAGAGTGAAAACACACTGAGCAACCAAGGAAAAACAAAAAAAGGAATATAACCACTTACAAAAGCATCTGGTATTACTGAGGAGAGGGAACTGTTCTACAGTGGCAGTTCATGGACCTCGGAAGTTTCAAATGAGTCCAGAGTACTGGCACAGGTATCTTTGTGGTATATAACTATTTCTTTGTACTTGTGTCACATTTAATGTCCCTCACACATCTCCCACAATGATTTATGCCGACTCAGGTCATCTCATTTTGTTGCTTCTTTGAAAAACTACATCCAGTGCACCCAGTACGTTTGTTTTGTTACAGGAACCACACAGAGACCACAGGTTCAAGATATTTATTCCAAAATTTAGACAAATAGTGCTCCATAGTGCTTTGACCTCGTTGTGAAAGGGGAATGCTGACCTGATGAATCGGTGAAACACCAGATATTAAATACAAGAACCTGACTTATCTGGCTGCAGTTCTGGCTGAACTGCAGAGGGCAAACGCTACCAGACGTGGAACGCTATCTTACCCTAACAACAAAAACTACAGAATACTCACTTTTGCAAATAAGATACCATACTTGAAACATACACTGTACCTGACTGTCAATCTACGAACACTAATGGAAATGCTAGGGCTGACAAATACACAACTACAGAAAATAACGAGTGAACAGACTGAGGGACAGGAGCTGGCAGCGCGCTGGAGCAGGTAAGGCAGGACCGAGGAATCTGAACACAGAAACAACCAGGATTACTGCTGGGAAAGCAGACTTGGACACGTTCTGATCCAAAACACGGAGGTTTGTCGGTAGGCAGACTGGTGAAGAGTACTTTGAGTGTCTGTTTAAAGGCTGAGACAGAGTAAACTGACTGAAGCGCTGCCAAAGGCAGCTTGATTACTCATTCACCACACCTGTACCGCCACCTGCCCGCCGCCTGGGCCACAGAGGGAGAAACGGCTGCGCAAAACAGCATGAGAAGTGCTGGGTACAACATGTTTTCACTCTGCGTTCTACATTTCTTCCAAAATCTTTCAAAATTATACCTCTTTTCTTCACACTGAACGATAGACGTCTTGACTTTGAAGGTCCGGAAGTCCGGATGAAATCCCTTACAGCTCGAGTTAAATGCAGTGTTGAGTGAAGGTATCACTTAATGCATTTTAATGAAACCCACATCTATCAAAATGAAGGCAGAAGTGTCTCGGGATGTGAACACCAACAACATCTGTCTTGTGTGTTTCACTCCAGCTTCTTCTCAGGTATGTTCTTTGCCTCCCTCAGAAGATCAATTTGTGAAGATTGATTATTGATGTGTCAAAAAAACCCTAAATCGCCTCCTTGATCCTTTATGAGCTGACGAACATCAGGGGACTCTCAGAGGTCCAGGTTGATGCTGAGCCATTCAAATTAACAATTGCCGCGCAAGTTCCCCTGTGGAACCAATGGGCGACCTGCTGGTGTAAGATCTCTCGTGGTGTAGTGGGAAACTGGTCACTCGGCTGAACTAACTCCAATAGCTGTTCCAGAGACAGCATCTAAAAGGTGTTTTTGTAAAGTCCTCAATGGCTGACTGAACTCCAAAAAGCCCTATTCAGTCAGGATGTGCCTGTGCCTCAATGGGACGCATCCGTGCTTCATCCAACATCCCATTTGTCCTAACGTCATAACAGCATTAGCGGCCACAGTATTGCTCTGTCCAGTCGCCCCCTCAAATCTCTCTTGGGCCCTCCAAGGAGCCCCACTAATAGATGCATTAGCTCAAGCAAAGTAAGCAAAATGAACACAATCCCGAGATGCAAACAGAGTCCCACATGCGGTAGCGGTGCCCCCTTTTCATCTTTACGCCTTAAGCACTTCACTGAGTGTTGATTCCTGTTGACTTTGAGGATAGAAATGAGGTTTAATAACAGCAATCTTTGCCAAGGGATGAGCGAAAACCCCGCAGGATCAAAGAAAAACTGTCCTCGTGCACTTCTGGGCTGGCATTCTGACAGAAAGGGATGAAACTAACCCAACAGGATACATAGAAAGGATGCGTCTGAAAAAGCCCTCCCCTCCCGGAGTGGCTGCAGAAAAATGCTCCCCAACGTTGCAACCGCCCATGAGATGCTTCACCTCCCAAGCACAGAAATGACAGGAAATCACTCACAACTCTTCTTTGTCACATGAGCAATGAATCATTCTTCTTGCAAGCGATTCTGACCTGTTTTTCCCCAAACCACCAACGCTTTTCTAAATTTACCTTAACAGAAAAGGAGGAGTCACCTAAAATACACACGATGCTGATATAGCACAAGTTCAATCCTTCTTATCTAAAGTACTGTTTATTTCAGTCAAACAAGGATCAGTGTGGCGAGAACTAACATGAGATATGACCAGTGCAGCCCAGGGAAAGAAATGGAAAGGAAAAACAAGTGGTTATATTCACCCAGTGCTTTATACTATAAAGTTATTTTCCATTTAACTGCACCAATTTTATATGATTTTTACTCAAAATCTCGGAATCTTCACATTTACTATTGAAATACTGAGAATAGACGTGTGGTGAGGCGCCACCTTCCTGAAGGAGGTTACAATTAAAGGAAGCCCAATGATCTCCATGGAGACAGAGATTTTGTTCAGGAGAAGCAGCACATAGACTTCATTTATAAGTAAAGGTCAGATTGTGATGCTTTTTTTTTTTTTTTTTAATGAAATGTACTTTAACCAGCCATGAACAATATTTCATTGCAGCTGTAAACACATCAGCACTGGTGATCAACAGTTCTATGATTGACTCAACTGTTGCTAATTATCACCTCATATATGAGGTGATGACCACAGACAGACATGTCCAGTGGTCTAATTTTAAACCCACTGTTGGTTATCATGAAAAACAGCGAATGATGATAAGGATAACAATAATAACCTTTTCGGACTCAACCTTCTCAAAAATCTTGATCTTCTTTAATCCCTTCTTTTGTTATCAGATACACTTAATCTCCAGCGCACAAGGGAAAGTGCAGGCTGCGCCCTGGAGCCTCAGATCCTCTGGATCCTGCTTTCCTCTGTAATAAAGTGTTTCATCTTGAAAAATGGGAACTTTAAGGTAACTAAGTGTATATCATGTGAATATCCACACATAACGTTATGAGAATATAAGTGTAATTTCATGAGAACGTGGATTGAACAGAGTGCATAGTGGACTGAGTCACCAGTCTCGTCAATGAAATCAAACATTTTCTCAGACATGTGTCCAGAACATGTGTCCAGAACCACAGTATGGATGATTTATCTCTTATATGTATCTATAACAAAGAGACACAAAGAGTAAGAAGAGTAACGACAGTGTTTTATTAACTTAAAAAAGACTGTGAGACATTTCACGAGTGTACACACCATATAGCATCCATTGGGAGATAAAAAAAAAAGTGAGACAGGAACATACAAATATGTGTATAAAATGGCTCAACAAAGAATACTAACACACTGATTAGCCATTGTTCTTAACTCCTGGACATGTCTGGTTGAGCTTCAGCGTGTGGGGGTCAAACCAGGTTAGAGAGTTTAGACAGAGGCATTCACTGACCATGAACCTCATTGGTGTTTCAGAAACAAAACAATACTGACATTACGACACAAAATTCAGAGCTTTTTACAAGAGTATAGACATGTGCAACGACACTATAGTGGTTGTGATTGCGGGGAACTACTTTGATGCCATCTCGACTGTCGTGTTGTCGTTGCCTCCATTGACGTCGTAGTCGCCCACCGGGCCACTGACCAGGACCTTCATCCGCTCTGGGAAGTCGTCCAATTTCGGGGAGAGCAGAAAGTCGTACACAATAGCGGCAGCCACGCCGCCACACATTGGCCCCACCCAGTACACCTGCAATGGATAACTTGGATCAATCTTAGCACACAAAAGGAGCCAATGACATTTGGGCCTGATCGATACCCCAGTTTGGCTAATTGTAAAAGGAGACGTGCTACGACCTTCGGATGAAATGGTGAACTCACACGTAATGGAGTCATCTGGAGTGAGTGAATTATTCAAGCAGATGTAATATGCATGCGGGAAAATGCGAGGCATGTGCTTGTACGCTGACTTACCCAGTGGTTTGTGAAATCATTCAGGATCAAAGCTGGACCGAAGGAGCGAGCAGGATTGATGCCACATCCTGTCAAGCTGATCTGTAATTACAAAGAGAGAGACAATATAATAGCACGTCTTCAGCTACGAGTCAAACAGAACCTCACAGCGGGGGGACCAATATCAGGAAATAAAAATTAAGCAATCATGTCTATTACCAGTTGCCACTGGTCTAATCCTTGATAAACGTGGCCTTGGTTTGGTTGTAACTTACAGCTGCCAAGTGTCCCAGGCAGACCGAGAGGCCGATGGCTAAGGGCGCTGAGCCTGTGACATCACGCCGTCTTTTATCAGTGACGGCAATAACGCAGAGCACCAGCTGGAAGGTTGCCAGGAGCTCTATGCCCACGCCTTGGCTGGGAGTGACGCCGCTGAGCTGCATTGAAAGGATCCAAAACAACAACAGTTTGTTAGTCTGAGACAATTTCAACACCCCCCCCCCCCATCCCATTCTGGCCTGTTTTGACTCAGAACTGCCACATTTCTTAATTGCTTTATTGGAATTTATCTGTGGGACACAGTGTTTGCGGCGCTCAATCAGATATTGTGTCAGCAGGACAGCTGATCTAGTTCACTGTCTTTGGGAGGGGCGTAAAAGCCAAAATCCATTATTTAGCAACAGCAGCTGAGACACTTTTGCAAATGTGAACTGCTGACACAGAGGACGGTGACATGCTTTTACCACCGTGTCATCATTGCAACAAGCACGGACAGGATGTCCAAAGACCTACACAACCAGCACCTCCATCTTTATCAAGGTAAACTTTCAACTTTAGATAACATATCGAAACGCATCCAATGTCACAGCAGCGACGTGAACATACTCACACTGTTGAGCCCCAGAGCATCACTGGTACTTGGACGCGTTCCATACAAAATGCCACTGGCCAGAGCTGAACCCAGCAGCTGGGCCACAATGTACATGACGGCCCGGAACACGCTGATCTGGCAGCTAGCAAGCATCCCAAAGGTGACTGCTGGATTCAGGTGGGCGCCACTGATGTGGCCCAAGCTCTGGGCCAATGTGGCGATGGCCAGTCCGAAGGCCAAGGAGACCTTCACCTCCTGGCTGCCGCTCGTCGGGTTCCCGATGGCTGCAGCGATGCTGAGGAAAATGAAAAGGGTCATGCCGACCAGTTCGGCCAGGACGGCCCTCCAGAATTCCTTGCTCTTGAACTCTCTCATGGTGTCTGTCTGGCTGCGGGATCGAGCTGTAAAGTGTGTGTGTGTGTGTGTGTGT
>JBBMJM010013928.1:16733-32304 GCA_037832705.1 Centriscus cristatus
GTGTGATATGGATACTGATACACTGATGCGTGTGTGTGTGTGTGTGTGTGTGTGTGTGTGTGTGTGTGTGTGTGTGTTTGTGTGTCTGTGAAAACCCCGAGTTTAAAATAAGGAAAACGGCAGATTTCTCCTCGGTTCAGTGTCTCTTATGAAAACTTAGAGACATTTGTGTCAGTTACATGAACATGCAATGTTCTCCAGATTCATTTAGTGTTAACTAAAGCGGGTGCGAGCCAGATATGAATGACTCCAGTGCTCTAACTGTGATAGTGCTACTTTTTACTTGAATGTTAAAATGTCAGAAAGGCCTGTAAATACACACGATATATAATTAAGACATTGAAAACGTCTGATCAGAAAACGTTCTAATCACAGGTTATTTCAATGAGTTGGTGGGTAGCACATGTTTGGATGTGATGGTACACGTGTGCTCTTCACGTGGAGCACAGGGAAATCCCAGACGTGAACGTACAGTGTTTGCATCCTGTTCTCAATGGAAACAAATCCACAAAAACAGCCAGCAGGAAAACGAACAACAATCGGCCACTAATTTGACCACCCTCAATGACCACTGCTGCCCATCATTAGTCGATGAGCTCGCTGCCTTCATGCTCAGAAAAGACTGATCTGACTTTCATTATTTCCAACCCCGAGGGTTTATGAAGGGTAATCAGATTTTTTTCTTTGTTTCTTTTCCACCAAAATTGATCTCAAGGAATGTACGATACAAATTTGCAAATGGGTCTTTTTTTTTTTTTTAAAGAAAAGATAATAATAGTATTATCTCAGCAGCAGATATGTAATAAGAGAAATAGAGAGTTTGTTTGCAGGAGAATTACACACAGCTCAGAGAGTTTTCTTGATCTATTGAACATCAGTTATCATCATTAACTGCGAGTTCAAATATTTCACTTTCACTTTTTTGTCTCAGAATGTTTGTGCTTGACCTTTGACTTTCCAGTGCACTTCAAACTGTGGGCCATCTCTGTGATAGAACACGATACAATCTCCCTTTCTACCAGGATCTTTGACTATCGGTGACGACTAGGACCGATGACCTTTAATTTAACCTTCATTCGTCTCGGTGGTTTCCAATTCTTTGACATGGCATCACACCATGACCTCACGGTGTCGACACAGATCAAACATTGGGATTGTAGTTTCGTTGTTTTCGTCGTTGTTTTGTATTTCCACCACAATTAAGTATTTACAAAAATGTCATGATAATCTTTGACTTTTTTTTCATTTGTTGAAGGATAACTTAAAGAGGAAGTTGTCACTGCTGTGTTACAGCATTTTTTCCTGAGCGCTGAAGGGATTTTTCCATGTGATTACAACTGTGACGACCCCAGCTCTGGGTGGGGTCGTTTGGACCTGCAAGAATGTATTTCTTCTCTCTCTCTCATTGTAGAAGGTGATTACTGATGCAGCTCTGGTGTGACCTAGTGGGCGGGGCCGCAGCTATAAACACCTGTGGAATCTGCCCGCTCTCTCTCTGGACACTTGGCTCCCCAGTCCAGGCTCGGCTCTACAGCTCACCTGTTGTGTTTTTGTGTCCAACACAACAGAGTTGTTGCGATTGCAGTTTGATTTGGAGCAGACAAAGCTGAAGGTTTTGGACCGTGATAGGTTGTCGGATGTCTCATATGAGTTGATGGTTATGGCAGGGCGTGAAGGCAGAGATCTCACTGCGAGTCTACGCCTTGTGCCTAAGTTTAAGGAGCGAGATCATGACAGTTTGTACTGCAGGTGGATGCCAGCCAAGTTGGGGCTGGTGCCATCCTGCTTCAGGGAGGGGACGATGGTGTGTTACACCAGTTTGCTTCTTTTCCCGGAAGGTTACGATTTGGAGATACAACATATTAAAGGCAAAGATAATGTCCTGGCAGACGCTTTGTCAAGGGCCCCTCTGCCTTGACGCATGGGTTGGGGTATTGGGTCAAGGTTTGTCCATTGTTTGTATGTTGACATGTAATTTTATCCCTATCGCTACTCTCCTGCTCTTCCCTTTCTTTCCACTCTCTTAAATAGGCTTCCTTGGTACCAGGTTGTGGAGTATTGGAACGAGAGGGTGAGCCATGTTTGGGTATTGGGAGGGGGTAATTTGTCAGTGTCACTGGGAGGTGATGCTGGTCCTTGGCCCAGCCACTCCTATGTTTTCGTTGCAGGTATGTTGGGACGGTTCTTAAGGGAGGGGGGTGACGGTGTCGTTTGGACCTGCAAGAATGTATTTTTTCTCTCTCTCTCATTGTAGAAGGTGATTACTGATGCAGCTCTGGTGTGACTTAGTGGGCGGGGCCGCAGCTATAAACACCTGTGGAATCCTCCCTCTCTCTCTCGACACTTGGCTCCCCAGTCCAGGCTCGACTGTACAGCTCACCTGTTGTCTTGTGTTTTAGCTTGCATCCAACACCCTCACACAACCATGCACTCGCATTCACTGCTGATAACTCACATTACAGACATAGGTTGTTGTATTTAGTTGCCGTAAGTTACGTTGCTTCCTTTGTTAAATAAACCTTATGTTGCTCAAGTTCCCTTCCCTCTTGCATTTGATTGTCAGGGAGTTGAGCCAGCCCTGACACAACACAATACAGTGGCTCATGATCGTACATGAGATCTTTGGTTGTATTTATTTGTGCTTCACTCGTTCTAATGGAATTCATTTCACTTTTCCAAAAATTGTTTTTTTTTTGTTAAACTAGTTCAAGATACGCAATAGACAGCACAGTCAAAACGAGGAGAGCCGCCCCATTGTGGTGTTTCATTCTTTAATGTCAGTTACTACGTTGACATGCACTTACGATTCAGGTTAAGGTCAATGTTCCGGCAACATTGGGAATGACCTGTTTCCACGCGTCAGCAAACAGGCTTATTCCTGCCTACGTGGTTAAAGTGAATTTATTTCATGTACTTATCTAAGCGATACACCAGTGTTTTACATCTACTCGACTCCCGTCTCTGCTTCCACCACACATTCATTCCAGCTGCTGAAGTGAGAAAACTCCTCTCTTTCCCTTCCCAAGTCCAGCAGTCACCCTCTGAGCGTCGCCTCTGATGGATGTCAGGAGCTTTGATGTGGCCAAAATGACAGACCAGGACAATACGGGGGTCGGGGGTGGGGGTGTTTGCTGGCAAGTTGGACAATGTCCCGTAGAGTCTTTGCAGCGCTTGGTAAAGATCAGTGACGGTGTGAGAGACGCATTAGGGGATTCCGCTTCCTTTGTGTGGCCTTGTGGTCAGACCGCATGTGGACCCTGGTTTGTCTGAGCATCTGTGATAACTGACAGACTCAAGTGGCTTTAAACAAGGTGCCCTATCCCTGCCGGTGCCTGACCTGACGTATGTGCAAACAAAAGTCCCCGAAGGGAGTGTTAAAACATGGCAGTTGACGTAGTAGTAGTGGACATAGAGATGATGGTCAAGGACATTTCAATATTTTCCTTGTCACCATTCCAATCCATTGTTCCTGGATGCACCGAAGCTGCATACCATCGAATGGAGTGTCGCGTCCAGTTGAGGCACGAGTAGGTTTTATGTGCTGTTGGACTGACGTTCTCAGTGCGTAGTGGAATAGAAACGCGCTGAAAGGGCAGCAAGGGCAGCCATGGACTCAGGTTTAACGGGTTTGTCTGACACCTGTCAAACAAATTACGTGGAAATAAGCCCAGTTGTTGTTATCCTGCAAAGAAACAAACAAGGTCCAAAAAAAAAAAAAAAAAGGTCCTTGGCAGGAGGTAAAAATATAAACATACAAGAGGTGACGGAGTTACTGTACACCTTGGATCAGTGTGTTGTTGTTTATTTTCTCCTCTTCTCATTGTTACGTAACCCGGGCAGTTACCCAAACCATTTATACCACATTACAAGGATTTCCGAAGTGTCAGCATTAAATCATACGGACAAAGCACTGGACACGCAGCAGCTAACTGATAACCAGTGGGAGTCAGCTGGGAACTGATATGGGAGTTCATTGGTGACAATAAGGCAGATTTTGGCCACAAAGACACAGGATCTTCGCACAAAGTGCTGGCCCCGAGGGGGCAAAAGGACTCTCTTGTCTCCTATTCTGTAGTAGTCAAGGGAAGGAAATAATCTGGGAGCTGCTTCCCTGAATTGTGTATTATTGTTCCCCCTAGTGAGAGGAGAGCGGAGGACGCATTATCCAGCACTTCGTCCAGGAGTGGAAGGAGGTTTGTTTGTGCTTTCTAGTAATATTATTGGTTGGACTGAAAGTAAAAAAAAAAATGAAGAGAAATGACCAAGTTACTGGCGTAGATTCACACACCGGAACTATAAGAACTAGAGCAGCAGTTAAAAGGGAATTGAATGACCTCTTTCACACACTCTGGTCGTACTTGAATGCAGCTTTCCTTTGGCAAACCCCTGAGTTTCCAGCTATAAATGACTGTCCCTCCACCTCAGGCTCATTTAACAGCCGAGAAGCGTCACTGCATAGCAAGAGCTTCGCCCATTCACTTCTGCCGGCCAGCGCTCGTGCCAAGAAACACAAGGCCAAGTTGGTAGAAGAACAAAGGACGTCCGTTTGCAATTCTTGAATGAATCACAGTGGCATCAGCGTCCGCATCAGCATCACGACACTTGGTGCAGCCACTTATCACACAAGATGTCACAGTCACCCAAGGCTCCTTTTAACGGCGACTGCGGGAACTCAGATGACTCTGTATCTGAGTATACACAATACTGATTGAACGAGGCCGTTTCAAGAGCGGCTGCGTCTGTTCCGTGACATCTCGGGCTGCTGCTCAGCTGCACCAGAATCCCCACTTGTTCCACTGCGGACCTGTAAACTGACCGAGGAGTGTGCTCCATCTGTCAGCGGCGAAGCTTTCAGCGAGGTGCTCTCTTATCACATTTATCCTCTCCTCACCTTCTTATGCCCCCGGATTTCTATCATCCAAAGAGCGATACTTATAACGGCTGCTCATTACCTCCCACTGATCTGTCAGCATCCTTTTCCCGAAAAATAAATACGGTCGCAGCATTGTCTCTGTCTGTGTAATGGGGGTCAGAGGGGCGTCGTCATCAAACCATTACTTTGAATGTCACGTCGTTTGATGCACATCCATCCTCCTATATAACTCATAATCAACGTGCTAATTTGGAAATTGCTGGGGACATAAAATATTATGACGGTTTCCGTCCACCTCCGTGCGACGATTAGATGAGGTCAAAAACAAAGTGCAGTCACAAAATTCCTTTGTATCTGAAAAGGTCAGCGAGACACTTCTCATTGGAACCACCGATGGGATGTCGGCACTTTCTCTCTTTAGCCACGGTCTTGAAAATATCTGCTACTGTTTTGATGAGGTTTCCTACCAAGCCCCCCCACAGTGAAGCATACAAATCTATTGAATCAACTCAGCTTTGAGGGCTCGTGGTTGAAAAGGGATCAAATGTGTGAGCAGCGGGCTGTTTCAGACATATATGTTAATGAGAAGACATTGCCAAGAGGCTGTTTCTGCTGCAGCTCAGGCTCAGGGTGTGGAAAAAAACGTGGAAGTGTAAATCCGGCAGATTTGTCTCTAAGCTGAGGAAGAAAATAAAGCAAAGAAAAGAACATCTCAGGAGTTCAGTGAAAAGCAGTTTAGTGCATCAATAACTGCAGCAATTTGGCTGGAATAAGAAAAGAAAATAATAGAATATGACGCCATCTGTGATCAACTGTTTGGAAATTACTTCCAATTCATGCCACTTTAACTGCTTTTCAATTATTTCCTCATCAGATCTCACTGGCAAGTCTGTGCCAAAATGAGAAGTCACCAAGTGCGAGAGAATGAGTCAGACTGACCCACAGAATATCTATTACGCCACTTCCTTGTACGTCCTCGGGGGGACCTAGCAGCTAAACTGCAGATCAAGCAATATTGTATGAAAGTGTCTCTGAAAGGAAAAGTCTGACTTGGGAACTTTGGTACATTCAACCCACAGTTTGCATGGCTGCATACCTGACACCCCATGGACACACTCGATTCATTCACGTCAGCGGATTTGGTCCACACGTCACATCCTGTCAGGCACACAGACAATCACTGTCAGAATGCCAAACCAGATTTCTTGGGTTTCCTCAGAGGCTCTGAGGTACATCAGCGTATACGTTTGTCGGCATGTGAACGTTCATTCCTTTATTTGAAGCATTTCTCCAAGAAAAAAGTGAAAATGATTGAACGACTGAACATCAGTGTAGTTTCTCACATTTTTTAAATGGGAAACAATGCAATCTTACATAGGAAGTAACTTATTGTGCTGTTTTTGTTTAGTATGAATCAGAAGGTGTATGAAAAACAAATATCCCACCACACACCTCTGACTGCAGGTGGTTAAAGCTGTTAAAATTGTGGTCGATTATCAAACGTTATGTTCTAAACATCCATAATGAACCCAATGCAGACGGATATTTTTGGCTTGGCTATAAAATCCAGTATGGAGTATTTGTAGAACAGGACAGGACAGGAAACATCTCTATCGACACAGCACGTGTGCAAATATTAGGAGAACACTGCGGTGAACTCAAAATAAAGGAAGGTTTGTTATTTCAGCTCGGTATCCTGGCTTTGTAAGATGGGACGTGATGAGAAAATGACAAGATTCAAATCACAAATCCTGATTTGAATATTAAAAAGCCAGCGTCATCACCCCACAAACCGTCTCCCCGACTCCTCGGCACCAGCTACAGCAATCTTTATCATGTTTGAAAGGTTATTTTGGGGAGCAGTTATAGGTCCCCTGCAGAAAACAGACACGTCAGTATCTGCTGGTATCAGCATCGCATTCAGCAGAGGCCCACTGGACAACCTTCAGGGTTCATGCTTGATATGTGTGTGTGTGTGTGTGTGTGTGTGTGTGTGTGTGTGTGTGTGTGTGTGTGTGTGTGTGAGAATGTCCCAATCATGCAGATTCAGTACTTTACAAGAACAAGAAAAGGATGATCTGTTTGCTCCCTGGTGGTCTCCAGCTGCTGAGGTGAGCCAACATCTAGGCAGCATATCATTTGAGAACATGGACACACAGATAAAGGGCAGATAAACAATGAAACATCATTGAAAAGAATTCGTAGTGACAAAGGGAACTTACAGATAAGAAGCGTCTTTTTATGCAAATCCAAATCAGAATCAGAAAGAGGTTTTTCATCCCAGAGGGGAATTTGTTAAATGTCGCCTGCAGCTGCTGTTGAGTTTGTAAACCTTATTTCCCGACACCTCAAGAACTTTTCTGGTGACAGATGCCAGCACATGCTGGTTTAAACGTCCTCGCAGGCAAATCATCCAACGTTTGCAGTCATAAGTTCACGTTTGGAATCGCTCCTCTAACATCACACATGCTGCACGGAGGCCAAAGCCCACAGGCTCCAGTGCCTGTCACCAGGTTTTTCCCGCTGTCTGGCCCCTACTAACCTCACTCCCAGTCTGGGTCAGCGCACCAGCAGGGCCAGCGTTGTGTCAACAAGTACGGTCCTGTGCTGGACTCAATCTTACAACCAAAGGCAGGAGGCCCAAAGCCACAGGGGCGAGCATGGGCGAGAACTGTCACACATTCTGAAGTCAAATTAAAGCACCTCTTCAAAAAGATACTCACTCACTGTCTTAACTGGGGCGACGGGTTGACAAACCCCCTACTGTTGGCATGGTGATGATTACCAAGTGCAGATACACAGTTTGTGGGGGTAGATTGAGAGGGATCAGTAGTAGTAGTAGTAGTAGTAGTAGTAGTAGTGGTTGGAACTTTCAAACACCACAGGTTGAGAAACAGCGATGATTCTCTGGACACATAGAGTTTGTGGGGGTAGAGCGAGAGGTGGTCGTGAAAATTTATGCACTGGACCTGTCTTGGTTCACAGGTCACAGGTTTTCAAATCGCCATGACGAACCCCAGAACGTGTCGATATATAGTTTAAGGTCGACGTGGTCCTGAAACATGATTTTTTCTTAAGATCCCATTCAGTTCCCACAAAGCAAAAATCGGTTGTTTCTCGTGATTTTCTGTTCTCTTATTAACGGTGATTGATTCCTGATCAAATTGGTTCTAAGTTTGTGGATCATAATTAGATGCGTGTTGAGGAATAAACATGGACATTAATATATACACAATCTATCATTTTGGATCTTTTACATTGTAAAAGATTAAAAATAATTACATATTTCTCAGATGTTTTCTTTCCTGCTGTGTATATTCTGTCCTCCATCTTCCTCTGTCAACATTTCTGCTCTTGCATTATTTAAAAAAAAAAGAAAAAAAAAGAAAAAGATTTCTTTCTTTTCTCAGGCTGAGGGGAATGTGCAGTTCTTGACCTCCTGAAAATGGTACACTCGGGAATAAGCAGGGTGGATTTGTCTCCTGTCTACCAGATGGTGCAGCCATTGGAGACTGTGAAAGCGATTATAGCAGCAAGGTGGGGTCTAATTTTCGACTGAGGTAGGGTGCAGTAATGCTGAAGTCATGTTTTGACTCCACGTGACGCAGATCAGATTGACTTCCACTTACCACTGAAATCATTATTCCGTCCAAAGTATGTTTCCATGAATAGATTGCATTGTTCGGGGTGGTGCAAACAAACTGAGTGCTTGAACTTCCTTTGCATTATGCTTTTGAATGAATATGACTTCAAAACATCCAGATATTTCCCAAAAGGCTTTTCCATCGACATTGGCAACAAAGCAATCAAATGTCTCCTTGATTTCATCTGTACATTCCTCACATTCCGGATCTGACCTGGGTTATAAATGTGCCGCAGTATGTTCCTAGTTTGACATTGAGCATTGAAACTGATGTGATTGCTACATGTCAACCTGATTAAACATTTGGTCAGTTTCTAGTCTAGGGGTGGGGGGTGGTGGTGGTGGGGGGTGGGGGGCGTATTGGTGACCAATACGTCTTGAGATTGCAAAGGTTGAGCGGATAGATTGCACGTGAGCTGCTGACACCATGCTGTGTCATTAGAATGAGGTAAATCACCGTCAATGTGTTGAACTGTATTGTGTCGTAAGGGTTCATGCAGTCATGCAAGTACTAGCAGTATGTATCTAGGATCTTTTAATGGGTATATCATTTTGATAGATGATATACCCATTATATGACTGATAGATCACAAGCTCAAAAACAAACAAACAGGAATTTCACCAAAATGTTTCAGACTTTCTGCTCATTCACTGCCAAATTCCTTGAGTAACGTCCTTTAGTGTCATCTGACGGATGTTTTTGACCAATATTATAATGCATACATATAATATTTACGGGTATTTCAATGACACACTGGCTGTCTTGTTGACTGAGACGGCAATCAACAAGACTGAGTCTTGTTGATTGCCGTGAGAGTTTAATCATCCCAGCGGTGTGTTGTTTTGCATCGGTTCACTGATTCCAAGTGAGCAGGCGTTGAAATCCCAGAGAGGTGGCAGGAGACAGACGTCTCGCTCAAGCCGGAACGGAACTCAAACAATCCAGCAGAGGCAAAAATCAATGTCAGAGACATTGTCGTGTCCTTAAGGCTGTTGTGATCAATAATTGACATACTTTTTCACTTGCATGACTCAGTCGAGTCACTATACTAATTACCCAGATTACTAATATTTAAGGAGTATCATATTAAAAGTGAGACGTTTTTATATAAGGTGGTTTTGATTACATAAACTATGAACGGCTTTGGCATCATATCATGGTTGTTTCAGAAGTAGATTCAGCAAAATCGACCGACATAGGTATTATCTGTTTCACGGCAGTTTACCCCTGATGAATCAACTTAATGTGAGCTAGAAGATCGAACGTGTACAGAATAAGTCCCAAGTGGCTGTCTGACAAATATTTGATAGTCACAGACGTCATTTGACTAAATGCAGCAGTTTATGAATGACCGGGTTGTTCCCTTCACTCAGGCTCGGACTGTTGTCCAGCAGAGGGCATTCATGGATCAACAGACTTCCTGTGTCCATACCACCTTCAAAATGCTTCCTTTTTGGTGCCTCCTCCCAACTGAAAGCACATTTGTCTTCCCCCTGCCACAGGATTATTTCCTCTAATCCCTTTCTTCGTCTACTCTTCCAGCATAAATACAATTCCGTTTCTTTTGAAGTGGATGTCAGCTCTACAGTTCTACCGAGCTGAAAAAAAAGATAAAGTTTCTTTAGAGACTGTTATAAATATCCATTTAAAATGGATCTTGATACAGCACACAGGTACAAGTGTCAGGCTGAATCCCATCAAGAATTCATGTGGACTTAAGGTGGAGGACATATTTAATCTCTGTATATCATCTTCAATCCCCCTTCCTGCCTTTGCACATACAACACAGTACAGTTCATCAAATGTGTCAAATCTGTAAACCCATCAAGGCGAGAAGCTCCAGGTAAGACAACACTGCACGACGTGCAGAGCGCAGATGAATTTGTACAATCCATCCATTTGGGCTTCAGCAACATAAGTTTGTTGTAATTAACTTTCACATTATTTTGGGATTATGCGTGATGAACTGTTGAACACCCAGGGCAAACATCATCAAACACTTCCACTGGGATGACATCATTTGCAGCACATGCTAATTAAACCCTGACTTACTCGGTTATGTAAGGTCTTAGGTACACACTTTAGTGAAATGCCACATGCATTTTGTTGCTGATTGCGGTTCAACTCTGGTTAATTGCTCTTGTTATCGGCTTCAAATGCGTCTAGTACCAGTGAAAAGCTGCTCAGTGTATGTGTAAACCAATTGAAATAAATTATTTTACTCGCTGTTTTGTGTGGCTAATCTCCGTCACATGCTAATCCAATTTGTTGCTGTTCGTAAGGAATTGTAATGTACAGGATGGAATGATTAATGTCTCCCTGACTTCCTGACGATTACAAAAATTAGATACAGGCACGTGTATGCTCAGACACACACACACACACACACACACAATCAATGTCTGTGATACAACCTCAGAACATACCCACAGTATGTACACGTATGTACATGTATGTATATACACATGTATTTCTGGGGCTCAAGGTGGGAACTGTTTTTGATGGGTTTTAGGTTTGCAGTGATGATTACAAAGAAATCGTGTGTGTGTGTGTGTGTGTTTTACGGGTAATGTGAAAAAACGGGTAATAACCGAGGTTATTTGCACATGCACATGAGTAACAGGTCATGTGAAGATCTCACGAGATATGGATTTTAGAGTATGGACGAGCGCTGGCGCTGGCTGTATTTGCGCTGGGATCCAGCCAGCCAGCTGTGTTTGTTTACATCCTGTCCAGCGGGAGTTCATGGTCGTCTTGTTGCACCATGGACGCCAGCCCAGAAGTACCAAATCCAAAAACAGACATTATGAATTCCTGTACGGAGTCCACCACTCGTTGGCTGCTGGCATCGGTTCCAGCCAGAGGGCGTGCTTATATTTTCTTAAATAATTTATTTTATACTGATTTGAATATCTTGAACACTATGTGTACAATTTCTTCTTATTATAAATGACTGGTGTTTCCCAACATGCCACTGGTTGAGTTCTTGCTTGATCATCTTTCAATCACAGGGCTGACAATCCCTCACAATCATGACTAGTTTAAAGTCCAACTAGTTAATCTACTTTGCATGGATTTGCAGTACCTTGAGGAAACTCAAGACACACACACGCTGTTAGTGTGAGCGCGTTCTTGGCTCTGCCACTGAGATTGAAAAAACGAGCGGTTTGACTGAATTTCAGCAGAAAGTCATGAACGTCTGCTGCACAGGTAACGTACACACTTATAGGCTGTGCTTGGCCTCAAAGGAAGGAAGATAATTAGCATAATTCCACAAAGTCAGTCGATGTATATACAATATCTAATCTACTTACTGACTCAGGTTTCGAGTCCTTGTCTCAGATGTAATGCATGTGGTCACGAAGCTGAGCTCATCAGCTTAATGTCCCCTGAAGTGTGTTGCCCCGGTGTTCTGTTGTCCCCTGGCTGAGTCAGTGATTTCTTCCCCTATCCCAAGCATCCCTGTCAGGACCAGAGACACGAGCATCTAGAACAGAAGACAATAATACTCGAGAGAAGTGGCTGCCCTTTATCTACTGAACATGCAGATCGCAGAGCGGCGAGACATGACAGATGAAAGGAAACTCGACATGTTCCAGAGACAGAGGCAAACCCGTGGGTGTGAGCCCTCACGAGTATTGTCGACAGAACGCGGCGTTCATCTGGTTGATCATTTGTCAGACTTCTGATTGCTCTACATGATTGCTGATTATCGCAGAATGGAAACATGCAAAGTTATTATATGTGGTCACAGGTGATTGGCCTGCGGTGATCTCATTTGAAAGGGAGATAATTAAATGGATCCTAAACTAGCGTCTGATAAAAAGCATTCTCTCCAGAGAATTCACTGACAATGGATTGATAATTGCCTCACACTCTGACAATCTGTCGGCCTTTAAGAGCTACAAATGGCCTGTCAACTTCTGCAGCTTGTGAGGACTTCCCAGTGGTGTCGTGGGTTGCATAAAGCCGAAAGCTGGTCTACGAGGAGACAGTCGCAAAAAAAAACATAGTTATGCAATCATCATGCAGATGTCCAAAATTCAAATGTTGCAAACCGGAATTGAAGAACATCGCAAGAGCTTGAGACTTGCCCAGACAGCAGCAGTCCACAGCCAGGAGAACATCTGGCTGCAGCTCTTGTGTAGACACTTTTGCTCTAGCATACACTCATACGTCAGAAAACATTGATTAGCTCCTGAAAGTTGAAAAGTTGCACAGACAGAGGCAGTGGAATTATCATCATGACAGCAACCGGCAACCGATCAACATTCTCTCCTTCTCCTCGCCATTTTTTCGTCTCCTTTTCCTAGCTGCTTCTTCACACCCGGTAGAGGAAACGAGTACAACCTCTCAGGAACTGTTTGACATTTGTGTTTGATATTTGATCACCTTCTGATGATGAAACTCAGTGACCGGATTCTGACTTATTTCCATTGTAACTGCACATTGTAAAGGGATTCCATGTCATATTAATGCTTTGAAGCATAATTGGCAAGAGAGTGGCGCTGATAGATCAGTGACAAGGAACCTTTTCTGATCTGCATCCCCTGGGACAATCTCACCATCTCCTGAGACAAAATCTGTATTTTTTTTCTCATATTCTAGTTGTACAATGAGTTTTTTACAGAGAGACGCTCCTTTTGCTGTCTCTCTCATTTCGTTATCTGCTTTAATGGTTCAACATGGACAAGGACGGGAATGAGTTGACTGAAAAAATGAAATGAAAATAGCATCATGAGTCACAGCAGAATGTGAAAATGATGAAGGTGTAAGTCTGCTTGGAGAGATGTTGAACTTCCTCCCTTCACTTGTCTCAGAAGATCCATCAACCTGTCAGTGCTGCCAGCTCTGGAATCCAGTCTAATAGAGCAGCGAAGATTATTGTCACTGTTCTCTGAATCGAACCAGATTATGTAGACTGACTTTCACATCTCGGTACTATTTGTGTAGCCTGTCTTGAAACTTGGTGTCAAGTAAAACAGAAATGTTCATTCATTCATCATCTCCCAGTTGCTCCGGTGACGGTTTCACGGTCGCGCTGGAGCCGATCCCAGCTGTCAACCGCCGAACGACAGGATACAACCTGGACGCCAGCTCGTCGCAAATGTGTGAATTTTAATCAATTCAGAGAAAATGAGCATAAAAGGTGTTTGCGTTGTTTCAACACTGGACAAATGATGATAACAAGGATGAATACGTATAACATGTAGACGTTCTTCTTCTTTACTTGATACAGAATCAGTGTGTGTATTACAGAATTCTCCTGTGGGTTTATAATGCATGTTTGATAATCTGGTGGCAGTTTCCCATAGGGTTGCACAATTGGTTGTATAATGTGATTTCCTGTATGTGCCTCAGGTTGTCTTAGCATGAATAACCTCTGTAATTTAATTGAGAGACAGAATCTGATTGACATGTTGTCTCTTGGAGGCACAGAAGCTGATTAGTAAGTCTCTGGTGGCTGTTGTAGGAAACAGTGATCGGTTTACCATATATCTGTATACGCCCTTAATTGAATCGCTAATAGAATGTGCGTAAATGCATGCAAAATATTGTCTGGAGTTTCAAGGGCAATGAATTAATGGAATACTAATTACCTACACGTGCACATGAAAAAAAAAGCAGCTGACAAGATTAATATTGTTTCAAATGTCCAATGATGCATGTACGAGAATCAATAGTAACAAGGTTTAACACAACTTTAGGTTATTGGTGCGTTGTTAAGGAAAGGCAGCAGGGGGCAATTGGCATTTTGCATCATCTCAGCGTCTTGCATGTAACATTTAGGTCTTTGAGCAAACCAATAAGCTGTGCAAATCACATGGCTTTAAGTGGCACTCTACAAGCTCTCCATTTTTCAAACATTTAATAGTAAGCAAGATGATGATGATTCACCGTGAATTCAATTTACATAAAAACCACCAACAAATCACACAGTCCACGTCAGGGAATGGGGAATTCAAAGCTCGAGACAATCATGAGTGCAAACAGGCCAATGACCGCGAATGCAAAGTAGGCCAGGAAGCGAGTTGTAGTACCTCGTAGCTGTTGAGCATATGAAAGATGCACAGAGTCTTTTCCGGTAGTTTCCGGTGGAGTGGATGGTCTGTACAGACCAGTATGGTAATCACCCCCCCACCTTCATGAAACTCTTTCATGAAAGAAATATATTTCTCAGTTTTTGGAATTGTCTTGTTTGCCCAAGCACTGAAGGCACTGCCAAATTGACATTACAGGAGAAGAATGCACACATGTCTGTCACTGTACGGGCCACGATTCAGTCGGACACAATCAGAGCCTGTCAGTGGCACAAAATAACCCCTCTTAATTGATGTCAGCTGCCCCCTAATTCACCCTGCAGTCATTTCATGGTAAATTGTTGTATTGTTCCTGCTAAATACTGCAACAATTACAATCATTTAGGTCTCGTTGGCTGATTCAGCTCCCCACACAAGGAAAATAAGGCCCATTTTGGGACATTTGAAGCCTTTCTGAACGGTTTGTGTTCTTTGTAATCATAGTTTGTGTGTGTATTTATAGAAACACAGCCGCAGGGTGTTTGTGTCCAACACAACATAGAATGTGTCATTTTTCATTTTAATGTAAGTTATAATTGCTGTGCTCCTGCCCCTTATGCTCCATTTGTGCGTTTACATTACAGTGTGTGCTCACATCCATTAGATTTCTCACTTGAATGTTGTGTTGCGCTCCTCGTTCCCCGGTACTTTAACACTCCATCGGTCTCTCATCCCCACAGGCAGTATTGAAAATGCAATGATTCAACTCAGTTTGTGGATACATGAGGTAATAGCGATTATTACACTACTTTCAGCGTTCTCTTCTGCCATACATGACTGTCATTACTGTTCACTGTGCATGTCAGAAACAGAGGAGAAAAAAGTACTTAACACATGCAACCAATGGAGGCAATGTGTCGGAAGGGACTGATTGGAAAAAAGGGTTTAGAATTAAAGGTTACTGTGTGTGTGTGTGTGTGTGTGTGTGTGTGTGTGTGTGTGTGTGTGTGTGTGTGTGTGTGTGTGTGTGTGTG